>CM076575.1:1688021536-1688074326 GCA_034641835.2 Pinus albicaulis | reverse complement strand
ATAAGCCACAAGAGGAGGTTCAGGAGGTGGAAGAAACCACCCATGCGGCACCAACCATCAGAGGGCGCATGCGCACTATAGAAGCTGAGCGACTGGCTCGGGATGCAGAGAGGGTTGTAGGACCACCTACAGCACAGTGCAGACAGAGACAGTCACCAGATCGGTACACTGGATACTTGGCTCTTGTGAGTCAATGTGTTGTGACGGAGCCATCCTCTTTTGAGGAAGCTGTGGAGGAACCTGCATGGGTCGATGCCATGATCGAAGAATATGATTCGATCATCAGGAACAGTGCATGGGAGATTGTCCCAAGACCGGTGGGGAAATCAGTGGTGGGTTCGCGATGGATCTACAAAGTGGGTAAGGCGTCGACGTAGTGTGGAGTAGTTGGCGTGCGATTTGTCGCTCGTGGAAGCCGCATCGAGGGGATCGACTCATGAGGAGACTTTTGCACCGTCGCAAGGTACTCTTCCGCGCCGACGCTCTCACTTTCAGCGCAGATGGGGTGGAAAATTCATCAGATGGATGTGAAGACTGCGTTCCTCAATGGAGTTATTGAGGAGGAGGTGTACATAGAGCAGCCTGAAGGTTTTGAGATCTTCAGCAGTGAGTCGCATGTGTGCCGACTCAAGAGAGCACTGTACGGGCTGAAGCAAGCACCTCGTGCTTCGTACACTCGGATAGACAGCTACTTCACCGGGCTTGGATTCTCCAAGAGTGAGGCGGATCCAAACCTGTACCAGATTGTGGTGGAGGGGAAGCTGTTGATCATCGTACTGTATGTAGATGATCTGATTTTGACTGGCGACGAGCAGTTGATACTTTCATGCAAGGAGGATCTTGCACGAGAGTTTGAGATGAAGGACCTGTGCATCCTTCATTATTTCCTGGGATTGGAGATTTGGCAGCGCAGTGGAGGACTGTTTGTTTCTCAGGGCAAGTATGCCCGGGAGATTCTGGAGAGGTTCAACATGCAAGGCCGCAAGCCTGTTGACACTCCTCTTCCTGGTGGTTGGAGGAAGGAGGATGCTACTTCAGCGGAGGTAGTGGATGCCACTGTCTATCGACAGTTGGTGGGGTCGCTTATGTATCTAGTCAATACACGACCCGATATATGCTATGCAGTTAACCAGCTTTCACAAGCTATGGTTAAGCCTACCAAGCTCTTTTGGAAGGCAGGAAAGCATGTATTGTGCTATATTAGAGGCACATCGGGATATGGTCTATGGTACAGACAGGAGGATGGAGTGAAGCTTTCTGGCTTCACTGATGCAGATTGGGCAGGGAGTCCAACGGACCGAAAGAGCACTTCTGGAGGAGTTTTCAGCATTGGGTCGACAGCAGTTTCCTGGTACAGCAGGAAGCAGAGATCCGTGGCACTCAGTTCAGCAGAGGCCGAGTACACGGCAGCAAGTTTGGCTGCATGCGAGGCTATTTGGATGAGGAAGATCCTCGCAGGTTTGTTCAGGTTGCATTTGGAGCCTACAGTGATCTACTGTGATAACCAGAGTTGCATTAAAATCTCGGCTAATCCATTATTTCATGATAGGTCCAAACACATCGACATCAGGTACCATCATATCAGAGATTGTGTTCAGCGGAGAATCATGATGCTTTCATATGTTCCCACGGAGGATCAGGATGCCGACATCCCGACGAAGGCGCTCACCAGGAGCAAGTTCGAATTCCACAGAGGCAGGATAGGGATTGCAGATAATCCATATCTTGCTGAGAGGGAGTGTTGAGAATGCAGCAAGATGATGGAGCTTAGTGAAATGAAGTCGCCTTCACTAAGTGGGCCCGCAGGCAAATTCTGGCGCAAAATCTATGTTTAGACTATGTCTAACAGATTGGTATCATCATATCAGAGATTGTGTTCAGCGGAGAATCATGATGCTTTCATATGTTCCTACGGAGGATCAGGATGCCGACATCCTGACGAAGGCGCTCACCAGGAGCAAGTTCGAATTCCACAGAGGCAGGATAGGGGTTGCAGATAATCCATATCTTGCTGAGAGGGAGTGCTGAAAATGCAGCAAGATGATGGAGCTTAGTGAAATGAAGTCGCCTTCACTAAGTGGGCCCGCAGGCAAATTCTGGCGCAAAGTCTATTTTTAGACTATGTCTATTTTTAGACATATGGAGCATGGTTCAGGGATTCCAGTTTGAGATTCTTGAAGTATGTGTCATGTTGGTAAAAATATATGAGACTCTATTTTTGAGGTCAAAGAGGTCGAAGTCTATTTTTAGACTGCCTCTCCTTAAAACAGGGAAGTCAAACATTATTTACCCTTAATAATATTTAGACTATAAACTTCAGTTTACTCTCTTGGAGCACTTCAGTTCGAGCTTTGGAAGTGGCTCATGCATCTGACAGAGGAATTACGCTATTCCCAAGGGTTTGATGGAATCATGCATGGTTGACTTCAGTTTGACTTCAGTGGCAGAAGTTTGGAGGAGTTAATGAGACAACTAGTGGAGTTGTGTTCTGTTTATTTTAGTTGAACTGGTTGAGATTAGTTTAACTAGCTAATCAATTAGTTATGAGTGTAGTGAATTAAATATTATTTAATTCATTAATTAGTAACTCATTATTCAACTCAAGAACACATCAGTTCACTACAGTGCATGATCAGTTCAGTGGAGACCAGTGAAAGAGGTAGATGAAAGGGTGGAGTTAGCTATCAATGGCGACATCAGTTGTGCATGAGTTTTGCACCACACTTGGAGGAATTGTCCATGACAATTGCACTGTCAAGCCAAGGAGATTCGAACCTTGGATCTCTATATAGACAGGCCTGGATTGCGCAATAGAGGCAAGGCAATTGGCGGTGAGTTTTGAACCAGTAACCTGTTCAAAACTGAGCTAGATTGTGGGTAACCGTATGAGAAAGTACTGAGTACTTGTGAGGAGTATTGTACTGAGTTTGTTACTTGATTTCTCCATTATAATATACACAATAGCTGCGGGGTTTTCAGCTATAAGCTTTCCCCATACATACTGTGTTAATGTGTATGATGATTTGATGTGTTATCGCTTGATTTTATTTCCGCATGTGTGATGATCTAATGGTGCAAACTGAGTGGATTAGGAGTTTTTTATCATTACAGTGGCCACCTGTTGGGGACATGGGACTATTAGGAGGTGTAAAAGATAATCAGGGAAATATTTAATGTGTAACGGGTAGGAAAAATGTCGTGAAAGGATTGGAACTGAGGGCGCAGGGAGTGTTTGCAATAAATGGGAGTGGTTTGATGGTTTTCAGAGGGGGGTCAAAATGGTAAGCGGTATGCGGAGGGGGGATGGGAAATCACAATGGAGTGACACATTATGTGGGGTTGAAGGGGAGCCAAACCACTTTTTGGATCCCCCCTCTCCCAATATAGGTAGGAAGGGCGGGGGCGGGGGGGGGACAATATCTTCATGCTGGTTCCCATCATTTTTTTGCTCAGAAATTTGGGGTTCTGTGTACTCTTGCAACTTATGCTCTCAGAATCTCAGATGAAAGCTCCTTGGAATCAAAGAAATCCCATCTGCTTGAATTTTTTGAAAATAATGGTTACACTAGATCTCAAGGTCTTAAACCCTTTCAAAAGGCATATAAAGGATTGAGTGGTAAATCTACTTGGGTGGTTCCTATTTCCAAGGTCCATCTCCCATTTATCCAAGGGACAATAGACAGAATTGCCCATGTCCTTAGGAGAAATAATATCTCTACTTCTTTCAAACCTCTCTGCACTATTAGGAATTATCTTGGGTCCGTTAAAGACCCTATCGACCCTAGGGATATGAAAGGAGTTTACATGATTCCTTGTTCTTATGGAACTCCTTATATAGGAGAAATAGGTCGATCCATTAGGCAGAGAATCCGGGAGCATGCTGCAGATATTATACATAATCGGTCCCATACCTCAGCTCTCGCTGAACATGTGGAAAAATCCTGCCACCATGTTTGTATTGAAGACTCTAAAGTTGTTGCCAGGAGAGATCACTTCCACCATAGGAAGTTGAGAGAGGCGATCGAAATTGAGTGACATGCTAAGAATCTCAACTGTGATGATGGTTGGAAACTAAGTAAGAGTTGGACCCTAGTTCTCGCAAGGTAATTTCTGTTTATTTTTTCCTTCTCTCTCTTTATTTTTTTATATACATATTTTTTATATTTATTTATTTTAATGTTCTGATTTATTTTTATTTCTAATTAATTAATTAATTAATTTTTTATTTTTATTTTATTTATTTATTTTATGTATTTATTAATTTTCACCCCTCCCTAATTCTTTCCTGGGTATCTTTATTGAATTATTATTTTATTTTTATTTAGTTATTTATTATTTAATGAATTTATTAATTTATTTTTATCTAACTAATTAATCAATTCTTTAATTTTATTTTATTTTATTGATTAAATTAAGTTACCCTATTATAATATTATAATATAGTGTTAATAAATATTTTATTTAATTTATTTATTTTAATTAATTTATTCAATTAGTTATTTATTTTTATGTGAGATTTTTTTTTTTTTTTATCTAGGGTAATCGGTAACTGGTGAGAGTTGCCTGAGCAATGCCCAGGATCAAATCCAACTGGCTGCCACTATAAACCTAGGCTAGGTGCAACAGGCTGCAATCCACACACAATAGAAATTAACTTATGCCTCAACAAGAGCCGAGACGTCTGCTCTGGGGTCGCTTACTCTTCTAGCCAAGATACAACAGGCATACGTCTCCACAGAGATTTGAACCTTGGTGGATTGGATGAAAATCATCTCCCTCCACCGTCAGACCTCCGCTTTACGGACTATGTGTTTAGATATTTTACCCCCTTTTAAAATATTTTTATGTGTTTAGAGATTTTACCCCCTTTTTTAAGATTTTATTTTAGTCAAGCAGTATTTTATTTAAAAATTAATTTATTATTTTTAACTTTCTAACTAACTTCCTAATGGCTAGTTCTTAACGGCTAGTCTTAACGGCTAGTTCTTAACAGCTAGTTCTCAACAACTATTTCTGGGCAATGATGCATCTCCACTATTTATTCATTGAGTTCGATTAGTCTCTCCACCTTGTCCTGAGGATGAACCACATTAGCTGGTTCAAAATGTCGACCTAATTCCTTATGATGTGATTAATCCGAAAGCTCTTTTATCTACATAAAATCCTATTTTATTTTAAAAAAAACTATTTTTCTTCTAGTGGCATTTGAATTTGCATCACTTTCACACTTCTTTTTATTTTTTCATGGGTTTATTTCATCATAATTTTTATTCTTTTACTCTCTTTTTCTTTTCTTTCTTTCTTTTCATATACCCTCCTTTCGTTTTTTTTAATATATGTTTTTTGGAAATCATTTGCAAAAATATATATTATTTACAATTTCATATGACTGAGAGAAAATATTCAATCACCTTATGATCCCATAAATTATATGACCCTAACAGTGGCTCTAGCTGGTGATGGAACTCTCCCTGTGAGGTGCCAAGAATTTCTAACTAGTAGCCTTGAATCCTCTCCCTCAGTACTTTGCATCTAATTTTTTTTATTGTTGTTGTAGTTATGGTGGAATATTGATCAGGAGCTCAAGGCCTTCTCTTCGGCCTTCAACTTATGATATAATTCACCCAGTTATTGAAAATACAAAGAAAATTATATTTACAATGAATTTAGTAATAAATACTTCTATTGGTATGAAAAATAATGTTTCATCATCCTACCATTGACAGGTCCACCAGGAAGCTCTTCTCCGTCCATATCTTTTAGGTAAAATGCATTATTACCTCTGTAATCATGGATTGTGTAAGGTCGTTTCCATAAATTATCAAATTTTCCATTCTCACCTTTATCTTCATTTCTTGAATCCCATTTTAGTACATTGTCTCCTATATGAAAATCATTGGCCTTAGTTCTTCTACCATATATTTTATTGATGTTCTCTTGGATGACTTGGGTTTTGTTGGAAACTTCTTCTCTAGATTGTTGCAACTGTATTGTTTGATTTATTCTCCTCTGAATGTCATTTGGTTCCACTTGTAATTCCTGCAGTATTTTGATAATAGAGACACCTAAAGAAGTGGGAAAAAAAACATCCACTCCATAAATCAATTAGTATGTGGACATGCCAATTGATTTCTTAATGGTGAGTATCTCAACCCATAGTGCATTAACTAGCTTGTTGTGCCATGATTTATTATTATCCTGCAACAATTTTTTGATGATATTAAAAAAAAAATATTTGGAAGACTCTGCTAATCCATTCCCCTAAGGGTAATAGGCAGTAGAGTGTCCTAAAGTCATCTGATACTTGCTGCGAAACTCCACAATCTTCTTTGATTTGAATGTTGCTGCATTGTCAGTGATGATTTTCCCGAGACATCCAAATCTTGAAAGAATATTAGTTTCTAAAAATTCAATAATCACTGCATATGTAGCTTTCCTTGTGGGTATAGATTCAATATATTTGGTAAAAAAAATAGTGGTTGTGAGGATCCATTTATTTTGGTTTGAGGATGTTGGATGAATTTCTCGAATGAAATCGAAAACCCACTGTTGAGAAGGAGTTTTAGCTGATATGGGATTTAATGATAGCAACAACATTTTCTTTTTTCTTCAAAGATCTGACATTGGTGGCATGAGGTGACTTTCTTTTGGACATCAAAAAATAAGGTTTTCCAGTAAAAACCAGCTCTTAGGATATTGTTGGCAGTACTCTTCCAGTACAAATTTAGAAATCTAGATTTTGTCTTGGTCAAACGAGGAGGAGATTGTAAATGATGTATGTCAAAAATAAGGTATGCATACAAGGGAGAGGTTGCAAAAGCCTATGTTACTTGTGGAGTCGTCTGGTCTCCTCGTTCATCAAGTGCAACTACAAAATTTATATCCAAAGCATGAAAATTTGATTCAACCATTAGTTTAGCTAATCCCTGACCTTTAATGAGTTTAGTGAGTTTAATTTCAATACCATATTCAAGTATAATGGTCAGTATGTATTTTACCATGATGTTTGGAACGAAAACAAGTGTGAATGAAGAATATAGACTCTGAAATATTTAATTTCTTTTACTGAAGCAAATGCCTGTTTTTCCATAATATTGTACTTCAATGCAACATCTCTTAAGGCCTTACTAAAGAAAGAAATGGGATGTTCATGTCCTTTGTTATTTTTCTGTAAGATAACTACTACAATAGTATGTTCAAATGAAAATGATAAAATGGGAAATTATTTTGTGAAATCGGGGCTGATTAACACAAGGGCTTGTGTTAAGGCTTGTTTTACTTGATAAAATGATTTTTTTTCCTCTATGTTCCATTTTACCTCATTTTCCTTTCTCAACATGTTTGTTATGTTTCTTAGAAGTTCTACCAAATTAGGGATAAATCTTATTAGAAAATTGATTTTACCAACGTATGATTGAAGTTATTTCACATTTCTAGGAGGACCTATCTTTAAAATAGCCTCAATCCTACTAGGATCAATTCTGGTTCCATATTTGTAAATGATATGTCTTGGAATTTTTCCTTCTTCTAAGCCAAATAATGTTTTATTTTGGTTGAGGTAAATTCCAAATTTCCTACATTTTTGAAAAAATCTTCTTAGGTGAAGCAAATGTTCTTCATCTTTTTGTGAAAAAATAGTGATATCATCAAGATATATTAATATGAATCTGCCCATTTCATCAACAAAAGCGACTTCCACTGCTCTTTGAAATATAGCACCAACATTCATTAAACCAAAAGGCATCTTCACATACATGAAGGTACCCCACGATGTAGTAAATGTTGTATTTTATTTGTCTTCAGGATGCACTAAAACTTGATTGTAACCAGAAAAACCATCTAATAAAGAAATTCTACTGGACCCAACCACCTTCTGCACAATGTGATCCATTTTAGGCAAAGGGTAATTATCTTTCAGAGAGGCTTTCTTAAGATTTCTAAGATCAAAAAAATCTATTTTTTCCAGTCTTTTTCCTAGTTGGAACTAAGTTTGATATCCACTTAGAATATCTTAATGGCACAATGATCTTGGCATCATAAACATTTTTTACTTCCTTTTCAATTAGAGGCATCAGCATTGGGTTGATCCTCCTAGGTTTTTGTTTAAAAGGATTTTGGTCTTCTTTTATGGGAATCTTATGTTGTATAATGTTGGTGTCATAAGATTTCAAATCTTCATAGCTCCATGCAAATACATCTATAAATTATTTGAACAAGTTCATGTATTTTTTCTTTTCATCATGGGGTAAGGATTTAGATAGTTTGACCATTTTTGGTTCTTGTTTAGTTCCTATATTATAGTCTTCAACTTCAGCTCCAGTAGGTTAAATTTTAGGTCTTTTGGCTACATCATTAAAATCAAATAACTACTCTAATGGCACTAATCCTCTAGGCAAAACATTATCTTTTATTTATAAAATTTCTAATTCTTCTTGATCTTGATCTATTTCGTTTAACTCTATGTTATTCACACTCTTATTTACACTATTTTCCTAATGAAAATCCGTATCTATATTAGCACACTCAAATTCACCCTTTGATTGTAAAAAATTTTCAATTTGTTCATCCTTTCCAAAGACTTGTCAGTATCTGATGTTATATGGAACAATTGGTCTGTTTTTTCACTTAAAAAATGTATTGGTGGCTTGTACGATAGGGAATTTTGTAGGTACTAGCTGAAGTATTCAGACCATTAGCTAGGGTGTTTTTATTTCTATGGATTACAGACAATTTATACTCAACAAAGAATTCTAGAAAATCTAGGACAACATTGCTATAGCCCTTAATCTTGGATGTTTAGCAAAGTATTATTATTTGATCTGTTTTATTATTAGTTCAGAGTCTCCATGAATGGAAATTATTTTAGCACCAAGCTTCTTTAAGAGTTTTAACCCTATAATTAAGGCTTCATATTCAATTATGTTATTTGTACATTGAAGTTTATCTTATATGAATGTCCCTCTGAGTGGCGGGTTTCAAAATTTGAAACCCATATCCCTACTCCTGATCCTTCCTTACTGATAGCCACATCAAAATCCATATTCTGCAGGGGTTCATTTTGTTTATTATTTTCCACCATAGTTGTTTTGTCTTCTTCAATTTCACAAAAAACAGTTTCTAAATTGGCAGTTTGTTTTCCCATGTCCCCATCATTATAAAAAATGAATGAATCAAGGTCTAAATGGAAAAAATATAAGGGATAATTTTGTTTTTTTTCCTGACTACTAACCATGAAATTCATCATGATTTCCCTTTATAATCTTCTTTGTTGACCAAACACTGGAATTGTAGCATATGTCATTTCCATTTGAATGGTTCCTTGCAATTTAGCTCCCCATAAGTGAGACAGTAACATGTCATATTTAGGAGGTATGTTAGCAACAAAAATATCCATTACCACACTTTTGGCTGGTATTTGGGCTAAAGTGACACATAAATCCTTAATCAGACATAAGCATTTTACTTTACTTGAATCAAATTAATAAAAGTTTTTGTATGGTCTAGTGATATCAAGTCCTAATTTTTCCATGACAAATTTAGGCATAAGATTGTGTGAAGCACCCCAGTCAAGCATTGCATTGTGTAAAATTTTATCATGAATGTTCATACTAACATAAAATGGAGGTATGCCTCCCTCCTAAGGTTTTCCATCAACTTCGGGCCAAAACAGTGATTTTGGTTAGTCATCAGTTAAATTTACTGTATCTGCAACTTCCCCTATTTTTAAATATTTAATCACCTATGATCTATATGCATTTTTATTCATGAGTTCTGTCAGATGAATGGGTATTTTGAGTTTGGTCAATTTATGTTCTATGTTGAAAATTATTTCAGTTTTGTTTAAGTTGGAGAGATCTGATTTTTCAACGACATGTTTTTGGGAAATATCTCTTAGCTAGATGGAAGAAGGAATATCAGTTTGAGTTGTTTTTGAGATAGTAACAGATATTTTCTTGGTTGTGACATCTTCATTTTTTTTAGAAGAAATGTCAAGATTTTTCTTAGCAAAAGTATCAGCTGGATTTTTAGTGGGGGTATCAATATTGTTTTTAATAGGATTATCAGTTGTTTTCCTACTCCTTAGGTTATACTGTATATGGAATTCCATGATTTCATTCTCAAAACATTGTTTGTAGTCTTCTGATTCCTCAGAATTTACTTCTGGTTGTGAAAGCAAGAAGAGACCTTGTTCTTCTTGGGTTAAGAAAATGGTTTCACTATCATTTAGTCCCATTAAATTTATCTAATTTTCATCAAGGTCTTCCACTAATTATCCCTCTTCATATGCATAGTTCTCCTAAAATGGGGGTCTAACTTGCTGATATGGACCTTTTTGTTCCATTTGTTTGATCTCGGGTGGGTTTCTCCTAAAATTAGGATTTGATATTTGGGGACCAACTTGGTTTTCTCTAGGAGGCGCCTTATCAGTTATGCTTATTCTTTCCATCATCCTTTCCATGGTTCTAACTAGGGAATCTATTTTTTCATCAGCAAAGGAAGTAGATGGTTCTTCTTTTATACTTACTATCCTCTCAGTCCTATTTCTAGCCCTTTTAGCTAGAAAATTGGCCTCCACACTCAAAGAATCCCTCTGCATCTCTTCCAAGGTTGCAAGGTCTCTTTCTCTTAATTGGTAAGACATGTCAGCATCGAAACCATCAGGAAATTTAATTAGGGCTAAACCTTGAGGGGGTTTAATGTATGTTGGGATTACATTGTAAACATTGTTAGACCTAGTACAATAATCTTGGACACTCCCCCAAGAGCCCTTCTAATGCTTTCATACTCTGATAAAATCTAAAGGGAGTTTTTCTTAACTTCCCATATATTGAGGAATGACTTGTGAAAAGAAATAATATCATTAATACTAACAACTGGTAAGGCTTTGAAACATTTCCTAACTTCTCCATTTAAAATTTGAGAAAAAATTCTTATTTTGACATCCTCTTCATCTAATTCTTGAATATCAAAATAGTCATTCATCTTATCAACATGTTGCTACGCAGTGATAGGTCCAATACCATAGAACTGAGGAATCCGTGTTTGATAGTCTTGGGGCATATTATGTAAAGGGGAAGCTAGAACAAGGGAAGGATATATTGTTGCCATGATTCGTATATGAGGATGGATAATAGATGAACTTGTGACAAGTGTAGCTATAGGAATTTCCCCAATAGGTTTGGTTACTATTTGTGATAATATTGGAGAAGTAGTGGAAATTATAGAAGAGGTAGGACTAGTTGATGTAGGATGAATAGATTGAGAAGTAATATGTTAGGTCCCTATATTACTAGTATATCCCTTATTGTTGTTATTTTATCCCCCTTATTGTTATTTTTTTACCCCTGTAGTCCCCATATTATTATTATTGTGCCCCATAAAACCCCACTATTGTTATTATTGTGCCCTTACATTATTATTGTTAGGTCGGCTAGGATTATATTATGACCCCATGGACTTCTATATATAGAAAGGAGGTTTTTTCATGTGAATCATCCAAGAATTATTCATTTATGTAATGTAAAGGAGGTTTCCCCCTCGAAGTGGCTGATTTCTAAGGTGTTGATCTCTCTTTTCTTCTATTTTTGGAGCTAGTTTCATAATATTTGGTATCAGAGCTTTCGATTCTAGGGTTTCGCTGCTTCAAACATGTCATCGTGGAATTTTCTCTATAACGTTTTTTCTACGAATTTCGAGAAGCTGAAAAAAAATCATTTTCAAATCAATCCTGAGGAACTTCATGTAAGAATTTTAGATCATGGTTAGAAATATTTTTAGAGATATGATCTGTGGAAGTTATGGTTTTTGCAGGCTCTCGAATTTCATTTCATAGAGGTAATCTTGGGAAAATCATCATAACTCTCTCTTTGAGCATCAGATTGGAATTATGTAAATAGTGGTTGAAAGTACACAAATGATATTTTCCTGTGTATCAATTTCAGAGTCGAAGGAGGAAAAACATACACGTGGCATGTCGCACACATTTTCTCTACTGAACCAGTCTATAATTAGGTCATTGTGGGAGATCAGGCATAACTTTGTCTTGAAGAATCAAAATCAGGTCTGACCTATGGCATTGGAAGGAGGACTCAAAGGGATAATACTGGATACAAATTCAGATCTTGAAGATCCGAAATTATAGAGATAAATCAATTTCAATATCGAGCTCCTCAAAATCAATAAAAATATGTGTATTGCTTTTTCAAATTGCATAAGTATTGTTTGAAAAATCAGTTTGAAGTGATTCCAAGGGCATATTGAAGCATATATATCAGTATTGGGTTCTAAACAAGCCCCTAAAAATAATTCAACACCCATCAAGCCCTTAGAAGGCTCTACTATGACTCATGAAGAGGAAGAAGTGTAGCATGATATATCAAAATTACAAGACCAGGTGCACCAAATTTCGCTCTCGCAAAGAGAAAAAAAAAATAAAATGGAAGTTTTCAAGAAAGGCATGGAAGCTAAGATGGATGGTTTGAATAATGGCATGGAAGCTAAGATGGATGACATGGAATATAACATGGAAGACATGAAGAATGATCTAAAATTAGACATGGAAGTTTTGAAGAAATGTTTGACAAAGTTGATACAAGAAATGATTCCTAATGGCGAAAAGGTAGTACATGAAACTCATAATGAAAACAAAATAAATGTTCTGTTGGAAATGGAAAAAGAACAGAAAGGAGTAACACCAGAATTATCATTAATGGCAAAGGAGAAGTGAAGCAACAAAAATATGGCAAAGGAGCATAAAGGAGCAGCTCCAGAATTATCATTGAGAAAAAAGGAGCAGATCAGGATTGGTTAGAGTATAAAGGAGAAATAAGGAAAAAAATACAAAATTTTAGTGGATAAGCATAAAAGAGAGGTAGAGGAGCAAAAAAGAGTAAAAGAAAGACAGAGGAGCAGCAGAGAGGCAAGGAGAAACATTAGATCATTATATAAGGCAAAGGAGCAGAGAGGAGCAACAATAGAATCTTTATTAAGGAGCAAACACAGCAAAGGAAACAAGTTTGGGTTGAGTTGTGAACATGTTGGGACAGGTCATGCACGAGTGGCCAGTGTCAGGAATGTGCCTAAGTAAAGTAATAGACGCATGCAGCAATGAAAAACATGTGTGAAAAGCGGGTCATGTCGTGTTATTTTATGTTCAGAACAGTGCACAGGTCAAGGGTAGAGTCATGCTTAATTTACATTCAGAATAGTGCTAATTTACATTCAGAACAGTCTTGTACATATAGAAAAGTGTTCAGAGATATTGCAAATCACAATCAGTGAATTTTATTTTTACGTATTAAGAAATCCTAAGTTGTTTAAGGTGTGATGCGAAGTATATCGCATATCGCAGAAAATAAGTAAAACTCATTATGGTAAATCTTAAAAGGTGCAACATGTGATAAGGTTTTCGAGCCGATTTTCTAAATTGTAAAATAAAAAATATTGCAAAATTCTTAAAGTTTCGAAGTGCGGGATATGAAGTGGCAGCTGACATGGCAAGTGACGTGGCAGACGATGTGGACCTGACCCCACAAATTGCAAATAAATCTTAATGACGTGGCTGGTGATGTGGAATATGACGTGGCAGGTGACATGGAAAATGATGTGGCAGTGACGTGGCACCCCTGGTGGGACTCGAACCCTTATACCGCAAATTAAAAATCACATTTCGCAAGCAGTGATAACACTTGATTTGAGCAAATTGTGACATGGAAGTTCCGATAAGAGGAGGGACCTAATCGGAAATCGCAAATAACAAAGTCAGAAGGCTGAGAAAACAAGAGTTAAAATTGATTCTGCCGAAATGAAAAATGCGAAATGGGCCGGACGTGATGCAAGACAGAGCTCAATCCTAAAGTATTTCAAGTCCAGGGCTATGCGTATTTCCTTAAGAAATCGCATCGGAAGATCGGCAAGTGCATATAACATGAAACACAAAAGCAATGCCGAAGTGTGAAGTGCGAAGTGGAGCAGACACAATGCAGCTCAGACTTTAATTCTAAAAAAATTTAAAGTCTGGGTGTATGTGTATTGAATTATGAAATTGCATCGGGAGAAAGAAAGGCGTATATAACATATAACATAGAGGAACGCCAAATTGCAATAATAAACTGGATGTGAGGCTTTTCAACGTTTAATTGCAATATAATCAAGGTCCAAGGTTTAATGTGTTTACACCATTTCTTTGAAGAAAATCCTGAACGCGAAGTTGACTCAGATAATAAAGGAAAAGCTGGAATGCAAGAAAGAGGACTCTTGTAAGACCCGACTCTAAGTGTTCAATGATATATATATATATATATATATGAGGTTATACCTTCCTTAAGGAAAGAGGAATCAGTGCTCGTGCAGAACAGTGTTATGTGGTTATGGCTGTGAGTTAAAATCAAAGATTGAACGCAAGAGAAAAGACTCGGGCAAGTGACCCGACTGTAGTGAAAATGGTGGTGCACCTTTAAAAAAAAATTCTGAACACGAAGGAAGTACTCGGGTGTATAAGTGACCCAACACAGAGAGAAGAGCATAGAATGTTGCAAGTCAGATATGAAATAGGCAGAAGTTGTGTAAAACTTAAAGACATGGGTCAAGTCAGGCAAAGACAGTTAGGCTGCACAGTTGAAAATATAACAACAGGTAGAGAAGACAAAGGACAACAGGAAGAGAAGATAAAATTAATAGAAAAGTAAGAAACTGAAACGGCCGAATTGAAATATTGTTGTAACTGTAAATGTAAATTCATTGATTATTTTATATTGTTTGTGATGCAAAGGTGTTGGCTTCAGGGGTCCTGACCCAGGTTCAGAGCTCAAGGTTTGCCAACAAACCCCTATACTACTGGCGCTTTCAGCAATGACCTACTTGCACATGTCAAAGTCTCACCCGAAGTAGTATGGGTGGGTGTTGGAACTAGGTTTCTGCACCCTGAGAAAGGATAGGTAAGGCAAGCAGAGTTGCGTTTGGCCCTATGATACCCAGATCACCTTGTTCCTCGCAGGGCCAAGCTGGTCTCTATTCGCATCCACGTGTGCTAGATCTATACTTATATGCTTTTATGACAGTAGCACAGCATTGCATAAACAGAACAGAATAGATCTAGATACAGAAACACACTTACACAGATCTTCGTAGCTTAAATATAGAAAACGCACAATGTTGTAATTACCAATGATTCACAAAAATATTACTCACAGATTCAGTTCTCTATCAACCTTTCTTATTCATCAATTCATCAATTCCTTCTTACAATTCCCTTCCCATCCTGCACACACAGCAGCAGGGTCTGCACACAACTGGACTTGGATCTCCGCACACACAGCCAGTAGGAGTCCTTTCCCCAAAAAACCCAAACAGATAACTTAAACCACAATTCGCATCAATAGCTCCTCAATTCTCTACTCTACAATACAAAATGTTCCTCTATTTATAATAATCTAGCCTAGACTTTCCTATGGTCTGCAAACTATGGTTTCTGGACCCCTGGTTTACCCTTTTATCCATTACAATGCTTTCAGGGCTTTGACCCACTCCAAAACCCCTACGCTAGATTAAATCTAATCAAAATTATTCAAAATGGATCAGTTTTGCAGCTCATAAGAGACCCTGTTCCAACAGTCCCCCAACACAATCTTGTGACTTGTCCCGAGTCACCGCGGTGGTGCGGCCTCGATATGCACACACAAGGTATCAAGAGTGCAAAAGAGTGGAGGGAGCACTTCCTAAATTTGGGCAGTAGCTAACTGTGCAATGTTGACAAGCGTCAGGGAGGCAGGGCCGTCTGGAGCTGTGGTAACTTGTTCTAATATCCAAGGAGGCGCGCAATGGCAGTATGAGCATCCTGGGAGATCTGAAGAGTAGTGTTGCCCCATGGTTTCAACCATTTCCTAATGACATGCTTAGTGCATCGAAGATTTGCAATCGTGTCAATGACGTCTAGATGCTACACATAGATGCTGGAGGGCAAGGGAGCTCTGACCTGATCGAAAGTAGCTTCCACCTACCGTAAGTCTTCCTGGATACGCTGAAGCATAGGATGGTAATGGGCTGTTGTCTAGAGTTACGTAGCTATTTTGACCAACTGTGTGCCCTGAGTAAGCTGCTCTTGAATAATATTTGTTTCTTCTGTGACCAATGCAACCCACCGTGCCCGAACTTCCAGAGGTATTTCACACTGCTGTCATGTAGTTCGGTCACGGTGACAGACCTCTTGCAACACCGTGGTGTATAATCCTTGTAGTGCCTCACGAGATAGTTGCGCCAAATCTATTTGTATGTCCGTAGAAGTTGGAACATGATCGTTAACTAGGACAGTGCGAGGGAGCGAACAAATATGGCTTCTGCTGGTTGGTAATCTGGGACTGCGGAGAAGTCGCAACATATCCCTATATCTCATCATTCCATCCTAGCTTAGGATTAGTCGTGACCTGATTGCGACACTGTTGGTGGGGGATCATGATAATAGTGTACCCTCCTCTGCTGTATCATTTGAGGCCATCCGGTTGGGTCTCGGGGTCGTCCCCGAGGTGCGAAGGTCAAGAACTCCTATTGCGCAGCTATGGTGCCTCTCCGTGCGGGGTTCACAGTTAATTCCCTCTGCAAGGGGCTAGTGACCAATCATTTGATCAAACTCAGCATCCCCAGGCCCTCTCAATATGATGTTTGCGTGTGTTGAACGGACAGGGACTAAAGCATTCGGTGGGTTAGGGACCACCATAGCAACAAAAGGACAAGCGTCCCAGAAAACGTCAATGATCCAAATACGTTAGTAGGCGGATAACAGGGGCATGGTGTAGAGATAATATGTAGCCTATTGCAAAGTTATCCTACTAATTGTACACTGTCTGGAGCTATCTAATGACGGAGTAACCTATATGTGAAACTTACCATCGATCGTTTGGAACAAACTTACCATAAATGGCCTCATTGATGACCTGCCACCCATTTTGTGTAACTGTAAGGTTCCTTTCCTATCAAAGTGGGGTGGGATAATGGTCATTATTCGTACTTGAGACTCTCCCATGGATTGTCAGACCTCAGATGACGCCTGCGTGTTGTTCACGTACCCCGAATTAAGGCTGACGCCAGGTGTTTCGTAACACGATTCAAGTACCAGTCTAGTAATTTGGCCACCAAAATTCTCGATTGGTGCACTCTTCCCTTGGTCGGGACATCCCTGTATGGCAGGGCTACATCAAGCATCCTCATGCCATCTGTCACCTGAAGTTTTCACCAATTCTCCCAATTGCGCATGGGTTGGTGAAGCTCCATAGTCAAATGCAAGCCTAGGTCATTGGTAACCAGGTGAGCCTGTTCAGGCGGGGTCCTATTGCACCCTTGAGTTTTGCATGTCAGCAAGTATCTGTGTGGGTCCACTGACCTCGGGGCCCGTCTGTTGGCTGGGGTCCCCAAGCACAGGATCATCCTACTCCGAAACTTCTCTCAAGTGAGGAATATCGGCCCTTGCGTATCCCACCAACACGCAGGTGCTCCGCGCAGGGTTAGCGGTAGTGCCCCTAGCTTGCATTCCTTGGAAATTTTGGCTTCAACAAACTTCATAATATTACCTGTGTCATCACGGTAGGGAAGGTCTCTTATCTTGGTATAGATGCGGTGGAAATTCCTGGTGGTTCGAAGACATCGTAGCGCTGAAACCTCGTGCAACTGTCCTTGCCAGTTTTCCGGTTCCTCATCAGAGTCGGAAAAAATTTCACTGTACTTTTCCCAACAGAGTACTCCTTCAGCCATGGGGTTAACCTGATCTTCATCCCACGTAGTCAATTTGTAAATGTGATATATTTTCTTCTCCTCGTAGGCTAGCTTTGTATACCACTCACCTTCTGCTGGATCTAGTGGTACTATTACGCACGTACAGTTGTTCTCAAATACCATGCTATGATTTTTGAGATTGATGACATCCTCGATGTTTATAGCCTAGTCCAGTGCTAGGACTGCGGGTTAGGGCTCCACATCTTCCACAATTTCTATTACTTTAAAGTCAGCTAGGACCTTTACCCCTGCGATATCGACCATGACTTTTGGTAGCCTACCCAGAAGAATTATTTTTTGTTGATTTGCCCTTCGCAGCTAGATGGTGGACCATTCTAATTTATGCTCTCCCATTTGTTGCCATGTCTTCTTTGGTAATATGTTCGCATCTGATCCAAGATCTAAGATAACTTGATCTATCTCGTGGTCACCAATCTGCGTAGTCAACCACATTTCTCTTCTAGTGCGTTTTTTATTGCTTTGTATTTTGTGTACATCCTTGGTCCCGAGAATCAGATTGGGCTGAGCTGCGCAGGTATTCATTAATTCTTGGAGGTTCTCTACGGCCTGCGGGTTTCGTAGCATCTTCAAACATGCTTGCAGGAAGGGTTCAACCCCCTCCCCTATGTTGAGGTGTGTCGGTAGCTGCGTGGGGGCTGCTAGTGGTTCTTGTTCTTTGAGGCTCACTCCTTCCTGAGATGCAAGATCCTTTGGTGCTCCCTGGGGGACCATCCCGCTGCATGTCATGACTTTTACACTCGAATCTACATTCCTTAGCTCGGTTTTAACTCGTTGCACATTCTGCGTAGGAGTGGGTTGTTTTTCCTACATCTTGGCTATTAAAATTGGGTAATCCTCCACCACATGGTCCAGCTACCTACAATACTTGCACTATGGCCTGGTGGGATTTTGGAATTCTCTGACGAAGTTTCCTATCTCTCCGGAGTTGATCTGAAAATGCAACTTCTAAGATCTGTACCAGAGATTTACTGTAGGGGCATTTACTAGATATATCACCTTTGATAAAAGGATGAGATCCAAAGGCTACCCATCCCTTTACAGAGTTTGTCTTTAGAACTTGTATAAGTTAACACTCATGATCTAAAAATGGAAGTACTTGAAAATGTGTGCAAGGTATCCATTTCCATTAATTAAATGTGTGCAAAATGCTCCATGTCTTGTTGCATAAAACATAGTGTTTTTGGTAACTGTATGAGATTTTATGTGTGAAGGCAAGCTAATTTGATTTTTTGTTTAACATATTAAATCAGAAATTTTCAGCAAGATAACTTCAGCATAACATGACACAAATTTTTGGTGAGCAGTTCACCCCTCCTGCGCTACGTCTGCTGGATCAAGCCTCCCAAAATGAGCTTGTCCTCTAGTATTAAAATGCATTCAAATGCTGATACAAATTTAAATATGTCTCAATAGACAAATATGAATGCAAATACTGATTCAGAAGACATGAAAAGGTTAAGAATTCCTTTCCAAATTCACTAAACAGTGAAGAATTACCATAAACAGTGATTTCTTCAATAAGGCCCCCTGATGGCTCTTTGAAATCTTCTGTAGATTTTTGGGCTGTAGAAGTCCTCAAACAGGTCTGAAACCTCTTTCATTAGGTTTAGAAGGTCGAAATTAGCTGAAAATGATCTTTGGTTCACCTCAAACAGAAAGGTACAACTCAAAACAACTCCAACCTCAAAATGGCCCTGATGGCTCAAAAAGCTTCCCTAAAGCTAAAATGGCTGTAGAACACCTCTAATACCTCTAGAACCTATCCCAATGGCTCTGTAATGCTGAAAGTAGTCGAAAATTACTTTTGGTTCACCTCAAATGGTTAACCATAACTCAACACAGCTCCAACTCCCTCTTGGCCCTGATGGCTCTCATTGCTTCCCTGAAGCAAAAGGGACTGAAGATCAACTCCAATGGCTCTGAAACCTATTCAAATGGAGTCATAATCCTTTGAATACCCTAAATCAAAAAAACATTCGTTCAAAAAGGTTCATTCAATTAGAAGTTATGACCCAAACAGTATTTGCCCAATGTCATGTAAAAATCCCACTAAATGTGGGCTAAATGCAGATAAAAATGCCAAAAATGGCATAACCCCAGATTTGGTGGAACTGGTGCTCATTTGGGTGGAACCGTTTGGTGTGACATTAAATTTAAAGGGCGGTGGTCACATGCCATACCCGACTTAACCGCAAAGATTAATTGTTTAACACAAAACCCGTGGCATAAAATGTTTCAAACTCTGTGTTTTAACGGGAACACATTTAATAAACTACCACTGAATATCATAACTGTCGGGGTTGAGGAACAGGGTTCTGAGCCCGCGGTCCTATGTGTAGGGGGCTGGCCCCCTTTCCGCCCCAACATGACTATTGGTAAACTTTAAATCAAACCCGCCAGCATAGTTGGTTAAGAACCAAACGTGTGGTCCAATGGTAAGCAGTTGTGTTGTTTGCATGGAGGTCCAGTGTTCAATTCTGGTAGAGTCACAATTTTTTTTTTAATACGCCACTATTTCATCGACCAGGGGACCACGTGGTGGCCTCTGGGCCTGCCACATGGCAGCCCGTAATTGGTCAAATTAACTAAAAGTCAAACCATTGACGAATCTCTGTATGCCAAGTGTCGAAATATAATTGGCCTAGGTGGAATATTCTAGGGAATATTTTGAGGAATATTCCAAGAATATTCTTTTTTTAATTTTTCAAATTTGGAAGTCAAAGCTAGTCAAACTGGTCTTTTGCCTGAAATTGTGAATTTTCAAACTTGAATAACTTTCACATAGAGTGTCGGATTTGAGTGCCGTTCATGGCATCAGGATCGTATCGCTGAGGCCTATCCATTCGTTTAGGTTGCAAGTGATTTTTAACACTTTCAATTTTGAGCCTTTTCCATAGCTCAGACTTGATATCCTGATCACACCTCCCAAATGAGAGGCTTTTGGACCCCAAAAGCTCACTGAAATTCTGAAACTGATATGTAGTACAGAAAATGAGAGAATAGCAACATCCTCTTCTCTTCAGCCTCCAAAAATTTTCTTGAATTGCCAACTGTTCACATGGTAAATTTTGCTAAATGAGCCATGTACTTGTGCCAAATCCTGACCAAGTCTTCTCTTCATACCAATCTGCCATTTTGAAACTAGCAATGACCCTTGCTGAAATTTGTGCCCTCTTTGCCTGCATGCCTTTCCATCTCATGGAATCTTGCACTGCTTTGCACTGCCACTTCATTCTCTGCACCAATCGACACCAAAGGAACCTTGTGCAACATACGACATCAACAACAAGTTGACAATGAAATGTGCTATACAATTGACACAACCATCAATGTAAAAAGTGTGCCCACAATCGACCCAAGTCGATAATCATGTGTAACACAATTGACACAAGTTGATAAACAACAAGATACATCTTGACAAACACATGTGTATGTATCATGTACAATGAACTATATACAGTTCGCTATTTACACATACAACCTCTATGTACATGTGAAACTTCAACTCTTCTTTTCAAATACCATCAAGTACATCATCCCAAAAACATGTGGGTGACTAAGAGCTGAAACTAAAAGACATTGCTGCAATATAAGTGAGTATCATACTCATCATTTACACCTCCATGGCAAAACTTTGCAACAACAACAAAGAAATTCCTTCAACTGAAACTGCTTTTACATGCAATCTTGCATCAAACTTTTCAACTAAAATACATGCATACCAATCTGAAATTTGCATGTACAAAATGAAGATGACTTACTGCATTAAGAAGTTAATCCACTTCCTACCAAGCCAACTCCATGGTGTCTTTTGCGGTTGAACTACACCTTCATGTGAATCTTCCATTTCCATATCGATAATGGACTCCATAGATCCACTTACGCCAAGATTTTCATCTGGATGCAAGGTCCAACAATGAGAGACATCATGTCCCTTCCTTTGACAAAATGTGTAACTCTTAAGAACTTTCTGAGAAATTTCTCTTTGCCTCTTCTACTTCCTATGTGCTTTCTTTTTCAACCAGCATCTTGAAGCAACATGGTTAAATCCACCACAAAATGTGCAGCAAAACTTTCTTTCATTTGAACAAGAAAAATTATCATTCTTTGCTGAAACATAATCAAATTGATCATGTGAATAATTATACCTCTTTTGCTGCAATGAGGGCTTAAAACAATGGCAATCATCCTTAAAACAATTTTGACATATATGCATTTTAGAACTTGGAATAAAGGTTCTCTTTAAATTTGCATCACATGCATTCAAGGATTTGGATTCTTTACCATTAAACTGCACATAACCAAGACCAACATTCTTGGGTCACTCCACAACTGAAATAGGGTCAACCATGCCTTGTGCATGCTTGCCCAAACCTTTGCCTTCTTGATAGCCCATCTTAAACATTAATTTGGACCCTATGCCCCTTGTATTTTTTTCAAAAGAACCAACACACTTTTCAATTGAGGAAATTGAAGACAAGTTTGAATGGTTTACCTCTTCCTCACGCTTGTTCTTGGACAAAGCTTCTTGAGCTTGAAGGAGTTGTTTCTCCATGTCATGCAACCTTTGGAGAATTTCTTCTTTCTCATCCTTCATAGCCAACAATTGTGCATGAAGCTTAACACCTTCTCTTTGATCCTCAATGAGAATCTGCACCATGTCCTTCACCTTAATGAACTCATTCTTCATGTCATCATTGAAGAATCTCATGAAAGAGGAAACTTCACTTGTAAAAGAAGTTGACATTATGTAAATGGTAAAATTAACAAAAGGAACTTCCCAAAAAATTTCTAAAAGCTTTCCAACAAATGATAAGCTTTTAACCAAATGTCAGTAAAGACCCCTTCTTATTCAAGCAGCCATAAAACACAAACTCCAATAGCTTGTAGCAAACACTTAATCAAGTGGGTTTGTTTTCCAAAGATAATCTTGAGGTACTTTGGGATAAGGAAATAGCCTACAACTCTTTTTTCCTTTCCAAGACTTAGCTATCAGCAGCTATCTTTTCAACTAAGGAAAACTCATACAAGCAACCATTTTGCAACCAATAAAACAATCAATATTTTACACTGTTTTAACACCTTTTGCACAAAAACAAATGCTCAAAATAAGCACAACCAAGATTAACCAAGGCTTTGATACCATCTGATCTGAAAATGCAACTTCTAAGATCTGTTCCATAGATTGACAGTAGGGGCATTTACTGGATATGTCACCTTTGATAAAAGGATGAGATCCAGAGGCTACCTCGCCCTTTACAGACTCTATCTTTAGAACCTATAGAAGTTAACACTCATGATCTAAAAATGGAAGTACTTGAAAATGTGTGCAAGGTATCCATTTCCATTAATTAAATGTGTGCAAAATGCTCCATGTCTTGTTGCATAAAACAAAGTGTTTTTGGAAACTGTATAAGAGTTTATGTCTGAAGGTAAATTAATTTAATTTGTTGTTTAACATATTAAATTAGAAATGTTCAGCAAGATAGCTTTAGCATAACATGACACAGATTTTTGGTGAGCAGTTCACCCCTCCTGGGCTACGTTTTCTAGATCAAGCCTCCCAAAATGAGCTTGTCCTCTTGTATTAAAATTCTTTCAAATGCTAATACAAGTTTAAAATTGTCTCAATAGACAAATCTGAATGAAAATATTGATTCAAAAGACATGGAAAAGCTAATAAATCCTTTCCAAATTCTCTAAACAGTGAAGAATTACCTTAAACAGTGATTTCTTCAATAAGGCCCTGACGGCTCTTTGAACTCCTCTGTAGCTTTTCGGGCTGTATGTTGGAACACGGTCTCCTAAGAAGCTGCAAAACTGGTCCATTTTAAATATTTTTGATTAGATTTAGTCTAGCGCAGGGGTTTTGGGGCAAGTCAAAGCCCCAAATGCATTGTAATGGGTAAAAGGGTAAACTAAGGGTCTGAAAACCACAGTTTGTGGACCAAAGGAAAGTCTAGGACAGATTGTTATAAATAGAGGAGCATTTTGTATTGTAAAGGACAAGAATGAAGAGCTATTGATGCGAATTTTGGTTTAAGCTATCTGTTTGGGAGTAGGGGAATGGACTCCTACTGGCTGTGTGCACGGAGATCCAAGTCCAGCTATGTACGGACCCTGCTGCTATGTGCACGGGTTGGGAAGGGAATTGTAAGGAATAATTGATGAATGAATGAATAATAAGGATTGATAGAGAACTAAATCTATGAGTAATCTTGTGCAAATGGTTGGTAATTGTTGTATTATGAATTCTTTGTCTTTAAGCTGCAAAGATCTGTGTAAGTGTGTTTCTAGATCTGGATCTTTTCTATTCTGTTTATATATTGCTGTGTTATTGTCATAAAATAATATAACTATAGATATAGTGCATGTGGATACAAATAGATACCTAATTAACCTTGCGCAGAACAAGGTAATCTGGGATTACAGGACCTAACGTAGCTTTGCTTTCCTTACCCATCCTTTCTCAGGGTGTGGAAACCTGGTTCCAACACCCACCCATACTACTTCAGGTGAGACTTTGACCTGCGCAAGTAGGTCACTGCCGAAAGGGCCAGTAGTATAGGGGTTTGTTGGCAAACCTTGCACACCAAACTTGGGTCAAGACCCCTCGAGCCAACAAATGGTTCCGTTGCCGGGATCGAAAGAAGTCTGAGAGAGGGATCGAGTAACGATAAGAGAATACTGGAAGCCTAAAAGAAAGGAGATCGAAGACTGGTTCGAAAGGCAGATCCAGGAGTTCGCGGTAAAAGAAAATCGCAGTAAGGAGTTAACGGCGGAAAGGTAGAAAAATAGGTATATTCTTATAGAGAGCTATGAAATATTCTTTGTGACATTTGCGATTGAGCTCCAATAGTGGCTAGCCAGACTTGTATAATTCCAGAAGTGTTGGAAGGACGAACGAGTCACTCAGTGAACCCCAGAGCTGATCCAGCATCTGGAAAAGACTGATAATACTATCACGCGTACAGTAGATAACTGGGTGGATAGCATGCTAGGAGGGTTTGTGACGGTATTTTCCATTGATTAGTTTGTCTCATACTCCAAGGCCAAACGAAGATTCTTTAAAGGGTTCCGGGGCAAATTTCTGAGGACGTTACGCTTGCTGATTAAGATATTACTGTGCAAAAAGAGCATTATGTGTAGTCATACCGAATGACCTCGAATCTAGACAGGAGAGCGACACACAGTGGTAAATACTATCGGACCAACCTTGATGGAGGGAGATCTATCTATAATCTGTTGCAAGAACCAGTTGTGCAAGATCCCCCAGTTACATCACCACCTAGGCCGCACAAAAGGTAAGAATTCACCCATACCACCACCTCCCCTAAATAGTGATATGGCTGCACACCTGAAACTACCTACCTTCAAGGGGGTAGGAGATGAGGATATGGAACGGTTTTGGTTCATTGCAGATTTCGTCTGGACTGCATAGAATGTGGCGAGTGATATGGTAAAGAGGGTGTAGCTGTCGTTGGCATTCGAGGACAGGGCCTTGGATTGGTATATGCGATACATTTCCTAGAACGGGAGCGCATCCATTCAAGATATCAAAGACACTTTGAAGCAACAGTTCTGAAAGCCAAAATCTTGTTCCCAACTGGTAGTGGAAGTAAAGGACTTCAAACAAGTTGCGTCTAAGTCAGTATGGGAGGTTGATCAGTGATTGAAGAAGGCAATCAGGGAAGCAGGGTTCGAGTATGATGATAGATAGCATACGAAATGGTTCATTGCTATGTTGTTACCTCACCTGTGCACGCCGATGAGTCATCAAACCTTTGAGTTGTAGGAGAAAGATGTGGAAGTCACTATGAAACTAGAAGCTTCCCCCCAAGAGGATACGTCGGTAGGGGTATAACAAATTCAGGAACAGCTTGTGGCTATTCATATGGAAATACAGAACTTGCAAAAGGAGCGAGGAAAGGACGATTGTGTAGATATTTGGTGCATAAAATGTCAGGTGTCTGGCCACAAAAAGGATCAGTGCCCTCTACTAATGAATTACATGCAAGTGGGAGGACCTATTCTGGTATGCCCAAGAGCAAGTAGGGAACCTATTCTGTTGCGACCAGGGTCAAGTGGAACTACACTATGGTGTGATGACCATAGGGTAGCAGGACTACATGATATGAACCATTGCCCTCGGCTAGGTGCGTATATCCCAGAACTAAAGCAACAATTAGTGCAGATTCTGCCGATCAGTGGGACACGATGAGAAAAACTGTTGTACTTATGATTTAATGATGGATCGTGGGAACTTATATAGGGTACAATCGAACCTTGCATCGCCAAGAATTTTTGCACACTTTGGAGGATCACCAACCAGAGGTAGAGGAGGTTGGGGAGGAAGCATAGGATGAGGACATGGGTAGCTAATTTGTTAGACCTGTGGGGAAATAGGACACTTTGCTAGAGAATGCCCAAATCCCACCAAACCATCATGCAAGTATTGTAGGCAACTGGACCATGTGGTGGAGGATTGCCCAATTTTAATAGCCAAAATGCAGGAAAAGTAGCCCACCCCTATGCAGAATGTGCAACGAGTTAAAAATGAACTAAGGAATGTAGCTTTGAGCATCAAGGTCATGACACATAGTGGGAGGGTCACCCAGGGGGTGAAGGAGGAGCTTGCCCCCCGGGAAGGAGTGGATCTCAAAGAACAGGAGCCACTGGTAGCTCCTGCGCAGCTACCAACACACCTCAAGATAGAGGAAGGGGTTGAGCCCTACCTACAGGCTTGTCTGAAACTGCGACGAAACCCGCAGGCCGTAGGAAATCTCCAAGAACTACTGAATACCTGCATAGTGCAACTCAATTTTATCCCTGGGACCAAGGATGTACATAAAATATACAGCTATAAGAAACGCACTGGAAGAGAAATGTGGTTGACTGTGTAGATTGGTGACTATGAAATGGATTAGGTCATCTTAGATCTTGGATTGGATGCGAATGTATTACCAAAGCAGACATGGAAATGAATGGGAGAGCCTAAATTAGAATGGTCCACCATCTAGCTGCGCATGGAAAATCAACAAAAAATCATTCCTCTAGGAAGGCTACCAAAAGTCATGGTTGACATCGCAGGGGTAAGGGTCCTAGATGACTTTGAAGTAATAGAAATTGTGGAAGATGCGGATCCCTATCCTGCGCTCCTCATATTGGACTAGGCTATAGACATGGGTGGTGTCATCAATCTCAAGAGGCGTAGCATGGTGTTTGAAAACAAAGGTATGTGCATCATAGTGCCACTAGATCCGACAAAAGGCGCGCAATATACAGAGCCAGCCTATGAGGAGGAGGAAATAGATCACATTTATAAATTGACTGCATGGGATGAAGATTGGGTTAACCCCATGGATGAAGGAGTGCTCTGTTGGGAAAAGGACAATGAATGTTTTTCCAACTCTGACGAGGAGCTGGAAAATTGGCAAGGTCGGTTGCACAAGGTTTCGGCGCTACGATGTCTTCGGACTAGTAGGAATTTTCATCGCATCTCTACCAAGGAAAGAGACTTGCCCTGCCATGATGACACAGGAGATAGTACGAAGATTATTGAACCTAAAATTCCCACGGAACGCAGGCTAGGAAGAGACATTCGAAATCTGACATTTTGTGGAAGAGACATCAGGCACAAATGATGACCGTCAGCACATCCCAATCTAATAAGAAAGGAACCTTACGGGTACGCACAATAGGCAACAGATCATTAATGTAGCCAATTATGGTAACATTAATCCGAATGGTCGATGGTAAGTTTTACGAACGAGCTACTCCACCATTAAATAGCTCAAGACAGTGTGCGGTTGGCTGGATGACTTCACACCAGGTTATTTATTTGCTCTCCACCATGCTCCTGCTATCTGCCTACTGGTTTTCTAAAATCATTAACATTCTCTGGGATGCCCATTTCCTTGTTGCTAAGATGGACCCTAAACCGCCAAATGATCCATTCTCGAGCTGCTCAGTACCCGTAGACATCATCTTGAGAGGGCCTGGGAATGGTGAGTGTAGTCAAAGGATCGAGCGCTGGCTTCCTGCAAAAATAATTGGCTACGATCCAGGCACAGAAAGGCACCAGTACTGAGCAATGGGAATAACTGGGCTTCGCACCCCAGGGACAACTGCGGGACCCAGATGGATGGCCTTGAGTGTAGAGGAGGGGATGTTAGTCCCGCAATCCCCCACCCATAACATTACAGTTAGGTCACCACTGGTTCTGCGTCAAGGAGGAAAGCTAAGATATAGGGACATGCTACGACTTCTCTCCAACTCCAGAGTACCAGCCAACAGAAGCAGTGTTTGTTCACTCCCTCACACTTCCCTAGTTAACGATCATGATCCGACCGCTGGGGACATCCAAATAGATTTGGTGTAGCTATCTCGCATAGTGCTCCAAGGATTATACACCAGAGTGTCGCAAGAGGTTCACCAACGTGACCAAACTACGCAACAACAATCTAACATACCTCGGGACGTACGGGCCAAGTTGATTGCCTTGGTCACTGACACTGCATATTATTCAGGAGAAGCTTACATAGGACACGCAGTTGGTCGAAACATCTACACAACTATGGATAACAGTCCGGCACCATTCTATGCTTCAACATATCTAGAAGGAATTATGGCAAGCGGAGGTTGCTTTGGATCAAGTCAGTGCTTCCTCACCCTCCAATGTCTCTGTGCCACATCTAGCCATCATGGACAAGATTGAGAACCTTCGCCACAACAAGCATGTCATCCAAAAATGGTTGAAACCATGGGCCGACACCGCACTCCAGCTTGCCCATGATGTTTAGTCCGCCATTGCATGCCTCCACCGGCTGCTAGAATGAGTTACCGTGGCTCCAGATGTCCTACCTCCCTGACACTTTTTAGCATTGCGCTGCAAGCTGTGGCCCAGAGTCAGGAAGTGCTCCCTCTACTCATCCGCGCTCTTGCTACCTTGTGCACGCAAATTGTAGCCGCACCACCACAGTGACTCGGGACAAGTCACAATATTGTGTTGGGGGAATGTTGGAACAGGGACTCCTAACAAGCTACGAAACTGGTCCATTTCGAATATTTTTTATTAGATTTAGTCTAGCATAGGGGTTTTGGGGTGGGTCAAAGACCTGAATGCATTGTAATGGGTAAAATGGTAAACTAGAGGTCTGAAAACCATGGTTTGTCGACCATAAGAAAGTCTAAGCTAGATTGTTATAAATAGAGGAGAATTTTTTATTGTAAAGGACAAGGATGATGAGCTATTGATGCAAATTGTGGTTTAAGCTATCTGTTTGTGTTTTGGGGAATGGACTCCTACTGGCTGTGTTCGCAGAGATCCAAGTCCAGATGTGTGCGGACCCTGCTACTATGTGCGCAGGTTAGGAAGGGAATTGTAAGGAAGAATTGATGAATGAATGAATAAGAAGGATTGATAGAGAACTGAATATGTGAGTAATCTTGTGCGAATTGTTGGTAATTGCTGTATTGTGCATTTTCTGTCTTTAAGCTGTGAAGATCTGTGTAAGTGTGTTTCTTGATCTGGATCTAGTATGTTCTATTTATATTAAATGTTGTGTTATTGTCATAAAAGCATATAACTATAGATCTAGCGCACGTGGATATGAACAGAGACCTAATTAACCCTACGCAGAACAAGGTAATCTGGGATTATAGGACCTAGCACAGCTCTACTTGCCTTACCCATCCTTTCTTAGGGTGTGGAAACCTGGCTCCAACACCCACCCATACTGCTTCAGGTGAGACTTTGACTTGCGTAAGCAAGTCATTGCCGAAAGGGCCAGTAGTATAGGGGTTTGTTGGCAAACCTTGCACACTGAACTTGGGTTAGGACCCCTCGAGCCAACACTATAGAAGTCCTCAAATAGGTCTGAAACCTCTTTCATTAGGTTCATAAGGTCGAAATTAGTTGAAAATGATCTTTGGTTCACCTCAAACAGAAAGGTACAACTCAAAACAACTCCAACCCCAAAATGGCC
The DNA here is from genome assembly GCA_034641835.2 of Pinus albicaulis. Classification (NCBI taxonomy): domain Eukaryota; kingdom Viridiplantae; phylum Streptophyta; class Pinopsida; order Pinales; family Pinaceae; genus Pinus; species Pinus albicaulis. Next base: position 1,688,044,555 of record CM076575.1, on the reverse strand, counting down.
CTTATGGCTCAAAAAGCTTCCCTGAAGCTACAATGGCTGTAGAACACCTCTACTGCCTTTGGAACCTATCCCAATGGCTCTAGAATGTTGAAAATAGTCGAAAATGACTTTTGGTTCACCTCAAATGGTTAACCATAGCTCAACACAGCTCCAACTCCCTCTAGGCCCTGATGGCTCTCACTGATTTCCTGAAGCAAAAGGGACTAAAGAAAAACTCCAATGGCTCTGCAACCTATTCCAATGGATTCAAAATCCTCTTAATACCCGAAATAAAAAAAAAAAAATTAGTCCAAAAATGTTTAGTCAATCAGAAGTTATGACCCAAACAGTTTTTGCCCAATGTCATGTAAAAATCCCACTAAATGTGGGCTAACTGTAGATAACAATGCCAAAAATGGAATAACACTAGATTTGGTGGAACCGGTGCTCATTTGGGTGGAACCATTTGGTGTGGCATTAAATTTAAAGGGTGGCGGTCACATGTGTAGGGGGTTGGCCCTTAGGGGCTGGCCCCCTTTCCACCCCAACGTGACCATTAGTAAACTTTGAATCAAACCCACCAACAAAGTTGGTTAAGAACCAAACATGTGATCCAATGGTAAGTGATTGTGTTGTTTGCATGGAGGTCTGGTGTTCAATTCTGGTAGAGTCACAAACAAATTTTTAATACACCACTATTTCACTGACCAGGGGGCCATGTGGCGGCCTCCGTGCCTGCCACATGGCAGCCCGTAATTGGTCAAATTAATGAAAAGTCAAACCATTGACGAATCTCTGTATGCCAAGTGTCAAAATATAATTGGCCCAGGTGGAATATTCCAAGGAATATTCTTTGGAATATTCCAATAATATTCCTTGGAATATTCCTTTTTTAATTTTTCAAATTTGGAAGTCAAACCTGGTCAAACTAGTCTTTTGCCTAAAATTGTGAATTTTCAAACTTGAATAACTTTCACATACAGTGTTGGATTTGAGTGTTGTTCACAGCATTAGGATCGTATTGCGGAGGCATATCTGATCGTTCAGGTTGAAAGTGATTTTGAACACTTTCAATTTTGAGCCTTTTCCAAAGCTCAGACTTGAGCTCCTGATCAGTAGTTATAACATATTAGTTGCACACATCCTCTTCCTGCACTTCCCCCCGACCTCCTCTGCCCTTGGCTAGTGATCCTCCGAAGTGCATGGAAGTTCTTAGTGACACAAGGTCCGATTGTACCCTATACAAGTTCCCACGATCTATCATCAAGTCATAAGTACGACAGTTCTTCTCATTGTGTCCCACTGACCGGCAGAATCTGTACCATTTTTGCTTCAGTTTTGGGACATACGCACCTAGCCGAGGGCAATGGTTAATATCATGAAATCCTGCTACACGACAATCATCGCACCATGGCACAGGTCTGCTCGAGCCTAGTTGTGATAGGATGGGTTCCGCACTTGCTCCTGGGCGTACCGGACTAGGTCCTCCCACCTGCATGTAATCTGCCAACAGAGGGCACTGATCCTTCGTATGGTCGGATACCCAACATCGTATGCACCATAGATCTGCGTGGCCATCCTTTCCTTGCTTCTTTTGCAGGTTCTTTATTTCCATATGCATAGCCCCAAGCTATTCCTGAATTTGTTGTACCCCTACTGACGTATCCTCTCTGGGTGCAGCTTCCAGTTTCATAGTGACTTCCATAGCTTTCTCCTCTGACTCAGAGGTTTTCTGACTCATTGGTGTGCGCAGATGAGTTAACAACATAGCAATGAACCATTCCGTATGTTGTCTATCGCCATACTCGAATCCTCCTTCCCTGATTTCTCTCTTCAATCGATGATCAGCCTCCCACACCGACTCAGATGCACCTTGTTTGAAGTCCTTTACTTCCGCTACCAGCTGAGAGTAATATTTTGGCTTTCGGAACTGTTGCTTCAAAGCATTTTTGATATCTTGAATAGACGCACTCCCATTCTGGGAAATGTATCTCATATACCAATCAAGTGCCCTATCCTCCAACACCAAGGATAGATGTGCCCTCTTCGCCATATCGGTTGCCATATTCTGCGTAGTCCAAACGAAGTCTACAACAAACCAAAATCGGTCCATATCTTCATCCCCTACCCCCTTGAAGGTAGGTAGTCTCAGGTGTGCAGCCATATCGTTGTTCAGTGGGGTCAGTGGTATGGGCGAGTTCTTACCTTTGTGTGGCCTAGGTGGTGGTGTAGCTAGGGGATCCTGCACAGCTGGTTCTTGCAATAGATTATAGGTGGATCTCCCCCCGTCAAGGTTGGTCCGATAGTATTTACCACTGCGCGTCGCACTCCTGTCTAGATCTGAGGTCATTCAGTCAGTATGACTACATAGAATGCTCTTTTCACACAGTAATATCTTAATCAGTAATGGTAAGGTCCTCAAAATTTTTCCCCAGAACCCTTTAAAGAATCGTCGTTCAGCCTCAGAGTATAAGACACACTAATCAATGGAAAATTCCATCACAAATCCTCCTAGTACACTATCCACCCAGTGATCTACTGTGCGCGTGATAGTATTATCAGTCCTTTCTAGCTGCTGGATCAACTCTGGGGTCCACTAAGTGATTCGTTCATCCTTCCAGCACTTCTGGAATTCTACAAGTCTAGCCAGCCACTCTTGAAGCTCGATCAAAAATGTCACAAAGAATATTTCGTAGCTCTTTGTAAGAATGTACCTATTTTTCCACTTTTCCGCCGTTAACATTTCACTGCGATTCTCTTTTATCGCGAATTCCTGGATCTGCCTTTCGAACCAGTCTTCGATTTCCTTTCTTTCAGGCTTCCAGTATTCTCTTGTCACTACCCGATTCCTTTCTCAAAATTCTCCAGGTCTCGGCAACGGAACCATTTTTTTGGCTCGAGGCGTCTCGACCCAAGTTCGGAGCTCAAGGTTTGCCAACAAACCCCTATACTACTGACCCTTTCGACAATGACCTACTTGCGTAGGTCAAAGTCTCACCCGAAGTACTATGGGTGGGTGCTGGAACCAGGTTTCCTCACCCTGAGAAAGGATAGGTAAGCCAAGCAGAGCTGCGTTCGGCCCTGTGATACCCTGATCACCTTGTTCCTCGCAGGTCCAAGTGGGTCTCTATTTGCATCCACGTGTGATATATCTATAATTATATGCTTTTATGATAGTAGCACAACATTGCATAAACAGAACAGAACAAATCTAGATACAGAAAACACACTTACACAGATCTTCACAACTTAAATACAGAAAACAAACAATGCAGTAATTACCAATGATTCACACAAATATTACTCACAGATTCAGTTCTCTATCAACCTTTCTTATTCATCAGTTCATCAATTCCTTCTAACAATTCCCTTCCCAGCCTGCGCACACAGCAGTAGGGTGCACAGACAACTGGACTTGGATCTCTGCACACACATCCAGCAGGAGTCCTTTCCTCAAAAAACCCAAATAGATAACTTAAACCACAATTCGCATCAATAGCTCCTTCAATTATCTACCTTACAATACACAATGTTCCTCTATTTATAATAATCTAGCCTAGACTTTCCTATGGTCCGCAAACCATGGTTTTCGGACCCTTAGTTTACCCTTTTACTCATTACAATGCTTTCGGGGCTTTGACCCACCCCAAAACCCCTATGCTAGATTAAATCTAATCAAAAGTATTCAAAATGGACTAGTTTCATAGCTCGTAGGAGACCCTGTTCCAACAGGAAAGTCTCCATAGGCATAAGAAAAACTCCATGAGTGCTATAATGATTATTTCTAATGTAATAACCTGAAATGAAGAATGAGGAATTGAATGGGTGGAAGGCATAGGGTCAGGCCTGTTTACTTGATATTCCCTATATAATGAAAACAATCATGTAGTTATCTGTATAAAACATGTAATATCAGAGTGCAAAGAGAGGTTAGAAAGCGGCAGAATGGATGTGAGCAGAAGAATGTAAGAGAGTTGCAGAAGGTTAGAGAGTGGAAGAATGAGTGTGAGAAGATAGAGATGTTGTGCACATCTAGAGCTGATATGAAGAAGATATGAAGGCTGAAAGGGCACTAGTAAAGGAGGAGTAAAACAGAGCTGATATCCATGTAAATCAACATATGATTTTATTGTAGTGTGAGGGAGTTGGTGCTTCCATATCAAGTTTTAGCTTGATATATGGCCAATTGTAGTTGGTTGAGGTAGGAGCCTCCTATGGGTTATGGCCTGCAGAAAATACATGGGAGTTGGTGCTTCTGTTTCAATTTGGAGCTTAATAGATGGCCAGTTGTAGCTGGTTGAGGTCAGAACCTCCTATGGGTTGTAGCCTGCAAAAAATAAATGGGAGTTGGAGCATCCTTGCAAGTTATAGCTTGCAGAAATTGAGGTAGTAGCCTCCTGTAGGTTGGAGCCTATAGAAAATTAGTGGTGAGAGGGAGTTGGAGCTTGCCTTTGCATCACAACAATAGTAAGATGTGGTTTTCTCCCTTATGTGTTTCCACTTATATCTATTGTCTATGTGCATGATGATTATGTGTTGATGTATTGTGTTCAATCTACTTATGACTTGCTGCCCACATATTAAGTTTTCTGATTCATTATATATTAAGTTTCTTATGAAATGGAGGTGTAAATAAGTTTAAAGAAAAGAGATTTAAATGTCCATGAATGTACTAATCTGATTCACCCCCCCCCCCCCCCCCCGCGCTCTCAGTTTAATTAAGGGTTCATCAATTGGTATCAGAGCATGTTCCCTTAGTAACAGTTTAACAACTGGAAGGAGGTCCTAGGTCCCCAAAATGGCTAGCCTACAAGGATGCTCAACAAATACAGGCCCATTGTTTTTGGCACAAACTATGCTTTCTGGAAAATAAGAACGAGGACATATTTAATGTCTCTAGGAATATAAGTTTGGGCTGCTGTGGAAGAAAAATTTGCACCAAAGGATACAGACACTAAGGAAGAATCCAACAAAAATTTCATATCTAATTCAAAAGCAATGAATGCACTCTTGAGAGGTCTAAGTGAGTAAGAATTTATTAGAGTAATGCACAATAAGACTTCCAAAGATATCTATGATACTTTAGGAAACATTCATGAGGGAGATACAAAGGTGAAGATGGCCAAACTACAAGCACATAGAACTCAGTTTGAAAACTTAAAAATGAATGAAGATGAAGATATAGTTGCATTCTTCTTAAGAGTTGCAAAATTTGTGAATATCATGATAGGCCTAGGAGAAGAAATTAAAGAAATTTTTTTAGTCGAGAAAATATTGAGATATCTACCATCGAGGTTTAATCCTAAGGTTTCTGCCATAGAAGAAACATCAAATTGGGAAACCTTAACTAGAAAACAATTACTTGGGAACATAGCAGCATATAAGATGAGACTACCTAACGGGAAGTCAAACATGAGGGTAGCTACCTTTAAGGTAGACAAGTGCATAGAAGAAAAGGAAGGTACATGCTCATGCTCTGATGAAGAAGAAGCCAAATTTTCTAGAAGATTGGATAGAGGCATAGGAAAGTACAAAGGTAAACTTCCATGCAAGTGCTTTAGTTGTGGAAGAGTTGGGAACTATGTATAAAAATGTCCCAATAAGATAACAAAGAATCAGTATGAAAGGAAGGAGAAAAGAAGCTCCTATAATATGCAGAAAGGGAAAAAATTTAATAGAAAGTAATTTTATGCTTAGCAAGACAGCAGTGCATCTGAAAGCTTAGATGAATCCTCCAATGAAGAAGGAACCTCTGAATTTGTCGTGATGGCCAAGGAAGATCTTGAAGATGATCTCCTGGAATCTGATGAAGAAGGTGAGGTGGACCTTGAGGGGGAGTTGATAAGTGCCCTAAAGGAAATTGAAAGGCTTAAACTTAAGAGTAAGAAACAAAAAGAGATGCTTCTGAAATATGAAAAGACAGAACCAAAATAGAATACCTTATTAAACTGAAATTTGAACTAGAAGAATCAAGGAAAATATAGGATATTCTAAAAAGGGAAATAAAGGAGAAAAATGAGGAGCGTGAAGAGCTAGAAGAAGAAGTGGTAATATTAAGGAAGAAATCAGAAAAGGCCCAAAGGGAATCAACTATGAATATTCCATAAATGAAAAGCTCTAAAAAGTTGGAAAAAATAGTAAATGCTCAAAGATATCCTCTTATAAAGGCCAGGATAGGCTATGAAGGAGAAAAAAGTAAGTCCAAGGTTGAAGATAACAAGGGTATCACTTTTGTGAAAGCTGTAATAAAAGAAAATGATAAATCTCAACAATATGAGATTATTGCAGCTTGAATACTGATAGAAGAAAGGAGCAGGTTTTGTAAGCAGCTCAAAGATGAGATTACCTCCATGGAGAACTCAGAGAAGGCAGACATTGAAAGAGATGATGAAGCAACCCAAAAGAGATCCACAGAAGCAGAAGCCTGCAAGAACTTGATGTATAATGAAAAAAACATAAACAAGTAGCAACATCAAGAGACAAAGAATGAGAGGAACAAGAAAGCAGTTGCAAAAAGCTCAATTTTTCCTGAAGATCAATTGAACAAGTTTGGAAGATCTCAAAGGAGGTTCTTTCCTCCTATGAAAAATATCACATGTTTCTCTTGTCATAAACCAGGACATATTACAACACATTGTAAGACAAGGCATATCAACTTTAACCAACAAAAGATGTAGCAAATAAGAAGACCCCCTCTAGCAAGCAAATGGAAAAGACAATCTTTCACCAGGTACACAAATCATGTCAATGGCTACTGTTATTCATGCAATGAATATGGACATGCAACATCTCAATGTAAGACAAAGAAAATCATGTTGAACTAGCAAAGGATGTAGTAAATGAAAAGACTACCTCAAGAAAGAAAATGGAGAGGACAACCTTTCACTAAGTACACAAATCATTTCCAAGGCTATTGTTATGCATGCAATGAATTTGGACATAAAATTTTTGAATGTAAACTATGTTCAAAAAGGAGGAAAAAAAGTTATACATAAGCTCAAACATACCTATGTAAAATAAGATGTAATATGTGCCACAAGCACAGACACAAAGCAAATGAGTCAAGGCTGCCATAGACAGTAAATGACTCTAGATAGATTATGGAACCAAATCAAATCAAACCAAACTGTGAATAAAAAAGAAATGCATACATTATGAGGAACCCCAACAAAGTATGGAAGAAGAATAAAAAGGGGGAGCCACTTTAATGACATTTTGAATTCATCATAGTCTCAAGGGGAACTTCTCCAAGAAGCAACATAGATATCTAGTCAGTGATAGATAAGGAGCAACATCCCAAGGGGAGAGCAGTTCATAAAAGGTTCCCATAAGAGTTGTCAAAGAAGAGCTACTTGGAATAAGAATAGCTAAAAGTTCAGGAAGGGAAAGGACAATTCCTCTGGCAGAGAACTATAGAGGAAAAAGGACACCTGAAGCATTCAATGCTAATTTAAGATAGCCAACAGATTGATGGAAGAAGAGAAAGAAACAAGCATCCATAGTGGTAAAGGGATCATCATTCATGAACTTGGAAACTAAGAGGATGATTACACTGTGTGTCTCACTGCAAGTGTTGATAATGGAACAAAATTTTTTTAAGAAGGATGAATAAGAAAAGTGTTATTATTGGAGTAGTAGTATGATACAAGTCCTCAGGATCAGAATATCATGGTATGCATCATGGTGGTAGTATCGCAGAAATACGTCAAGGAAGTAGTCCCAACGTTATCAACATTATAGTATATGTGGATTAAGCTCTGGTTGCTCTGATTATTGCAAAGTATCTTCTGATTGTAAATGCTAGAGAATGTGGAGCTTCATTATTAAAGCATGGAAATGTCATTAAAAGTGCCAAAGGATGATTATCTTGTTTGAATTTGAAGTGTTATATTGGGCATTTAAGCAGTATCTATTCTTGGATATGATTGCATGCCTTCCTCAAGTCAGTACAGATATATCTTCAAGTCCTCTTTCTTGAAGATCATTCATAAAGTTGTGTGAAGTGTGTTTGTTGAGACTTCAATTAAACAAACTGAAGATGTTTTGCTAAAGATCATTATGATAGAACAACTGAAGTATATGAATCATGATGGGCTAGTTGTGCTAACCTTACTATTGAAGTTCAAAAAGTCTATTATTGATTCATCTAAATCTTACTTCAGCAGAACGAAATAAATAATATTTCACCATTGCAGAGAGTTGATCATTGAAATACATACCTCCTTGTGTCATAAATAAATGTGTATAGTTGATAGTAAGATTGTACAATGCATGGAATGTATCAAGCCTTGAGGGTTTTATTTTAAATCTGTAACTTTTCAGTATTAAAGTCATTGGGCCTTTTAGATTGAAAGATATTGTCTAATCTTACAATAAAGTGTAAGCCATGTTTGGACTCATTGTTCACATCAATATCAAGCGCTTTTGGCTTGGAGTGATTATATCCTCAGAAGTCTGGCACATATCACCAATATCAAGCAATAAGGGACAAAAGTACAAATAATTCTATGGTGACATGCCTTCTAGCATTCACATGAGTTTGGGATAACATCAATTTGTAGCATATGCATGTAATCTCTACGATTTCCAAAGTGTTACCTCAATGGTGCTCATATATCTTATGAATTCTGCATTACAGTCACAACGATGGCCTACTACACTCTTGTAATGTTGAAGTGCACATAAAGCAATGCTTGTGTGTAACATAAAGCAGCACCCACTGTGTATGCAAAAGATCATAAAGCAGTAATACAATGATGGAGTGTGTATATTCATTTAATAACAAAAGACCTGAATGAAGGATGCTTATACTAAACTTAAAGAGGAGCTGCTCTAGGAAGCACCCAAGCATTACTATTGGAGCATACTTCATATATCATATGGAGAATTCTCAGTATTTTAGTATTATTCCAATGGTGCATTTCTGATTATATAAGTCTGGTATAGTTTGTTCTATGGAGTTTCCTTATCATCACTTTCAACATTATATGAGTGCAAGGAGTCTATGCTTTGGGATGGTATCATATTACTGTGTATATACATACAATTTCAATGATTCCCAAAGTGTTCTCCCAACAATTCTTATAAACCAAATGGAGCAGGAGTCCCAGCTAGGTATGTGGACATAATGAAGAATGCTTATGCAGAACTCTAATAAGGCAATGATGGGAAACACACTGAAAAAGGCGTAACCCTTTTACATTGCGTCAATGAGGGAGGAAAAAAAAGCAGAGGAAGATATACACTTCTCAGAATGAAAGGGGGAGGAAGTGTTGGAGGAAGTGTTCCCATCAATGCCAAAGGGGGAGACTGTTGGAAATATTGTCATTGATGGCAAAACAATAGAAAAGAGTAACACCAAAATTATCATTGATGGCAAAGGAGAAGAGAAGTAGTAGCAATATGGCAAAGGAGCAGAAAGGAGTAGCACCAGAATTATCATTGAGAGCAAAGGAGAAGATCAAGATCAACTGGAGTATAAAGGAGAAATAAGGAAAATAAGGAAAAATTTAAGTGGAGAAGCATAAAAGAGAGGCAGAGGAGCATCAAAGAGTAAAATAAAGATAGAGGAGTAGCAGAGAGGCACGGAGCAACATCAGTTCATTATCTAAGGCAAAGGAGCAAAGAGGAGCAACTATAGAATCTTTATCAAGGAGAAAACGTAGAAAATGCAGCAAGTTTGGGTCGAGTTGTGAACATGTTGGGTCAAGCCGTGCACGAGTGGGAAAAGTCATGAATGTGCCTAAGTAAAGTAATAAATGCATGCAACAATGAAGAACATGTGTGAAGAGCAGGTCAAGTTGTGATATTTTATGTTCAGAACAGTGCATAGGACAAGGGAAGATTTGTGCTTATTTTACATTCAGAAAAATGCTTATTTATGTTCAAAACAGATGTATAGAATAGTGTTCGGAGATATCACAAATCACAATCGATGAATTTTATATTTACGTGTTAACAAATCGTAAGTTTTTAAAGGTGCAATGTGAATTATATCACATACCATATAAAATAAGGAAAACCCATTATGGTAACTCTAAAAGGTGTGACATGCGATAAGGTTTTCGGGATGATTTGCGAAATCGCAAATACGAAAATATTGCGAAATTCTTAAAGTTTCGAAGCACGAGAGATGACATAGAAGCTGACGTGGCAAGTCACATGGCTACTGATGTGACACATGACATGGACCTGACCCCAAAAATCACAAATACATCTTGATGAAATGGTAGGTGACGTGGCAGAAAACATGGAAGACGATGTGTCTATGACGTGGCACCCCCGATGGGAACCGAACCCTTATATCGCAAATCATAAATCGCATTTCACAAGCGGTGATAACATTTGATTTGTGAAAATTGCGACATGGAAATTGCGATAAGTGGTGGGACCCGATCGCAAATCGCAAATCGCAAAGTCAGAAGGCTGAGAACAAAAGAGTTCAGATGGATTCTGCCAAAATGCGAAATGGGCCGGACGTGATGCAACACAAAGCTCAATTCTAAATTATTTCAAGTCCGGGGCTATGCATATTTCCTTAAGAAATTGCATCGGAAGATCGGCAGGCGCATATAACATGAAACACAAAAGCAACGCCGAAATGCGAAGTGCAAAGTGGAGCGGACACGATATCGCATCGGTAGAAAGAAAGGTGTATATAACATATAACATAGTGGAATGCTGAATTGCGATAAGAAACCGGATGCGAGGCTTTTCAAAGTTTAATTGCAATATAATCAAGGTCCAAGGTTTAATTTGTTTGCACCATTTCTTAGAATAAAATCCTGAACGCAAAGTTGAATCGGGTAATCAAGGGAAAGCTGGAACGCAAGAAAGAGGACTCGTGTAAGACCTGACTCTAAGTGCTCAATGATATATATATATTAGGTTATACCTTCCTTAAGGAAAAATGACTCAGCGCTCGTGCAGAATAGTGTTATGCAGTTGCGGTTGTGAGTTAAAAGGAAAGGCTGAACACAAGAGAAAATACTTGGGCAAGTGACCTGAATGTAGTGAAAATGGTAGTGTGCTTATTAAAACAAAGTTATGATTGTGAAGGAATTACACGGGTGTATAAGTGACCCAACACAGAGAGAAGAGCATAGCACATTGCGGGTAAGATATGCAATAGGCATAGGTTGTGTAAAACATAAAGGCATGGGTTAAGTCGGGAAAATATTGATAGGCTGCATAATTGAAAATATAACAACAGGCAAAGAAGACAAAGGGACAACAGGCAAAGAATACAAAATGAATAGAAAAGAAAGAAACTAAAAGGGCTGAATTGAAATATTGTTGTAACTGTAAATGTAAATTCATTGACTATTTTATATTTTTTATGATGCAAAGGAAAGTCTCCATAGACATAGGCAAAACTCCATGTGTGCTGTAATGATTATTTATAATGTAATAACCTATTGACAGGAAAAAATGTACTGCTGAAAACAAGGGAGGTCTCCCCAGTGAAAGGTCTCAATTAGACCTCACATCGTTTGGGATAGGAGCCCCATCCGGTATGTGGGCCCGGCTGCTACCATAATTGTTTCCACTCTTGGTTTTCAGATGAGAAGATGACAGAGCCGAGGCAAAGGTGAAATGAACAATCAACGAAGAAAAATCAGCCCAAGATTAACAAATCATAAACAAAGATACCAACAAGTCTAAGTAGAAAAAATAAGAGGGGGATATGCCATAACTGGGATCAGTTAACCAAAAACCAGTCAAACATATATGAAAGAAAACACGCCAGAAGTTAACTGCAAAGTATTTCACAATAGACTATCACCGTGGCAAGGACAAATAAACACTAATCCAAAAGTAGACATACATACAATGATTGAGAAATAGTTCATAACTGATGCCATGCATGAAATCAAACATACAACATAATGAAGTACTAGATAGCTAGTACTATCACCACAAACAAGCATGTGAATCAGTGCCGGGAATGAGAATATATTATTAATGTTACTGCAATGTCAAATACATATTTACAACTCGTTAAAACCCAATACTGGAACATGGGCTGTTCATCTCAAAGCGTGATGAAAAACCCTAGCCTCGCTACCCTTTTTCTACTTGATACCAAGAGTTGAGTGCCTTTAGCTCTTTAGCAACAATTTCTCTATCATACTGGCTTTCATTGTCGAGCTAAAAGTCCCTTCTCTATTTCCTGAAGTTGTATGTATAAGCTGAGATGACCTTTGAGTTTCCCTTGACTCTTGGTATTCCCGACTGTTGGGCTAGTTTGCGACTTAGGGAAACTACGACATGCGACCCTGAGAAATCCGAGACCTGCGACCTCAAGCAATCTGCGACTTGTGACCTTGGGAAATCCGTGACTTACGACCTTGGGTAATCTGCAACTTGTGACCTTTGGCAATCCGTGACTTGCAACCTCAATCTGTCTACGACTTGTGACCTCGAGCAATCCGCGACTTGCGACCTTTGGCAATCCGCGACTTGCGACCTCGGGCAATCCGTGACTTGAGAATTTGGAAATCCATGACTTGCGACCTGTAGTTTCATCCCTTCTACCTTTCTCTTTTGGAGATGTCAGAACCTTTCTCTTTGAAGGAAAGCCTTAGCTCTCGCCACCTGAACTAGTAGCTTCTATCTGCCAGTGATTTCATTGCCATGCTAAGGGAATTTCCATGAGTCAATAAGTGGGAGAGTGATGTTTTCATTTTGAGCAAGATCCTGAGTATCTGTATAATGAGGGTTTCTCTGTGGGATTGAATCCAGGTTGTACGAATTCTAGGGAAGTGAAGAATTCTTTGTCTGGTCGTCATCATAATCTCCTCATATTACTTCACATTTCTTCTCAATGGAGATGATGTTGAAACCATGGAAGCTCCCATGTGTTGCTAAGTGCTGGGATGGGCTATGATGTGCGACTCTAACTTTATGTATATGGTGCGATGCAGCCACAACATCCTCCCAAACCAATTCATTATGACCAGAGTAATCTTCCAATGCCGTCCTAACAACAAAGGCACTTTCAAACATGGCTGATGCTCTCTTGAAATGATCCAATCTTTAGGGGCGTGTTTAGCATCGTACTCCATCTCTGACAGGCATTGATTTGATGTGGGGTCGCAAATGTGGCGTGGGGGTCGCGTAGTTGGAGAGTCGCGCCGAGTGTGTATTTTCTTAAGTGCGACCTTGCGACTCAGGAGAGGTTGCAGAGTTGCAGTAACGGTTAAGTCGCAGCCCTGGAGTTCTGAGAGGATTTGCGACTATGTGACCCAACAAGGTTGTGACTTCTGAAGGTCGCATAGCTATCATTCAGAAGAGTCGCACCTTCTGTTCACTTTACCGGAGACCCGAAATGCGACTTTGCGACTCATACAAAGGTATCTTGTTTGTGTCCAAAGCTGAAAGAACGCATATTCCATCTCTGCCGATCATCTACAATAGCTTGTTGAAATTGGATTTGTAAATAGTGTGGTGACATCCGCCCCTATGTTCAACATTTGTTGGAGTTTATTTGAGACCCACCTTGATACGAGGTGTCTTCGAATGGTATCTCTTGTTAGCACCAACTGGTGTAGTTTTGCAGTTTTGAGCTCGATCGCACTCCCTATTAGTAGTCGGACTCCTTAAGTCAGTGTCATCCCCTGTTATGGTTGCGACAAGAACGGCCAACCTTTCTTCTACGGCCACAACCAGTGTTCACAACCTTCTCATTCAAGGGCTTCGACATCATTACTATAATGGGCAAATCGTGACTTTGACCAACCGAACCCATAATCTACATTAGTTCTTCAATGGTGGGAAGAGTGATACAAGACAGAATTATTAGTGTTATTTCAACATCGATCGAGCTTGAGATGTTTTCGGTATGTCTCTATTCGAGCCACTGATATTACGAGTTCCTGCTCCCAGATTGATTCGGGCCAACAAAGATTTTGGAACTCCGACGCCTCATATGTTGTTTTTTTTCGAGATGCAACATGTTTCTCACTGAGGCACATAATTTTAGGACAGATCATTGCACCCTTGTTCCCATACCTAGGGGACACTGGGTAGCATTTCACCTTTTCTAGCATAGTTTTATGCAACTCTGCGCATTTGATCTGGCTGAGTATGGGCAGTCTCTTGTTTGTGCGACAACCATTATTAAACATATGGCTTGCAACAGCTCTCCTTTCAAGGTGCACAGCTGGCGTTGGATTCAAATCTACGCACAATGTCCATACGCATGTGGCCTCACTTATTTTCTTATCTCACTCGACAATAATATGGGCAGTTAAAGTATGCCATCGAGCTGCATCTTTGACTTCTCAGGGATTCGTCATTTTTTCAATCCTTTGATAGGCTACTCATTTTGGACTATGTTATATGTAGGCACACTGAGGTACCTCTTGGTATTCTTAAAACCATACAAAATAGGGTTATAACCATCTTTTGTCCTTGTCCTGGATGGAATACCAAACTCTACCATAAAATCATCCATATCCAGAATTGTTGACCGTCGTTCCTTGATTGGTTTGAGAGTTTACCATTAATCAATTCACTACCATCTTCCGCATGGTAATGATCAATGTGTTGCAAGATCAAACTTCTGTTGGAAGGAATATGTTTGCATCTCCCTTAGCTTCAAGGTAGGTAACATCATCTTCATTGCAACAACCTTACTTGCTTGAAACTAAGGGGGCCCTTTCACCACAGATTTTATATCTGGAAGATAGCTGAAATTTGATGCAATTAAAGACATATTTGGTAGTTCTCCATGAAAAATGTCTTAATAGTTGCAGGCAACCTATAGGATCCAAGCCCTTCATGATTTTGGATCAATCCTTGAACAAATGATTCTTGCTGCAAAAAAAAAATTGCTCTAGCACCCCAACCAGCATCAGCACGTTTCCTTTCAAAAATGTCCATGCACTCTTTAATTAGTGAATGTTGCAAGGGCTTGAATATCTCCGAGATGGAAGACTCATGCTGCTTCCTCTCAAGCAAGATCTCCATCCTAGGAGAACTTTGATTTTTTCTATATATAAGGTCATGTGGAAAATTGTCAAGAACCTCAAGCATTATAACCCAACATGGTTGCATATTCACATTACCCCATCCACTTCTGTCAGTTGCATCCCGACATCCTACATGCAAGTGTTTTAAATGACTTTTCACTTCACGAACAGTCTCAACATATTTCCTCACCAAAGATGGACTAATTCTTACAGATCTTTGTGATCCACCTAGACAAGATTTTCAACTATAGCCTTAGTTCTCATCCCTATATGGACAGGGTATGAAAGTGTCATGTTCCGCAACTGCACCCTTGTTGTCTTAGTTTCAGTTTCTTTCCCTCAATGTGGTGATGACATCGATGGGTATATCATCTGTGGGATTGACCTGTATGAAACATTACAACATCAATTAGTTCACAATTACCCTATAGAGAATGATGCCCTCAACTAATTTATATAATCTTGGTGAAGTATCCAAACAGAATGCCTAAATGATTCATGAAGAAAGTGCTTCTAACGAATATACTTAATGCATGGAAAAGTTTCCATTCGAGTGTATGCATGATTATTCCCCCCCACACATATGGTGTGGCTGTGGCGAAAGTATCTAGTCATGGTGGTTAGAAGGTTTACTGACTACAGGCTAGGTCAAAACCCTAATGCCTAAACGAGCAGGGGGACCTGAAATTTTAAATATACCCAAAATTTTGGGTGGTGTTGTAGTAGCTACAACAATTGGCGACCACTAGTAGAATCCAAAATCTCTGTCAATGTCCCAAAAATAGCCTGAGTCTAGGTAGTGATGCAAGGGAATATTGAACAAGTTTTGAGGGTACCCTTGTATTACTTTGACCATTTCAGGTATGCCCAGTCCTTGTGTGTCAGGTAGGTCTCGTTAATCAAAACATGTCAAAGAAGAATTTCACGGATGCCAGTGGTTTGTTAGTGATGTAAAGAGCAAAGCAACGGGCTTATTATATTCAGAATTTTTAAAATAAGTCTTTGGTGTTGCTCCGTTGCCAACAGACCTGGGCAGTACCCCGACGGAGTCACTTCAAGAAATCACAAACGTTGCTCTGCTGCCAGCGAGCCTGGTCAGTACCCCGGTGGAGTCGTTACATTACCTCTCTGTGTAGGAAGCCTTTCTCAATCCTTTACCCTTATTTGTTTCATGTGCTTGTAGCACTTATTTTCATGTTCTCATGGCACTTATTTTGCATGGGAGGATGAGGGATCCCGACTTATTTTACGGGCGAAAGAGGTTGTTTCTTGTTTGACAGAAACTGTAAGATATTTTTGATTTGGGTTTTCCCTCATGCCAAGTCTTCACATCTCATCTACCACCCACAGGCGAAATGTGCAAAACAGATCATTACGATGCTTGAGACTATGCTGGGCACAAGGCTTGGGTTACGGGTATAGGCCATTCAAACTCGTTAGGGTTCCCCACAAGCAACCGGTTCGTATTTCCCTGGCCACTGAATTTAAACTCATAGGCGATATGTTGGGAATGTGACTTTGATGACCTGTCCTGAGAGAAGCTGCCTCTTGAGGTAACCACTGTCCTCACGCAAATAATGGAGTTATGGTTTCAGAAATTGGGGCAAACAAGTGAACAAGGTCATCAAGCTTTCAATGAGGGCTCATGCAGCGGAATGCAATGTACAGGCATTCTCCAAGCCACATTAATAACCAATGTGAATTATGCGAGGAAGAAAGCGCACAACGCAATGTAACAGACAAGGCTTATGACACATTGCAATGCCATATGTGAGAAGGATCGACTATTTACTGGTGGAAAACAAGGCAAAGCATATGTAATGATTATCTGACATTATGCAGCAACATGCATACTAAAAAAGCATGAGTGAAAAAATAAATGGAACATTATAATGCATAAACTATTGATTGCAAGAAAAGACAGCAAGCATAATTTTAAACCCTAAAGCAAAAATTTTGCATGTAAACCTAATTAACAACTTGAACTAACAAATTTTATTAGCAAATACTAGCTAACCTAATCCTAAAACCATATTTTAGCCAAAGAGGCAGTCGAGTTATGTAAAATCAGCTTTCCAGCATGCGGAATCGTGCACCAACAACAAGAATTACCTGAAGAGCATATGCAATAGCAAGAAGGTCATGGCTGCTTACCAGAGAATGTGCCAGAATGGATTGTGCTAGCTGAATTTTACTTTCATCCTGATACATAGAAATATTTATTTGAAACATAAAATCATTTATCAATGACACACATCCATCCACGCACAACCTTAGGTCCGACGAAAGTGGGGAAAAGCATTGCCTATTTGTAGGTATATTCATTGGATAGGATTTGTCAAACCAGTCAGGAATCTCATCATGATTTTGAGGATGATCACTTTGGTAGAATGGAAAAAATAGGCGTCCGCTAGCCGAATTTGAGATGCTTGTGAATCCATTTGCAGAAACCCTAATTTCGAAAACCCTAGTTTGAAGTTGTTCCTGGGTTTCACTGAGGATGTGAGGATATGAATTAACTGTCAGTGAAGGCTGAAATGTCTCACCATCCTGGACCAACTCTGTGCCTTCAAGCAGGAGGCTTCCAAACTTTGATGGGTTTGTGAGATCAACTGGCGAATGGATGTGATCATCAATTATAGTGATTGGAAAAATGCCAGTGGGCTTTATATCAATTCGGCCAAATGTTTGTGCATTGACATATTGACAATCCAATATGTCAAATTCTTTAGATTTCCAAAGATGGGGTGGATTGACCAAAATATTTTCAGGCGGTAGAGAGTTTTTCCAAACATCACATGCTTACGCCTGAATGAAACTGGTCCTGGTTGGGAAATAGCTAGAAATATTAGAGACAATGGCCGGTGTTTCCCTTCCAGTGAATAAATTAGGGTATATTATTTGTTGCATATCAGTTGTTAGGTGATAGAAATATGTGCTCAGAGAAGCATCACTTGAATCGTAGGCTTGCCTAGATGAGCTGACATCCGGCGCGGTTATGCTGAGAGGAGTGTGATGCATGGGAACCGTTAGTTCAAAAACTCTACTTTGAGAAATCCCAGTTTGACTTGTTTCAGGGGTCTCATCAAGTTCATGAGAACTTGAGATAATAGATAGCAGAAGTTGAATCGCCTTGATTTCTTAATGAGTCCTTGAATCTTCACAAAGTGGATCATCAAATTTTGGAGGCTTCATATGGTCAAAAAATAGATACGAATGACATTCCTTAGAGGCATGAGTGAATATGTTTTTAGATAAGAAGTGATCATTGGATCCATCAAGTTGATCAGGTTGGGGACATAGCATGTTAGGCTTCCCAAGGGTTAACAGTTGGGATGAATCGATAAAAGAAACGTCTTGAAGTTGCTTAGACAAGTAGTTTCTCCTTTGAATGTTTAAAGATTTTGGATGAAAAAGATCAAACATAAGGGATTCATCAATTTCGTAATGTGATTGTGAAACATCATTCGTATGTTCGTGATTATCGTCAATACTAGAATAATATTATTTTGAATGACTTGAAGAAATTACAGAAGTGGCCAAATAATGAAATAAATTAGGAAAAAAAAATAAAAGATTCGGAGGTAGGGCTATCAACCGCATAAGGGCCTTCCTCATGCACATCAGTGTCATCCGGAGAGGCCGATGATTTTGCATGCCCATCACGTTCCAATGATTTTGTTAGGAAATCAAATTTTCCTGGGACAAGAATCAATTTATTATCATTATGTGAATGAGATTTAGAATCATACCCAGGCAAACATTCAGTGGAATCGAGATAGGTTTCATTGACAGGGAGAGATGTTAGGCCAATATGCTTTTCAGGCTCCGATTTGACAGTGTGTGCAAAAGATTCCGGGACAAAATCTGAAAAATAGGCAACTTGAGGGTTATCATAACAAACACCGGGAATAGATTCAGTTGCCGATTGTAATTGTTCTAGGGAAACAAAAATCACCAGTCAAAAATGTTCAATTAAAAATGTCCAATCGACATCCCTTTCAGGGAACTCAAGACAAAAATTAACAAACCTGATAGAAAACTCCTCTATAGATTCTTGAGGTTCCATTATGATTTCATTTAGCCTTGTTAATACATTTTGAAAATCGTACCTGTGAAAAGCTTGTTGTAACTCACTGGCAAGTTGTTCAAATGAATGGATGGAAGCTACCAGCAATGTATGGCACCATTTTTCAGTGTGACCTTCGAGAGTGAGGGAGAAAAGCACGCAATCTGCCTCCTTGTCGTCAATTTCGTAACACTCACAAAACTCATATAAATCCAAAAGGTGCTCGGTTATGGAAACTCCATTTTAACCATTGAATTTTAACTGAGACAAGTGATACAGAAGTTCATCGGGGATTGAGCATCGAGAACCAGCAAAATCCGACAAACATCTCGGGAGAATTATTTGGGGATGAGCCATTACAGATATGAGATTAACTGCAGGCTCTAAGGGCTCAGCTTGTCATCTGGCCCTCCTTCTAGCGCCAATTTGTTGACGAGAAAAAATGTACTGCCAAAAAAATGTGGGGTCTCCTCGGTGAAAGGTCCCAATTAGACCTCACACCGTTTGGGATAGGAGCCCCATTCGGTATGTGGGCCTGGCTGCCGCCATGATTTTTTCCACTCTTGGTTGTTAGATGAGAAGATGGTGGAGCAGAGGCGAAGGTGAAATGAGCAATCAACGAAGAAAAATCAGAAAAATATTAATGAATCATAAACAAGGATACCAACAAGTCTAAGCAACAAAAATAAGAGCGGGATATGCCGTAAATGGGATCAGTTAGCCAAAAACCAGTCAAACATATACGAAAGAAAACACACCAGAAGTTAACTACAAAATAGTTCACAATAGACTACTGTCGTGGCAAGGACAAATAAACACTAATACAAAAGCAGACAGACATATAACGATTGAGAAATAGTTCATAACCGATGACATACGTGAAAGCAAACGTACAACATAATGAAGTACTAGACAACTAGTACTATCACCACAAACAAGAACGTGAATCAGTGCCGAGAATGAGAATATATTATTAATGTTGCTGCAACATCAAATACATTTTTACAAATAATTAAAACCCAATAGTGGAACATGGGTTGTTTATCTCAAAGCATGATGAAAAACCCTAGCCTCACTACCCTTTTTCTACTTGATACCAAGGGCTAAGTGCCTTTAGCTATTTAGCAACAATTCCTCTATCATACTTGCTTTCATTGTCAAGCTAAAAGTCCCCTCTCTATTTCCCGAAGTTGTATGTATAGGCTGAGATGACCTTTGAGTTGCCCTTGACTCTTGGTCTTCCCGACCGTTGGGCTGGTTTGTGACTTAGGGAAACTCCGACCTGCGACCCTGAGCAATTCACAACCTGCGACCTCAATTAATCTGCGACCTGCGACCTCAGGCAATCCATGACTTGCGACCTCGGGTAATCCATGAATTGCGACCTTTGGAAATCTGCGACTTGCGACCTCAATCTGTTTGTGACTTGCGACCTGTGGAAATCCACGACTTGCGACCTCGGGCAATCCATGACTTGTGACCTTTGGCAATCCACAACTTGCGACCTCGGGAAATCCGCGACTTGCGACCTTTGGCAATCCGCGACTTGCGACCTGTAGTTTCGTCCCTTCTACCTTTCTCTTTTAGAGGCCAATCGGCGGAACAAAAAAGTGGATGCGATTGAAAACTCCAATGCGATTGCGCGATAGTAGCTTCTATCTGCCAGTGATGTCATTGCCATGCTAAGGGAATTTCCATGAGTCGATAAGTGGGAGAGTGATGTTTTCATTTTGAGTGAGATCTCGAGTATCTGTATAACGAGGGTTTCTTTGTGGGCTTGAATCCAGGTTGTACTACTTCTGGGGAAGTGAGGAATTCTTTGTTTAGTCGTCATCATAATCTCCTCATATTACTTCATTTTTCTTCTCAATGGAGACGATGTTGAAACCAAGGAAGCTCGCATGTGTTGCTAAGTGCTAGGATGGGCTACAATGTGTGACTCCAACTTTATGTATATGGTGCACTGCAACCACAACATCCTCCCAAACCAATTCATTATGACCGGAGTAATCTTCCAATGTCATCTTAACAACAAAGGCACTTTCAAACAAGGCTGACACTCTCTTGAAATGATCCAACCTTTAGGGGCGTGTTTAGCATCGTACCCCATCTCTGACAGACATTGATTTGATGTGGGGTCACAACAGTGGCGTGGAGGTCACAACCGTGGAGTGGGGGTCACATAGTCAGAGAGTCACGCCAGGTGTGTATTCTCTTCAGTGTAACCTTGCGACTCGGGAGAGGTCGCAGAGTCGCAGTAATAGTTAAGTCACAGCCCTAGAGTTCTGAGAGGATTTGCGACTGTGCAACCCAATAAGGCTACAACTTTTGAAGGTCGCATAGCTGTCATTAAGAAGAGTCACACCTTCTGTTCACTTCCGTGGAGACCCAAAATTCAACTTTGTGACTCATACAAAGGCATCTTGTCTGTGTCAAAAAATGAAATAACGTAGATTCCATCTCTGTTAATCATTTGCGCGATGGTGACATCCACCCCTATGTTCAAAATTTTCTGGAGTTTATTTGAGACCCACCTTGATACGAGTTGTCTTCGAATGGCATCTCTTGTCAGCGTCAACTGGTGTAGTTTTGCAGTTTTGAGCTCGATCGCACTCCCTATTAGTAGTCAGATTCCTTAAGTCAGTGTCATCGCCTGCAATGGCTGTGACAAGAATGGCCTACCTTTCTTCTACGGCCACAACCGGCAATCACAGCCTTCTCATTCAAGGGTTTCGACATCATTACTATAATGGGCCAATCGCGACTTGGACCAACATAACCCATAATCTACATTCATTCTTCAACGGTGGGAAGAGTGATACGAGACAGACTTACTAGTGTTATTTCAACATCAATAAAGTTCGAAACGTTTTCGGTATGTCTCTATTCGAGCCACTGATATTGCGAGTTCCTGCTTTCAGATTGATTCGGGCCAACAAAGATTTTGGAACTACGATGCCTCCATTGTTGTTTTTTTCGACATGCAACACGTTTCTCATTGAGGCGCATAATTTTAGGATGGATCATTGTGCCCTTATTCCCAAACCTACGTGACCCTGGGTAGAATTGCACCTTTTCCAGCATAGTTTTATACAACTCTACGCATCTGATCCGGCTGAATATGGGCATTCTCTTGTTTGTGCGAGGGCCATTATTAAACATATGGCTTGCAATAGCTCTCCTTTCGAGGTGCACAACTGGCATTGGATTAAACTCTACGCACAATTCCCATATGCATGTGGCCTCAATTATTTGCTTATCTCACTCGACATTAATATGGGCGGTTAAAGTATGCCATTGAGTTGCATCTTTGACTTCTCAGGCATTCCTCGTTTTTTCAATCCTTTAATAGGCTACTCATTTTGGACTATGTTATATGTAGGCACACCGAGGTACCTCTTGGTATTATTAAAACCATCCAAAAGAGGGTTATAACCATCTTCATTTAACACTTCAATTGGAGGGAATATCCTTATTTACGGTAACCCTATGGTGGGATGGGGTCCTACTCCGAATGATTCTAGGCCACAAGGTTTCTCTTATGGTTCAGATTTTTCTACGAATAATCCATGACGACCTGTTGCCTCAGAAAATCTAGGTTATTATTTTTAGAATGTTGGGAATCCTTCTGTTTGTGAATGGGATTCTGAGGCTCCTCTGTGCTTACCATTCCTGGCAAATCTAAATTTGCCAGATCTATAAAAATTAACTAATGATTCTATTTGATACAGCCTGTGTTGGCCTTCGGTCCCTACTAAACTTCCATTAGATATTCCAAAATTTTAAGGGAAGAATGGTGAGGATCCAACTGACCATGTCACTAGTTTCCATTTATGTTGTTCATCGAACTCCCTTATTGATGATTTAATTAAGTTGAGATTATTTCAATGCACCCTAACTGGAAATGTTGATAAATGGTATATTGAGATTACTGGGGGCATTTTTTCTTCATTTTTTCCTTATACTTCCGAGCCACTCCATATTGAGAGGCTCACA
>CM076575.1:1687930723-1688021436 GCA_034641835.2 Pinus albicaulis | reverse complement strand
AGATTCTATGACTACTTAAAAACGGAAGCAAATGAGTTTAACGAAAATACAATTCTAATCACTCTGAAAAAATATTAAATACAATCCCAAAAAAATAACTTCCTTACATACAAATTCCAAAAGCAACTTGATAGAAGAAGAGACAAGTCCACTCTAGAACTTCTCTCAAAACCAAGCAATCCGGACCAAAATGAAAAACTACAAACTTGCTCCAAAAATTATGAAAACCATGAAACGAAAACCAAAATAAAAATCAAATGAAAACACCAATGTTTTTTTAGCCTTTTTAGGTTTTAAGGAAGCAACAAAATCACATTGAGAAAAGCACAAACTACTGAATACTTCAAATCAGCAAATTGAGCGAACAAGCAACTCCAAATTCCTTAAGAAAACCATGTCACTTTCATGATGAGACCCAATAAATGAAAATGAAGTAACTAACTCAATAAAATGACTTGAAACAACAGTATAAAACTCCAAAAATCATAGAAACTTTAAGAAACCAAGAAGACAACTTCAATATTTAACAGAAAAGCTGATCTCAAGAAACCAAGAAATACAAACAAGCCAATAATCCAAACACCAAAATTTGAAGCAATGACAATGCAAACCATGAGCAAACCGACACAAAATCACTGTTCTGAAATGTTAGAACTGCCAAGAACCTCACAAAGAAGTACTGCTACAACAACCAAAACTGAAACTTCACCAAGAAAGGAAAACCCTGGGTTGACTAGGTTTTCAATTAAGAAAGAGATAAATTGATACATAGTAGATAGAAACACTATCCAGACATATTAGAGGTTTTACAGCAGTGGCGAAGAACAGGAAAAAATACCTTACAGGACTCCAAAAATCAAATTTTCATTTGAAACGGGTCATACATAGGTTGTAGTGTGCAACGATCATGCATACACATATGTGTCTAAGGAAACTCGCGTATACGCATGTTTCTTTGGACTAGAATGGGTGCATATGTGTCTATGTGCACTAAAAGTTTCCTATAGAAAATACTGCAAGGGAAAATTAAAAATCCAAGGTTGTTCCAGAGGATCAGGACTTTTTCCTGGATGGGTAAAGAACCAATAAGACTAGGAAAGTGATCAGATCAGTCAGGGAACCCAAAATCCAAAGAAAAAAACTTGAAATAGGAATTACATAGATGTAATCCCCGGTGGATTCGCCAATTCTATTGCGAGAAAAACTACCCTAAGGTATGGGTTGAGGGACTTAACATAGCAGAAGGCATACAACATCAATAAACAATTAAACTAATGGTCATAATGCTTAAAATAGTAAACTTGGGAGAGATTAACTTACCCGTATGTCCTACGTTTGAGTTCATTCCCGTAGGGTGCAAACCCTTTGCTTCTCCACGTGTTTCCAGCCCTGCAACTCACTCAATAAAAATCACATATACTAGTTGTACAACATATATATCCTAAATTTTAGTAGGTTAGATCATATAAGCTTATAAAAGATAACATGAAATTAACAATTACAAAATCATTAACATGTATAAAAAGCATATAAGATCACAACATTAGGAACAGGACAAAGCTTCTTTATTGATGTATGTAAAATATGTGGATAAATATCACCTAAAATCAGCCACGGCTCTAAGCGAGACCGTCCTTCAGATCCATCCAGCCAAAGCCTCAACAACATTCTTCCATAAAAGGTGCACATGGATGTCACATAAAAGAGGTGAACATCTCAAAGAAAAAAATAAGGGTTTACTGAACCTGGGAAGTGCAGGAGGCACATGCATAATCATACTTGATATGCACTATAACAGGCTATAGTATTAGTACCTTTCTCTCTCCCCCCTTAGTCCTTCCCCATGAGGTGTGTTTATACTTCCTCAAAACAATTTTTCAGTTGGGAAATATTTTTGCCACAGGCTCCTATAGGTGGGCTTCTGGTGTAACCTATAAACCCCACCCAAATTATAGGGAATTTTATATTTTTTAATATTTTCAATTGTATACGCGGGTCAAATATGAGTGGATCTGCGACTGCACGCATTTTAGATAGGGTAGAGACGCGTATGGAATTCAAAATATTAATTTTTAAGAAAATGACCAAGTCTGAATGGAAAGGGTTGCCACATGCCAATACATAGGTCATCAAGTATATAAAGGTGATAAATGATGCTATGAAAATAGAGTAGAACCCAGCTACCAATTGCAAAAAAAATTGGTAGGTTGAGTTCCTCCCACCTTGTTGTAGTTCATGGAATAAAACCCCAATACGAAGTGCATAATACATTATCAAGTTCAATTCCTCTTGTTTCTTTATGGAGTAAAGTTTAACAAAAATTCTTAGTGTACATTCCATTTTCAAGTTTAATGTTTCCCACCTTATTGCGGTGCATTAAGTAGAACCCCAGTTCCAAGTACAATTTTTTTTTCAAGTGTAGTCCTCATGGAAGCATTTTGTGTTCACTCACACTGACCCTATTCCAAGGCCAAAACTTGATCTTGAGTTCGATATATATATTGTTTATTTCCCCATGCTTAATGCAAACCCCAATGTCAAGTTTCATAGGTTGTCTTGACTCCTTTCATATAAAACTTATCAAAATTACAGAATGTCGGTCATATTTCTTCCATCACCGTTCGATATTTCTATATAATTTTATGAACTAGGTGTTAAAGTTTGAGGAATTGACTAAACTTCTTAAGGTGATGGATTTATATCAAGAATATCATAAATAACCAATATTTCCTTGAAAATCATGCAAGTCATTCCCATATCTTGGCTAGAATTCTATAATAAAATATTTGTGAAGATTTCTAATTGAGAGTCTTTGGGTTGCAAATATGTTGTAGTTTCGGTATCTTGATTAGATGACAAAACAACTATCCCCTATGGAAATGTTACTCAACTAGCTTGTCAATAAAATGACTCTCTCTCTATCTCACCACCCCTATGCTCTATTGTATTTCATACACATGCATGAGAATATGTGTGTGAGAATAAAGAGCACAATTGACATTGGCAGAGACTCACCTTGGATGTGAATCGATCAACAAACTTGAGTTTCAATTTGAAAGGAAATTAACAACTATAAAAACCTTTTTAATTGCAATATATCCTCTTTGTTGAATCACTTTATCATCATTGGCATTAATTTAATTTAGAATTATAATTTCCTTCAAAAAACAAAATATATTCATTATGTCAATTAATAATCAGTAAACAATGATATAAGTGCATGTTATTCTTAAAACCACCCTATTTCCCTGGGAACCACCTAGCATGAGTTGTCAAAATCCCTAGTTGTTGTGGCTGATTGCATGATTCCTCTCCTTATTGATTTTTCCATGTTGTTTCTTTAGCCTCTTACTAGGCTTACTTATAATGCATTGATATTTTCCCCCACTGCTTACATTCAAACCATGATTATGTTTAGAAATAAAAAAGGAGTAATATCATTGAGGGCCTCATCCTTACTATCATCCTTTTATTCCTAGATACCAATTGAGAAGTTTTTTGTTGGATGTGTTTTCTATTGAACTGCCCCTTGTTCCCTTTCTAATCTTTGATCCATTCCATTTAGGCCCAAGAAGGTGATGCCACTGAAGTTACTCCCATGGATGGAATTTTCCCCTTTTCCAATTGCTCAACGTTCCTTGCATTTCCTTTAATTTGTCTTCCTTTCCCTCCATCCATGTAGAATTTACTTCCTACAAATACCTAAATACACGTTCCTATTCTTCAGGAATTCCAATTAAGAGTTCAACCTTGCTAATTTCCTTTAACATAGTTGCGTGTCTAGACCTCATTCTATTATTCCCACTCCCTTCTGCATTTTTTCCATTTCTTAAATAGATTCAATGGAAATCATGTACTTCCTCTGAATGCCTCTCACAACAATGATTTTTTCTTCTTAAATGTGTTGTTTATTAGAGAGCACACCTATTTAAATGAACATGGGGAATCTTCATTTTCTAGGATACTCCCATGTTCCTAATCAACACATACAAAATGATGGACTTCCATCTCTCGGCCAACAATTCTAATCCCAAACGCATAAAAAATAAAATGAAAATCCTAGGTTCTAGACTCCGATGGAAGGTATAAATGTCCCTCATCCTTGTTTTCATCCCATTGATACATAGCCCATATCTAAGAATTTAGGATGGTTGATGGAATGGATTACTATGCCCATGGAGAATTTTAAGTCCTCTATCTCCACTCCTTGTCGGCATTGTCACTTGGCTTGAAGACTAAATTTCATAGATAATGAGATTTGGATTCAACATCAGAGGAAATTTCAGCCTAAAAATGGCTTCCTAAGGAAAAATAATAAAAGATAGTTAAAATAATAAAATACGAGTTATGAATTTTGGAGGGAAAATAAGAAAACAACTTTTTTTAATTGTATTTTCGGCTTACCTTCTTATAGGTTTGCTCAAATTTCAAGTTTAGACACCCATTAGATGTAGAATTAAATTCCACATCCAAAGAGTACCCAGTATACAGAAGGACATGGAAAAATCCTGGCATGAAAGGCATATTAAGCAGAATAATTTCAAGCATCGAGACTTAGTTCTTTTGTATGACAGTAAGCTCACGAAGTTCCTGGGTAAGCTGCAAATACACTAGTTGGGACCATAAATTACCAGGAATATCTCGGGAGGTGGCGTAGCTCAAATATATAAGCTAAATGGTGAGTTTTTTCCTAGATGTATCAATGGAAGCAGGTTAAAGTTATTCAGGGAAATTCATGCCACCAAGGCTTCACATTGACTATATGGTTGGAGAAGATTCTTAATTCTACACGCAATTAAAAGAGAGCATGGTACTATAAACTACTCTACCAAAGGAAGGCTTCATTGAAGCAGAAGTGTTATGCGATATGCAGGAGGATGGCACAACTGGAGGGAACTGTGTCGTAGGAGAGAAGACAACGATGCAAAGGAGGTTTTGATGAATTTCATCCAGAATATGACCATTGGAGAAGGAACAGTTGATTTGACAAGGAATTTTCCATTAAAAGGAGCGGGATGGATGCATTTAATGAGAATATCTAGGAAAATTTTCCTCCAAATCCGCATTTATGAGATTGAGAGGACCCACATTGATAAAAATGGTAGACACATTAAAAAAATGTGTTAAAATAAGTGTTTTTAATGTATATGCAATTTTTATCAAGGTGGGTCTTCTCAAAATTACGCATAATAGGTACTCGTTGGATGTGGAATTTAATTATGCATATAATGAGTGTATAAACTTGAAATTTGATTAAACCTATAGGGATATAAGCCAAAAATACAGTTAGAAAAAGTATTTTTTATTCTTTTCCCTCCAAAATATTTACATGTAACTCTTTTTAAATTTAAAGAATTTCGATTGGTTTACAGATTATGACATGGAAATTACATGGAAATTTCATGGGCACTTTTAGGCTGAAATTTCCTCTAATGGATCATAGAAGGAGGCACAAATCCAATGCACCTTCATCTTTCCTCAATATTCCTATGCTTCACGATGTTGCTTCATTTTCTTTTTTATCTGCTTGGACATTCAATTTTCTTAGGATCTAGTGATATAATATACTGTTGAAAGATGGACATCCATTGGAATTAATTTGTGATAAATGTGTCAAAATGTTATTGCATAATCCCCAATGATAGTGATTTCTTTAACCACCTACTCTTTTATTATCATCAATCAATTATGTCTAGAGCTAATCTTATTTCCTGATTGCTGGTTGCCTTAACTTAATCCCAGTCTTAGGTAATTATCAAAATTCTCTCAAGATCCCAAATGATTATTCCACATTCCTTTCTATTAGAAATAGGTTTGAATTGATCTCAAAGGGTTGCACTAGTCAAAATTGGATAATTATAAGTATTCCCATCCATATTCATGCATTCGTAGTGGAAAAAGTGGAGGAATCATCTCATGGAACCATTTTTACTAGCAGGACCCACTTTGGAAAAATAAGGTTTGAAACCTTCTAAGAGTGTTTTGAGGAAACATAATTTTCTGGGGGTAAAAATTTGTCTCTTTAGCATGAAACCTTTCCATGCTATTCTATGCACAAATATATTTTCAACGACACAAGAAGCGCATCAATCGAAGAATTTATGCAAAAGTTACATGACTTGGAAGTTTACCGTTTTCACAACTGTAATTCAGGAGGATGCTGCATCAACCCCCACTATTCATGGAAAAGGGACTAGCCACATGTTTGTGATCTAAAATACTCTATAAGAATATGTTATCACTCTATAATTTCTAAGGATGTAAGGGAAATTACATAGGTAACCACAAAACAACTTTAGAAGTTGTGATCTAGACCTACCAACTTCAGAGAGGGATCTCTCTATTAGATTTAGGTTTTTATGTATTTGAGATATTACGATAGTTATGAATATTCAATGTTTGTTTGATTGATTGATATTTTTTGATTTTTTTGGTTGATTAAATTCCTAAATTACGATTGGGTTGTGGAATCTATTACTTAAACTTGGATCTGTTTCAACATTTATAAAGAGATTTCACAAAGGAAGGTAGACAAACTAATTGGATTTGTCAATTTAAATGAAGTGTATGAGAAGAGGTGAAATAATTTCTATCAAGTAAAAAGTAATTAAGAATTATTTTACTTAATATCAGATGAAAACATTAAAATTATTCAAAGCCAGAAACATAGTGTGTTTTAAGACAAATTATGTTCTTCAATTTTCTATTGAATAATTCATATTATGAACACATAAGCATGGAAAACAAAGAAAATAAACATGCAAACAATGAAAGATGAACTTCACTAATATTTTGGCACAAGAATCCTATAAAAAAGTTTTCTTTATTACTGATTAGCCCATAAAACTTGAAAGAGTACATTAGCCTTCTAGGATGCAAAACTCAACCCTCAATACCTCGAAATGAGAAGTATTTATAAGTTTATTAAAAAAAATCATGTCATAACATATCAGGATGTATTTTAGGAATATGTAGAACCGATTACATCTCTAATTACAAAAATATAGGATAAATTGGAACAATTTGAATGCTGGCCCTATTTTGGAGTTGTTTGTTGTTGATATGTCCTTTGAATTTTGTTGCACTATCGGTCCTGATGTTGAATATAGAATTAATTTTTCACTAAAGTAACTCACATAACTTGTTCCATCTGTATTCACTTGGAATATATAACTTAATTAATCTCCTGTAAATCTCATATACCTTTGTAATGTTGGAAAAAGTCGGTTTTGTAAGCACTCTTTAATTTCAAGGCTGAAGAAAAAACCATGAAGGTAACATCAAAACCACATTGGAGTTTAGAAGCTAACCCTTCTAAACTCAGAGAGTGATCTCTTTGTAATATTTAGCTTTGTTTTCTGTAAATTTTAGGGTAGCTATGAAATGTAAGAGTTTGGTTTTTGAATTGGTTTGGTTGGAACAAAAAGGGAAGGCCATTGGGAAATGGATTCAGAAGAGATTAAGATGATCAAATGCAGAAATAATCAAGATTAAGTGCAACAGGGAAAGGTAGACATACTACTGGGTCCTTTAGATTTATAATGATGTGGAACAAAAGAAAAGCAAGGTTCAGTAGAAACTAAGCAGCAATTAAGAATTCCTTAGTTTGAATTCAGAATAAAACATCAAAATTACTTATAGACTGAATAGGGTTCATATTTCAACAAATCCTATTCGTAACCATTTCTGTAATGTAATTCATAAAAGAAGCACATATGAAAACAGAGAAAACAAATTACAGTAACAAGCACTTCACCACATAGATATGGCACATGAATCTTCAAACACCTTGTCTTGTATTACTACAAAAGGTCACTTGAACTCAGTAAATAGCTTTACAATGAATGGTAGTCTTTATCATTACAAATCCCAACATCTATTACCTCAAATGATGAAGCATTTATATAAATTCTAAACTAAAATATCTTGAAAATATATCAAGATTTTTTACAAATATCTCTAACTGTGTTACACAAGAACTGAAATATAGGGCATTCAAAACAAATGAATCTACTTGAAATTATCTTTGTGGATTTCTGGTGACAAGTAAGAGCAATTCGAATTTGATAGCAACTCTTATTTGATGAGGTGGCCCCCAAGTCACTAACTGTCTTTGAGATTTTTCCTCACGAAATTTTGAAAAATAGGGTACAGTTATCCCTTTGAATATCTCAATTCAAGATAGATGTGTAAAACGTGAAAGATTTTATTGTATATGAATATGTTTTTAGATAAGCCTCTCCCAGGTTCCCAAAATTCTACTCAAGTGGTTCACAATATTCTCTGCAAAAATATTTTAAAAACAAGACTTTGCACAATTAGAAAAATAGGCTTTGAAGATATGAACGTATCTCTCATTCTGTAATACCTGTGTGAAATATGAAGTATTTTATTGTACTTTGGAATCTTTGGAACACAAACCTACTCCATTTTCTTAAGATTCATCTCTGATTGGCAACAATCTATTCGGAAAAAAGATGGCTAATTATGACATTTTTGGGAAATGTGCCTTCAAATATTCTTTCAAATTTCCCAAACCATAATGTATGTGTAAAAAATGAGAGAGGTTTCTGTACATACGGATGTGATAAAAAAAAACCCCTTTCATGTTTTTAAAATTTATTTCCACCTAGGGGACAACCGTATTTTAAATTACTGGCTAAAAACAAGAAAAATTGAGAAAATATGCCTACAAAGATTTCTCTGAATCTCCCAAAACATAATAGATGTTATAAAATAGAATGAGGTTTTTTTTTATGAGGATGTTATCAAAAAAATAGTCTTTCAACTTTTGAAAATCGGTCCTCAGTTGTTTTTAAACCATGTTTAAAATTACTGTGTTGGATAGGGAAAAAACATAGTTTCAACTGACCATGAAACGAACATACGACATCGAGGTGCAAGGTGACATGGAGGTGAGAAATGATGTGGAGGCATATGGTTGGCAGAAATAGTTGACATGCAAGCGTGAAAGTAACGTGTAGGAATGGAACGGTAAGCAGGGGTGGGATCAAGCGGGAGGAGATACGTGGTAGTAGGGGAGTGGAGGTGGAGCTGAAGTGGAGGGTCACATAAATGGGAATGCGGATTATTGCAGGAGGGGCGAAAATCATTTTCGGAGGGGGGTAGGAGTGGTATATGGTATTGATAGGGGGGTGCAAAATAATGCAGGGTTGACACGTCACATGGGACTGGGGTGAGTGACACCACCTTTCGCACACTTCGTTTCCCGTAATTTCGATAAAAATAGGATGGGTAGGGGTGGAAAAAAGCCTTGTGAGCTGTCGATGTAAGCTGGTGATGATTAGGTCGTCGATTAAAGTGCATAGCTTAACACTATAAGACAAATGCCTTTTTTTGTCACTCTCAACTTTATAATCAAATTAAAACTATAGTACGAAGCCCTTATTACAATTTATTTAGTCACATATAAATGATGTGATTAATTTAATCTAAACATAATTAATTATCCTCTAATGTTGCATTTCTACTTGCAAGCATATTTTTTTTTCTTAAGGTTTTGACCATTTTTCGAAATAATTTACAACATGGAATATTTTTTTACAACATCTGAAATATAATAATCATCAGCTATAAACCGTAACATAGGCTCTAGCTAGGGATGGCATTCTCCCTGTGAGGTGCCAAGAACATAGTAGACTAGTTTCTTGGTCCATTGGGCTGATCCCAAGCCTGCAACATGCTCAGCCAAAAAATATTTGTGACTGAAAATATCAAACTGAAATAAAAAATTTTCTACAAACTAAAATCTGAAACATACTAAACTGAAATCTGAAATGCAATCTGAAACTGAAACTTGAAAGAATGATTGGAAAAAATGCTCAAAGAACTGAGCTTATTTGCACACTATTTGCTAGCCTATACTGCTGAAAATCATTTTGAATCAAGTAATACAAAAATTCCAATGAAGCTAGTCAAGTAGTTGCTAAAACAAGTGCACTACTTGATTGCTTGTTAGCATAATCAAAAGGACAACTTGAATATTTGTCCACAAAATCAAAGCTATAACATGTAATGGAAAATATTGATGAATATGGTCCTTATAGTGAAAACATGGTTGAACACTTAAGCTGAAAAGAACCTCCATGTAGTCTGCTATAGGATTAATAAAAGCATGATTTATTATGTTAGCTTTCATACCTTCAATGACCAGCTGATCATGGATGATTTCATCAGTTGTATCCTCAAGGTTACACCCTAATTCTAACTCCATAGTTTCATTCTTATACTTGAAAATATAATTCTCATCAATCTGCAAATCAAAAGGCAATACAATCTCCTCTTACTTTGGAGAAGGAAGATTTTCCAAGAATTGTTTAGGATCTTGGAAATTATATGACTGAATCTGAAAATCCAAAAGTTCAATACCCTTCTCAAATCTTTCAACAACTCAAGAAAACAAATTTTACCTTCACGAGAAATTTTTCTTGATTTCAAACAACAAAACATGGCCATTAAAAAAACTTCATCGAATTTAAACTTTGCTAACTTATTCCTTAATCTTTTTAAAACTTCACAAGATAGAAGATTTTCGACATACCTTGTCATCTCATTTAGCAAGCAATCTTATCAACGTGTAGTTGAGTCACCATGAATGCTCTAAAACCTAGATTCTTGAATTATGGAGTCACCAGGTGAATAATTTAGCCTTCTTGTGTCTGATCACTATCCACCATAATTAATCAGATGTGGAACTTGATACACTTTTCTGAGGAAGATAAAAAAATTTCCCTAGTTCGGTCACCACTATGTTAGCATTCCACCAGTTCTCCCAAGGCTAAAAAGTAGACTGACAAAGGTAACCACATACCACTTTGACCTAGTAGCTATCCTTACCAGGCTGAGAGGGCTCTCTATATGAGATCACAGTCAAGGGTTGACTATGATATGAAGGATATTAGGCTAGATATGAAAGGCTCAGGTAGGTTTTGAGTGTTTTAGGGTTTGATGTTGGATCAAGGATGAAACCAAGTAGCTAGCTCTAAATATCAAAAGGTTTTACAGTTGCAAAGATATAAAGGAGAAAGGTAGTAGTGGATCTATGATGGCTTTAGCTTTTTGTAGGTATGGTGGAAGGTCTGAAAAAGTAGAGGAATTTAATGAGCATGTTTAATCATGAATTCATTAAACTGGAAGCATGAAACACAAAATGAAATTCCCATATAAACAGAGATAAGTGAAAATAATCCTGCCTGTGAACTGTAAAGAAAGCCATTGAAGATACAAGATCTGGAAAGAGGATCTATATATCATTCATCAAATACTATAACAGAGAAAATACATGATCATAAAATCACTGCACATGAATTCCTAGATAATAGCTGCAACTGCATCCTTTGATTTATGAATATGAAAGTGAAAGTACAAGCTACAAGAGTTACAATCCTCTGATGTCTAACCAGTCAAATGACTCTAAAAATGATAGCTATAGACCAAAAAAAATATCCCCTCTCTCAGGGTTCAATCCATTATTTTTTGAGATGATTACATGATACGCTCAACAAAACCATAATGTCTAGTGGAGGTCAACCAATTCACCTCATCATAGAAAACTAGATACATTTGAACAACACTATATTAACATGCATGTGTCTACCCTATTTCACTATTTACCAGATCAATTACACCTCATGACATCAAAAAATCATCATAATTCATAAATTACATAGGTAAAAAGTCAAGCTATGTCAAACTTCCTATGAAAAATGTATGTTGGAGAAAGCTCAGCGAATTCTGTTGAAAGCACAGTGTGCTTGGGAAAAGTGACATCTGGAGGCCTTCCCAAGGTCCAAATCAATATCATAAGGTACCACTAGAAATATTAGTATTTCTGCTACACAATGTAGTCGTCAATCACTGAAAACACCTTCTCCAAACCCCTAAAAAACTGTCTTGAAGTCAAGTTGTCCAGAAGTGCAAAAAACCTCCTATATTTTTGGAATTTCTCCCAAGTAATAATACCTGTATATAAACTAAAGGAATATTTTGTTCCTTTTTCTATGATGGACAAAAAACTTTTTCAATTTTGGAAAATGCATCTCTATTTGGTTAGAAACACATTTTGAAGCAAAATTGTCCATGTGTGCAATGTAAACCCTAGGCAGGCCATATCTTGGAAAGGTGAAGCATGATTTCTTGGAATTTGGTGAGATCATAGCTACTGATATCACCTCCCTTATGCCTCCTCTTCTCATTGGTTTCAGAATACATTGCTAACCCTAGCTTAATTGGAAGGGAAATTAGGGTTTAGTGAAGGGAAAAACAGGCAATTTGGGTAGTTTTTGGGAATGAAGGGAGATGAAGGGGTTAAGGGCTTCATAAATTCTTGGGAAAATTTATGGGGGTTGTAATATATTTTATGGATTAGAGAAAATTTAAATTTGAGGGAATGAGTGAGAGGAAGGGGTCCAAATATGGAAAACACAGTCCTATCCTAGAGATGCCTAGTCTAGGCTAGGGTTTGTGGGAAAATAGTGAAAATGAAGGATAGGAGTGATGGGAAGTGATTGGGAAGGTGTATAAACAGTGAGGGAAGGTGATTGAGCTTCAATATCATGGGTTTACTTAGAAATTTTTCAATGAGAACATGAAACCAACAAAATGTACTAGAAACCCTAGAAAAAGGGAATTTCTCTTTCCAAGCATGAAATGAAGGCACAAGAGGTGATTTTGATGCCCACTTACTTGTCATTGATACACTCGACTCTGTTTTTTATCAAGGATCCATATAAAATGAAGTTTCGTGCTTCCTAAAGAAGAAAACATAGCACTTTGACAAAGTCTAGCAAGTGCGCAACACCTACGCAACACAAGGAGAAATGGAACTCTTGGGCATAAAATTTGTTGTTCTGAGGGTGCAAGTGATTTTTCAAGGTTGAGAGAAGCCCCTTGAAGATGAAGAGAGAAAATGAAATCTCTTTTAGGTATTTTTGTCGCTTAGAAGTCCTTTTATTCATTAGGGTGTGGTGGTGGTCCACCATGTGCTTTTTTCTTTTTCTTTGAAACCTGTGTAGATTTGGAACACATAGAACTTATTAAATCATGTTTGAATAAAATTACATATGAAGCAATATTTATTGAGCAATATCCCTACTTCTACTTCTTCATTTTCTGAATTTATGCATTAAATGACTGATTTTTTATGACTGGGACCCTAATTACCTAATGAAGACACTGAAATGGATGAAGACCATGATGACATGAATGAAATGAATATGAAGACCTTGTAATGATGACACATCCAACTGAGAGATGGTAATGACCAGCAAGTGAAATTTTTTGGAAGGAGCAGAATTAGTGTTAAACACCACTAGCCTAGTGACCAAATTTTTATTTGAAGACCTACTCAAACCATGAAAATTTGAATCGACACCCTAATAAACATTTTGAAAGAGCCCATTTGATCACTGGTGACAAGAAAAACTGACTGAAACTAAATTTTTTAATAATAAAAATGTACTTTATCTCATGTTGGATATTTAAATCATTTTCCAATGCCTCAAGGAAATCTTTTCCTGTAATGCTTCCCCGTATACCTACAAATTTGGAGCGATCCTTAGCAATGGCCACAAATTTCTAGTTGTGATCATCCAAGGTGATTATCTTTTCATTCATCAAAAATAAAATGGGAAGCCCTTTCTTATTCAGTAGTTGAAATTTGTTGAAAACCTTTGGAGACCAACTTCAAAAACCTGACACTTTTCTTCGAGCTACATCATGAGATTTCACTTGGTTAACCCTTTCTTAACCTCCAGTATTGTTTCATTTCTGTCCTCAATCTCCAATTCTTCCAACTCATAAATGTTCTTGGAATTCATAAATTTAATGAGGTTTGTGGCATAAGTTGGATTTTCTCCTAGTTGTTCTCTAATATTCTTGATGGTTGCTTTAGATTTCTATATAAGCTCATTCAGTTCAAATATAATCTATGTGGAAGCCAAATCTCATTCATCGATTTATGGATACCAATACATATATTTTACTTAACTTGGGTTATGTTCTGGGCCATAGAAACTTCCTTCCCTAACTGTTGTATCGTTTGAGTGAGTCTCTGGGCTTTTTGTACTATGGTTAGATGTGAGGTCTCCATTCTTATTTTTTTTCTCTTACGAGGCCTTTATCTGTCCTTGTAACCTTTTGATATCCTCTCCTTGTATGGACATATCTTCCATAGCTTTCACCAATTTTCCAGCAGCATCTAAATCTTGTGTTGGGGGTGTTGTTGATGTAGAAACCCCTATTGTAGTTGAGGTAGCCATTCATGTCTGTGGTATTCCTATGAGAGGTACTACATCAAGTGGAACTAAAGCCAATGGTGCACTTTTCTCTTTTTCTTTAACTAGTTTCCAATTCTACTTCCATGTCTCTTACTTGGACATTTTGCTTCATAATTATCTTGAGCATGTCTTCTTTTGTCTCTCTGTCTCTCCTATTTATTTGGTTTTTTGATCCTCATTTGCTGGTAATTTCAACTATTTCCTTAGTGCTACAATGTCAACATTCTTCTTCTTTATCAGTTCTTATGCTCCTTTAAAATTGGCTAGGTCATATCCTATCTTGATGACCAAGTATTCTAAATATTTGATTTTACTATCCTTTGCTAGAGAAGATATCTTCTCAATATTTAATTCAGACTGGATATTGGTGAGTGATACTTGAAATTTAGAGGCAGTGATTGCAGTATTTGCCAATGTTGAACATATCGTTTCCCCTGTATGTCTGTGCGTATCCATCTGATCAATAGGATGGATGTCCTTTGCATCAAACTCAAAGGAATTAATTTTGTAATTTGATGTTGGTTTTGGATTAGAAACTTGCACTTGTAGGAATTCCATCTACATTCTTCCCTCGTCCGTGTTGAATGTTGACAAAATTCTGTGCTGAGAAGTGGAGGTTTGTTTCCAAAATTGAGCGTAATTGTTGTCTTTGAGGAGCTCCTTTTCGTGTTTTATCTCCTTATATTTTTCAAAGATGCTTATTTCTTTATGTCCATGGATCAACTTTGATCTTTGAGCTGTGTGTGGATTCCATTATGAAATTGATAACGGTCGATACCCTGTAAACATATTTGCTGACTGTGTTAAAGAATGTGGACCCTTAAGGACTATGGGATCTTTTCCTTCTCCTTCCTTTGGAAAATATGTTTGAGGATTTGTTTTTTACTTCTTCCTATAAATATTGAATTATTTTGTTGAAATATCTGTGACTGAAGGAGAGTTCTCTTCCCTTGGCAATTTCTATACCTTTTTCTAAGGTGTGGGAGTCTATGAAGTATATGTAGACATAAGTTGCTCTTCGAATTCTTGTAAAGTGTTTTCTTACAACTCCACATGGTTCATGTATTTCTCAATTTGATGTCTCTATGTATGAACATAGAAATCATGCCAAATGGGTCATATCACCAAGTGAATCTCAAGGGAAACTTCATCTACATTAGAAGTATGCCTTCCTCCACACCTGTTATCCCGCTGTTAAAAATAAAAGATCCAACCTGAGTTTTTATTCTAAACTATGATTTCTTCTTTGCTAAAAAAAATGGATTTCATCAGCATTGATCATCTGACTGATGTATTCTAGTGAAAATACCCTC
This sequence comes from Pinus albicaulis, assembly GCA_034641835.2. Lineage (NCBI taxonomy): Eukaryota > Viridiplantae > Streptophyta > Pinopsida > Pinales > Pinaceae > Pinus > Pinus albicaulis. Next base: position 1,688,005,826 of record CM076575.1, on the reverse strand, counting down.
ATTGGGAGGTATTTAGGCAGCTTTTAGGGTGGAATATCACACCCATACAGTCTTATTTCAGTGTAATTATGGTACAAGTACCAGCCATCTATCTTAGCCTGCTCACTAAGGTGTAAAATTTCCTAAATTTAATCACTGACCCTGGGTTCCACCTCACTGTTCAGTAAAAATATGGCTAGATGAATTAATTAATCAATATAACCTTTGAAGTTGTGTTCCTCTTAATCCTTCCTCACTAAGGAGGTCCAAAAAATGGCTGATTGTCAGGGAAAATTTTAAGGATGCAAAATTATTTTGAAGTTTAAAAAAATGGCGAATCTCACTAGTCCCTACTATGCAAACTATAAAAAATTTATTGATTTATTTATAAAACTATTCAAATTTAGAATGATATTATATATATTGTCTATATAATGTTGGTGATTTTTAAGGTAAAATAATTTTATATCGTAAAATTTGGGCGAATCTTTTTTTTTTTTAAACCATGGAAAATTAGCCCACTTGCGAATATTAGCCCCTAAAATTTGCCATGCTGATTGTGGATTTCCTTCTTCATTCAACTTTTGAAGTGAAAAAGGGAACCAATCTACTTGATAAAATATAAACATAAAAACCAAAATTGAAGCATATTTGAACATTCCTTCAGCTAAAAACTTAAGGAATTTTTCATGGATGATATGAGCAAGGAATTGGCTAAAATTAAAAAGCATAGAGGGATTTTCATTAGTGGAGAAAATGGACAGAAAACCTAGACTAGGTTCATCTACCCTTTCATCTGAATAATACCCTAATAAATATGAAAGCATGGAGATGATATGCTTGGCCTTGTCTGGAATCATGGATGAGGGATATGGTGGATTATTCTTTGGTAAATGGACATCTTCAGGCAGAAATATTTCAAAAATATTTTCTCTTTGGGAAAATGTTAACTTTTGATACAATTCATTTAGAGATTCCACTGAGAAAGGGGTGGTGGAATCATTTTGGGGGATCTACAACATTTGATTGATTGTTTGAGGGGTAATTGTGAATAAAAATCCACCACTGCTGGCTACAATAGCTCTCTGGTTGGGAAAATAACAGTCTTGGAATTTGAGGACAAACTCTGGGAAATGGTATGTGTGAGGGAACATATAAAGGGGAAAATTCGATTCCCATAGTCCAATTTCATCACTCTGGTCTAAGTGATTGTCTCTGAGCCAACATTGCAATTCAAATAGGTCAAGTTCACACTTAGGATCTAAAATTTGGTATTATTTGTTAGCCAAAGAGACGTCTTCTATTATGTTACGAAACCAGCTCTAAAAATAGAATAAAAGAGAGATGAACGCCTTATAAATCAGCCACTTCGAGGGGGAAACCTCCTTTACATTACATAAATGAACAATTCTTGGATGAGTCAAATGAAGAAACCTCATTTCTATCTATAGGATTCCATGGTGTCACAATATAATCCTAGCCGACCTAACAGTAATAATGTAAGGGCGTAACAATAACAATAGTGGGGTTTTATGGGGCAGAATAATAACAATATGATGACTACAGGGGTACAACAATAACAATAAGGGAGATACACTAACAACAATAAGGGACTATACTAGTAATATAGGGACCTGACATGCCCCTCTCCTTTAAAAAAGTGTTGTCCTCAATGCTTGAGTAGCTCTGGATGCTTCTGCATAAAATTCTCTTCCTCCCATGTGGAATCTTCAGTAGGTAAGTTCTTCCACTTGATGAGATATTCTGAAATTGATTGATTTCATAGCTGTCAAGTTCTTGTTTCCATGAATCCTTCAAGTTCAAATATGATTTTTACTTCCTCATCAATTTCTGGAAATATTGTTAGAATTGGAAGTTTGTCACCTATAACCTTCTTTAAGCATGAAACATGGAAAACAAGGTGCACTTGAGAAGAAGCAAGAAGCTCCAATTTGTATGCCATAGTACCTATCTTTTGCAACACCTTGTAAGGACCATAGTACCTTGATGATAATTTATTATCCTTCTTAGCTTGCTTGAGGGACATTTGTTTGTATGGTTGTAGCTATAAAAATACCCAGTCTCCTACATCAAAGCTTATCTTGTTGTGATGTTGATTTTTCTGTTGTTTCACTGGATTTTGTGCCAAAATTAGGTTATTCTTTAAGAGTTGGAGAACTTGTTGTTGATGCTCGATGTGTTATTCCATTGCCTGAACCTTAGAATTTTCACTTAAAGATGATGTGTTGGATGGTGGATGATATCCATAAAGTGCCATAAATGGGGCCATTTTTGCTGCAGTATGGAAGGAAGTGTTATACCACCATTCAGCCAAAGGTAACCACTTAACCCATTATGTTTGTTTATCATATACAAAACAATGAAGATATCCTTCCAAAAATTTGTTCACTATCTCAGTTTTCCCATTGGATTGAGGATGATAAGATGAGCTATGGGCTAGTTGAGTACCCAAACAAGTAAATAATTCCGTCCAAAAATTTCCAATGAAAATGGGATCTCTGTCACTTACAATAATCTTTGGGTTTCCATGTAGCTTTTGAATTGTTTCCATAAATGCAGCAGAAATTGTACTTTCTTTAAATGGATGAGATAATGCACAAAAGTGTGCATACTTGGTAAGTCTATCAACTATCACCATGATGACACTCTTTCCTTATGACGTAGCTAAACCTGTGATAAAATCCATTGAAACCTCCTCCCAACGTTGACTTGGAATGGGTAAAGGTTGTAGCAGACCCGGGGTCTTAATAGTCTCAACTTTATTTTGCAGGAAAACCAAACATTTTGCCACAAACTTTTGAATATCAGATTCAAGGCCATCCCAAAAAAAATATTTCTTCTCCCTATGGTAATTTTTTAAAAATCCTAAGTATCCTCCTGTGGGAGAGGTGTGCAATTCAAAATAATCTTTTCATTTAGTTGGGAATTCTTACAAATATATAAGTGATCTTTGTACCATAAGAAATCATTTTTCCAAATAGATGTATCATATTTACTAAGATCTTGCTGCAACTTTTGAATGATTGTCCATACTTCTTTGGCATTCTTCCGTTCCTCCCTTCCTTCAGTTATCCAATATGGTTGGATAATAGAAATGGCACAAAGAAATGCTTCCACCTCCTCATCCTTTCTTGAGAGTGAATCCGAAACAATATTTAGCTTCCCTTTTTTGTATATGATTTCAAAGTCATAACCCAACATCTTTGTGACCCATTTTTTTTTCTCTTCTGAAAATAGTCTTTGTTCCAAAAAGTATTAAGACTATCATGATCAATTTTTACCTTGAAGTGTCTTCCCATTAGGTAAGGTCGCCATTTCTTTAGTGCATGTAGTATTTCTAACATTTCCTTCTCATAAATAGCTTTCTGTAAATACTTTCCTTTGATTGGACGACTTTCAAAAGCAATGGGTTTTTCTTCTTGCATTAAAACAACACCGATTCCATTTCCTGAGGCATCACATTCCACAATAAAGGTTTTTGTGAAGTCTAGCGTAGCTAAGACTGGTGCAAGGCACATTTCATCTTTAATATGTTCAAAGGCCTTAGTTTCTTCAGTAGTCCATAAAAATTAATCTTTATTTGATAATGTTGTCATAGGTGCTGGTATTCTCCCATAATTCTTAACAAACTTGCAATAATACCCTGTTAACCCGAGAAATCCTCGCAACTTCTTTATGGTTGTGGGGACTTTCCATTCCTTAATGGCTTTAATTTTGTTAGGGTCTACCTTAACACCCTCCTGAGATACAATATGACCCATATATTCCATTTCTGGGAAATTTTAAAGAAACATTTGGAGGTTTTTTCATATAATTATATGTCCAATATTGAGCACCTCACTGTTCACAACATGTTGAACATGATCCTTCCAAGACCTGTTGTAGATTAGTATATCATCAAAAAATACTAACACAAATTTTCTAAGGAAGGGTTTAAAAATGGAATTCATCAACCCTTGAAATGTAGAAGGTGCTCTGGTAAGGCCAAAATTCATGACCAAAAATTCATAATGACCCCCATGAGTTTGAAATGTTGTTTTCGAAATATCTTCAGACTTCATTCTAATTTGATGATATTCTAAATGAAGATCCAACGTGGTAAAATAAATTTCTCCATGTAATTCATCCAATAATTCATCAATCACATGATTGGGAAATTTATCTTTAATAGTGAGATTATTGAGCTCCCTATAATCCAGACACATGCGCCATGATCCATCCTTCTTGTGCACCAATACTACTAGAGCAGAGAAAGAGCTTTGACTAGGTTGAATTATACTAGCCTCTAACATTTCTGCAATCATACGTTCAATTTCACTCCTTTGGACATAAGGATATCTGTAAGGCCTAATTTTTTGAGGAACACTTCCTGGAATCAAATGAATAGCATGATCATGATCAAAAATAGGTTGAAGTCCTTTGGGAGTTTCAAACACCTTGGAATGATTGTCCAAGAGTTTCTGGAGATCTGGAGAAATAGATGATTTTGATGTTGGAACTTCGAGTGAGATAATTGCGAAATTACGCCTTGTTGTTCTTTCTTTAGAAGATTTTTCATGACATTACATCTTATTATCTTTCCCAGATTCCTTGCAATACCCCATAATTCAACTTCCTTTCCTTCCAAAAATAATTTCAAGAAATTTTTTTGAAAATTAAAAGCTACCGTCCCCAAAGATTGTAACCATTGTATCCTAGTACAACATCAACACCTCTCATTGGAATGGAAAGAATTGGAATATTTAATACATATTACCCCATGGTTAGCTTTATATTATGGCATTTTCTAGTGCTATTTATAGTCCCTCCATTTGAAACCATCACTTGAAACTCTGGTGCTCGGTATAGGAAGAAATTCAATTCCTTGGCTACGTTACAATGAATAAAATTATGGGTACTATTAATTTTTTCTTCTTCATATGTCCTTTTATCTTGAGAGTTTGAGGAGTGGTAATTCCTACCAATGCATTACAGAATATGGTTGGACTCATTTCTTACTTCTCTAGGGTTTTTTCCTGGTGTATCTCCTCTTGTTTTGAATTTTCTTGTTCATTTTCTTCCTCCTCTTCACAATATATGTAAAATAATTTCTTCTCAGCACACTTATGACCTTTAGTGTATCTTCTTCTGAATTTGGTTCTGTCCTTGCATGTTTTAGAAGAATCTCTTTCTTTTTCTTACTCTTAATTTTAAGCCTTTCAATTTCCTTTAGGGTACTTATCAACTCCCCCTCAAGGTCCACCTCACCTTCTTCATCAAATTCCAGCAGATCATCTTCAACCTCCTCCTTGGCCATGAAGAGAAATTCAGAGGTTCCTTCTTCATTGGAGGATTCATCTGTGCTTTCAGATGCAATGTTGTATTGTTGATAATGAATTGATTTTCTATTAAATTTCTTCCCTTTCTGCATATTATAGGAGCTTCTTTTCTCTTTCCTTTCAGACTGATCCTCTATTATCTTATTGGGACATTTTGAGGCATAGTGCCCCACTCTTCCACAATTAAAGCACTTGAATGGAAGTTTACCTTTGTACTTGTCTATGCCTCTATCTAATCTTCTGACAAATTTGACTTCTTCTTCATCAAAGCATGAACATGTACCTTCCTTTTCTTCTATGCACTTGTTTGCCTTAAATTCAGCCTCCCTCGTGTTTGACTTCCCTTTAGGAAGTTTCATCTCATATCCTATTAGGTTCCCAAGTAATTGGTTTCTGGTTAAGGTTTCCTAGTTTATTGTTTCTTCTATGGTATAAACCCTAGGATTAAACCTAGATGGTAGAGATCTCAATATTTTCTAGACTACAACACTTTCTTTAATTTCTTCTCCTAGGCCTATCATGATATTCACAACTTCTGCCACTCTTAAGAAGAATGCAGCTATATCTTCATCTTCATTAATTTTTAAGTTTTCAAACTGAGTTCTATGTGCTTGGATTTTGGCCATCTTAGCCTTTGTATATCCCTCATGAATGTTTCCTAAAGTATTCCAGATATCTTTGGCATTGTGTCTATGCATTACTTTGATAAATTCTAATTCACTTAGACTGCTCAAGAGTGCATTAATTTCTTTTGCATTAGCTCTGAAATTTAGTTTGGCTTCTTCCTCAGTGTTCATATCCTTTGGTGCATATTTTTCTTCCACATCAACCCAAACTTCTATTCCTAGAGACATTAACTATGTCCTCATTCTTATTTTCCAGAAAGCATAGTTATTGCTAGTAAATAGTGGGGTTTTATTTGTTAAGCATCCTTCTAGGCTAGCCATTTTGGGAACCTATGGCCTCCTTCCAATTGTTAAACTGTAACTAAAGGAACCTGCTTTGATACCAATTGATGAACCCTTAGCTAAACTGAGAGGGGGGTGAATCAGTTTAGTAAATTCATGCACATTTAAAACCCTTTTCTTTAAACTTATTTACAGTTCCATTTCATAAGCAACTTAATATATAATAAATCAGCAAACTTAATATGTGGGCAGCAATTAATAAGAAGATTGAACACAATACATCAACACATAATCATCATGCACATAGAAAACAAATATAAGTGGAAACCCATAAGGGAGAAAACCACATATTATTATTTTTGTGATGCAAAGGCAAGCTCCAAATCCCTCTCACCACCGATTTTTTGTAGGCTCCAACCTACAGGAGGCCACTACCTCAATTTTTGCAAGCTATAACTTGCAAGGAAGCTCCAACTCCCATTTATTTTCTACAGTCTACAACCCACAAGAGGCTCCTACCTCAACCAGCTACAACTGGCCATTTATCAAGCTCCAACTTGAAATAGAAGCACCAAGTCCCATGTATTTTCTACAGGATACAACCCATAGGAGGCTCCTACCTCAACCAGCTACAACTGGCCATCTATCAAGCTACAACTTGATCTGGAAGCACCAAATCCATCACACTACAATAAAATCATATGTTGATTTACCTGGATATCAGCTCTTTTTTACTCCTCCTTTACTGGTTCCCTTTCAACCTTCATATCTGCTTCATATCAGCTCTAGATGTGCACAACATCTCTATCTGCTCACACTCATTCTTCCACTCTCTAACCTTCTGCAGCTCTCTTACATTATTCCGCTCACATCCATTATGTCACTTTCTAACCTCTCTTTGCACTATGATATTACATGTTTTATACACATAGCTACATCACTATTTGCATTCTACAGGGAATACGAAGTGAATAGGCCTGACCCTATGCCTTCCAATTCCTCATTCTCTAGTTCAAGTTATGTTTTAGCCACTACAACACCACCCAAAATTTTGGGTATATTTAAAATTTCGGGTCCCCCTACTCGTTTAGCCATTAGGGTTTTGACCTGGCCTGTAGTCAGTAAACCTTCTCACCACCATGAGAAGATACTTTCGCCACAGCCACGCCATATGTGTGGGGGGGAATCATCATGCATAAACTTGAACGAAAAATTTTCCATGCATTAAGTATATTCGTTAGAAGCCCTTTCATCATGGATCATTTAGGCATTCTGTTTGGATACTTCACTAAGCTTATATAAATTAGTTGAGGGAATCATTCCCTACAGGGTAACTATGAACTAATTGATGTTATAATGTTTCATACAGGTCAATCCCATAGATGATATACCCATCAATTTCATCACCACACTGAGGGAAAGAAACTGAAACTAAGACAACAAGGGTGCAGTCATGGAACGTGACACTTTCATACCCTATCCATATAGGGATGAGAACTAAGGCTACAGTTGAAAATATTTTCTAGGCGGATGACAAAGATCTATAATAATTAGTCCAGATTTGGCGATGAAACAAGTTGAGACTGTTCATGAAGTGAAAATTCATTTAAAACGCATGCATGTAGGATGTCGGGATGCAACTGATAGAAGTGGATGGGGTAATGTGAATATGCAGCCATGTTGGGTTATAATGCTTGAGATTCTTGAAAATTTTCCACATGACCTTATATATAGCAAAAATCAAAGTTCTCCTTGGATGGAGGTCCTGCTTGAGAGGAAGCAACATGAGTCTTCCATGTCAGAGATATTCAAGCCCTTTCAAGATCCACTAATTAAATGGTGCATGGACATTATCGAAAGGAAATGTGCTAATGCTGGCTGGGGCACTAGAGCATTTTTTTTTTGCAAAAAGAATCATTTGTTCAAGGATTTCTCCAAAATCATGAAGGGCTTGGATTCCTATAGGTTGCCTGCAACTATTAAGAGGTTTTGTGTGGAGAACTACCAAATATGTCTTTAATTTCATCAGATTTCATCTATCTTCCAGATATAAAATCTGTGGTGAAAGGGCCCCCTTACTTTCAAGCAAGTAATGTTGTTGCAATGAATATGATGTTTCCTACCTTGAAGCTAAGGGAGATGTAGACATATTTCTTCCAACAGAAGTTTGATCTTGCAACGCATTGATCATTACCATGCTGAAGATAGCAGTGAATTGATTAATGATAAACTCTCAAACCATTCAATGAATGATAGTCAACAATTCTGGATATGGCTAATTTTATGGTAGAGTTTGGTCTTCCATCCAGGACAAGGACAAAAGATGGTTATAACCCTCTTTTATATGGTTTTAAGAATACCAAGAGGTACCTCACTATGCCTACATATAACATAGTCCAAAATGAGTAGCCTAATAAAGGATTGAAAAAAAGAGGAATGCCTGAGAAGTCAAAGATGCAGCTCGATGGCATACTTTAACCGCCCATATTAATGTCGAGTGAGATAAGAAAATAATTGAGGCCACATGCGTATGGGCATTGTGCGTAGAGTTGAATCCAACACCAGCTGTGCACCTTGAAAGGAGAGCTATTGCAAGCCATATGTTTAATAATGGCCCTCGCACAAACAATAGACCGCCCATACTCAGCCGGATCACATGCGTAGTGTTGTATAAAACTATGCTGGAAAAGGTGCAATGCTACCCAGGGTCACGTAGGTTTGGGAATAAGCGCACAATGATCCATCCTAAAACTATGCGCCTCAGTGAGAAACGCGTTGCATCTCGAAAAAAACGACATCAGAGGCATCGGAGTTCCAAAATCTTTGTTGGCCCGAATCAATCTGGAAGCAGGAACTTGCAATATCAGTGGCTCGAATAGAGACATACCGAAAATGTTTCAAACTTTATCGATGTTGAGATAACACTAATAAGTCTATCTCGTATCACTCTTCCCACCGTTGAAGAACGAATTCAGATTATGGGTTCTGTTGGTCCAAGTCATGATTGGCCCATTATAGTAATGACATCGAAGCCCTTGAATGAGAAGGTTGTGATCACCGGTTGTGGCGTAGAAGAAAGGTAGACCATTCTTGTCGCAACCATAGCAGGCGATGACACTGACTTAAGGAATCTGACTACTAATAGGGAGTGTGATCGAGCTCAAAACTGCAAAACTACACCAGTTGGCACTGACAAGAGATGCCATTCGAAGATACCTCGTATCAAGGTGGGTCTCAAATAAACTCTGGAAAATTTTGAACATAGGGGCAGATGTCACCACACTATTTACAAATCCAATTTCAACAAGCTCGCGCAGACGATCGATAGAGATGGAATCTACGTTATTTCATTTTTGTACATAGACAAGATACCTTTGTATGAGTCGCAAAGTCGAATTTCGGGTCTCCACAAAAGTGAATGGAAGGTGCGACTCTTCTTAATGACAACTATGTGACCTTCAGAAGTCGCAGCCTTGTTGGGTCGCACAGTTGCAAATCCTCTCAGAACTCCAGGGCTACGACTTAACTGTTACTGCGACTCTGTGACCTCTCCTGAGTTGCAAGGTCACACTTAAGGGAATACACACCTGACACGACTCTCTGACTATGTGACCCCCATGCCACAGTTGTGACCTCCACGCCACTGTTGCGACCCCACATCAAATCAATGCCTGTCAAAGATGGGGTACGACGCTAAACACGCCCCTAAAGGTTAGATCATTTCAAGAGAGTGTTAGCCTTGTTTGAAAGTGCCTTTGTTGTTAGGACAACATTGGAAGATTACTCCAGTCATAATGAATTGGTTTGGGAGGATGTTGTGGCTGCAGCGCACCATATACATAAAGTTGGAGTCGCACATTGTAGCCCATCTTAGCACTTAGCAACACATGGGAGCTTCCTTGGTTTCGACATCGTCTCCATTGGGAAGAAACGTGAAGCAATATGAGGAGATTATGATGATGAACAGACAAAGAATTCCTCACTTCCCTAGAAGTTGTACAACCTGGATTCAAGCCCACAAAGAAACCCTCATTATACAGATACTTAGGATCCCTCTCAAAATGAAAACATCACTCTCCCACTTATCGACTCATGGAAATTCCCTTAGCATGGCAATGACATCATTGGCAGATAGAAGCTGCTAGTTCAGGTGGCGAGAGCTAAGGCTTTCCTTCAGAGAGCAAGGCTCTGACATCTCCGAAAGAGAAAGGTAGAAGAGATGAAACTAAAGGTCGCAAGTCGTGGATTGCCAAAGGTCGCAAGTCGCAGATTTCCCAAGGTCGCAAGTTGTGGATTGCTAAAGGTCACAAGTCGCGGATTGCCCGAGATTGCAAGTCGCAGATTTCCATAGGTCGCAAGTCATAGACGGATTGAGGTCGCAAGTCACGGATTGCCAAAGGTCGCAAGTCATGGATTACCCAAGGTCAGAAGTCGCAGATTGCCTGAGATCATAGGTCATGGATTACTTGAGGTCGCAAGTCGCGGATTGCTCAAGGTCGTAGGTCACAGTTCCCTAAGTCGCAAACCAGCCCAACAGTCGGGAAGACCAAGAGTCAAGGGCAACTCAAAGGTCATCTCAGCCTATACATACAACTTCGGGAAATAGAGAAGGGACTTTTAGCTCAACAATGAAAGCCAGTATGATAGAGGAATTGCTGCTAAAGAGCTAAAGGCACTCAGCTCTTGGTATCAAGTAGAAAAAGGGTAGCAAGGCTAGGGTTTTGTGTCATGCTTTGAGATGAACAACCCATGTTCCAATATTGGGTTTTAATGAGTTGTAAACATGTATTTGACGTTGCAGAAACATTAATAATATATTCTCATTCCCGGCATTGATTCACATGCTTGTTTGTGGTGATAATACTAGCTATCTAGTACTTCATTATGTTGTACGTTTGCTTTCATGTATGTCATTAGTTATGAACTATTTCTCAATCATTGTATGTCTGTCTGCTTTTGGATTAGTGTTTATTTGTCCTTGCCATGGTAGTAGTCTATTGTGAACTACTTTGCAGTTAACTTCTGGCATGTCTTCTTTCATATATGTTTGACTAGTTTTTGTCTAACTGATCCCATTTACAGCATATCCCCCTCTTATTTTTGTTGCTTAGACTTTCTGGTATCTTTGTTTATGATTCGTTAATATTGGGCTGATTTTGCTTCGTTGATTGGTCATTTCACATTCGCCTTTGCTCTGTCATCTTCTCATCTGACAACCAAGAGTGGAAAAAATTATGGCAGAAGCTAGGCCCACATACCAGATGGGGCTCCTGTCCCAAACGGTGTGAGGTATAATTGGGACCTTTCATCGGGGAGACCCCCATTGTTGTTGGCAGTACATTTTTTCCTGTCAACAAATTGGCGCTAGAAGGAGGGCTAGATGACAAGATGAGCCCTTAGAGCCTGCAGTTAATATCATATCTATAATGGCTTGTCCCCAAATAATTCTCCTGAGATGTTTGTCAGATTTTTCTGGTTCTCGATGCTCAATCCCCGATGAACTTCTGTATCACTTGTCCCAATTAAAATTCGATGGTGAAAATAGAGTTTCCATAACCGAGCACCTTTCGCATTTCTGTGAGTTTTGTGAGTGTTACGAAATTGATGACAAGGAGGTGGTTTGTGTGCTTTCTCTCTCACTCTCGAAGGTCACACTGAAAAATGGTGCCATACATTGTCGGCAGCTTCCATTCATTCATTCGAACAGCTCGCCGGTGAGTTACAACAAGCTTTTCACAGGTACGATTTTCAAAATGTATTAACAAGGTTAAATGAAATCATAATGGAACCTCAAGAATCTATAGAGGAGTTTTCTATCAGGTTTGTTAATTTTTGTCTTGATTTACCTGAAAGGGATGTCGATTGGACATTTTTAATTGAACAATTTTGACTGGTGATTTATGTTTCCTTAGAACAATTACAATCGACAACTAAGTCTATTCCCGGTGTTTGTTATGATAACCCTCAAGTTGCCTATTATTCAGATTTTGTCCCGGAATCTTTTGCGCACACTGTCAAATCAGAGCTTGAAAAGCATATTGGCCTAACATCTCTCCCTGTCAATGAAACCTATCTTGAGTCCACTGAATGTTTTCCTGGGTATGATTCTAAATCTCATTCGCATAGTGATAATAAATTGAGTGTCCCAGGCAAAGCTGATTTCCTTACAAAATCATTGGACCGTGATGGGCATGCGAAATCATTGCCCTCTCCGGATGACACTGATGTGTGTGAGGAAGGCCCTTGTGTGGTTGATAACCCTGCTTCCGAATCTTTTCTTTTTTTTTCCTGATTTATTTCATGATTCGGCCACTTCTGTAATTTCTTCAAGTCATTCAAAATCATCTTATACTAGTATTGATGAGAATCACGAACATGTGAATGATGTTTCATAATCACATTACGTAATTGATGAATCCCTTATGTCTGATCTTCTTCATCCAAAATCTTTAAACAATCAAAGGAGCAACTACCTATCTGAGCAACTTCAAGACGTTTCTTTTATCAATTCATCCCAACTGTTAACCCTTAGGAAGCCTAACGTGCTAGGTCCCCAACCTGATCAACTTGATGGATCCAGTGATCACTGCTTATCTAAAAACATATTCACTCATGCCTCTGAGGACTGTCATTCATATCTATTTATTGACCATATGAAGCATCCAAAATTTGATGATCCGCTTTATGAAGATTCAAGGACTCATCATGAAATCGAGGTGATTCAGCTTCTGCTATCTGTTATCTCAAGTTCTCACAAATTTTATGAGACCCCTGAAACAATTCAAACTAGGATTTCTCAAAGTAGAGTTTCTAAACTAACAGTTCCCATGCATCACACTCCTCTCATCATAACTGCACTGGATGTCAGCTCATCTGGGCAAGCCTACCATTCAAGTGATGCTTCTCTGAGCACATCTTTCTATCACCTAACAACTGATATGCAACAACTGATATACCCTAATTTTTTCACTGGAACGGAAACACCAGCCATTGTCTCTAATCTTTCTAGCTGTTTCCCAGCCAAGACCAGTTGCATTCAGGCACAAACATGTGATGTTTGGAAAACCTCTCTACCACCTTAAAATCTTCTAGTCAATCCACCCCATCCTGGGAAATCTAAAGAATCTGACATATTGGATTTTCAATCTGTCAATGTGCAAACATTTGGCCGAATTGATATAAATCCCACTGACATTTTCCCAATCACTACAATTGATGATCACATCCATTCGCCAGTTGATCTCACAAACCCATCAAAGTTTGGAAGCCGCCCGCTCGAAGGCCCAGAGTTGGTCCAGGATGGTGAGACATTTCATCCTTCACTAACAGTTAATTCAGATCCTCACATCCTCAGTGAAACCCGGGAACAACTTCAAACTATGGTTTTCGAAATTAGGGTTTCTGCAAATGGATTCGCAAGCATCTCAAATTCGCCTGGCGGATGCCTATTTTTTCCATTCTACCAAAGTGATCATCCCCAAAACCATGATGAGATTCTTGACTGGTTTGACAAAACCTATCCAATGAATATACCTACAAATAGGCAATGCTTTTCCCCGCTGCCGTCAGACCTAAGGTTGTGCGTGGATGGATGTGTGTCATTGATAAATGATTTTATGTTTCAAATACATATTTCTATGTATCAGGATGAAAGTGAAATTCAGTTAGCACAATCCATTCTAGCACATTCTCTGGTAAGTAGCCATGAACTTCTTGCTATTGCATATGCTCTTTAGGTAAGTCTTGTTGTTGGTACACGGTTCCGCATGTTGGCCCTGATTGCGAACATTATTGTTCTTGCAGGGCGGGAACTAATGCGGTGACTACACTGGAAAGCTGATTTTACATAACCCGAATGCCTCTTTGGTTAAAATAGGGTTTTAGGATTAGGCTAGCTACGATTTTCTAATAAAATTTGTTAGTTCAAGTTGTTAATTAGGTTTACATGCGAAATTTTTGCTTTAGGGTTTAAAATTATTCTTGCTGTCTTTTCTTGTAGTCAATAGTTTATGCATTATAATGTTCCATTTATTTTTGCACTCATGCTTTTTCAGTATTCTTGTTGCTACATAATGTCAGATAATCACTGCATGTGCTTTGCCTTGTTTTCCACTGGTAAATAGTCAATCCTTCTCACACATGGCATTTCATGGTGTCATAAGCCTTGCCTGGTACATTGCGTTGTGCGCTTTCTTCCTCACATAATTCACATTGGTTATTAACGTGGCTTGGAGAATGCCCATACATTGCATGCCACTGCATGAGCCCTCATTGAAACCTTGATGACCTTATTCACTTATTTTCCCCAATTGATGAAACCATAACTCCATTATTTCTATGAGGACAGTGGCTACCTCAAGAGGCAGCTTCTCTCAGGACAGGTCATCAAAGTCACGTTCCCAACATAAAACCTATGAGTTTAAATTCAGTGGCCAAGGAAATACAAGCCAGTTGCTTGTGGGGAACCCTGGCAAGTTCGAATGGCCTATACTCATAACCTGAGCCTTGTGCCCAGCATAGTCTCAAGCATCATAATGATATGTTTTGCACATTTCGCCTGTGGGTGGTAGATGAGATGTGAAGACTTGGCATGAGGGAAAACCCAAATCAAAATATCTTGTAGTTTCTGTCAAACAAGAAACAACCTCTCTCGCCCGTAAAATAAGTCAGGATCCCTCATCCGCCCATGCAAAATAAGTGCCACGAGCACATGAAAATAAGTGCTACAAGAACATGAAACAAATAAGGGTAAAGGATTGAGAAAGTCTTCCTGCACAGAGAGGTAATGCAAAAACTCCGCCGGGGTACTGACCAGGCTCGCTGGCAGCAGAGCAACGTTTGTGATTTCTTGAAGTGACTCCATCAGGGTACTGTCCAAGATTGCTGGCAGCGGAGAAACACTAGAGACTTATTTTAAAAATTTTGAATATAATAAGCCCACTGCTTTTCTCTTTACATCACTAACAAACCACTGGCATCCATGAAATTCTACTTTGACATGTTTTGATTAACGAGACCTAGCTGACGCACAAGGACTGGGCATACATGAAATGGTCAAAATAGTACAAGGGTACCCTCAGAACTTGTTCAATATTCCCTTGCATCATTGCCTGGACTCAGGCTATTGTTGGGACATTGACAGAGATGCTAGATTCTACTAGTGGTTCGCCAGTTGTTGTAGCTGCTACAACACCACCCAAAATTTTGGGTATATTTAAAATTTCGTGTCCCCCTACTCGTTTAGCCATTAGGGTTTTGACCCAGCCTGTAGTCAATAAACCTTCTCACCACCATGACTAGATACTTTCGCCACAGCCACACCATATGTGTGGGGGGGAATCATCATGCATACACTTGAACGGAAACTTTTCCGTGCATTAAGTATATTCGTTAGAAGCCCTTTCATCATGGATCATTTAGGCATTCTGTTTGGATACTTCACCAAGCTTATATAAATTAGTTGAGGGCATCATTCCCTACAAGAGAACTGTGAACTAATTGATGTTATAATGTTTCATACAGGTCAATCCCATGGATGATATACCCATCGATGTCATCACCACAACGAGGGAAAGAAACTGAAACTAAGACAACAAGGGTGCAGTTGCAGAACGTGAAACTTTCATACCCTGTCCATATAAGGATGGGAACTAAGGCTATAGTTGAAAACATTCTCTAGGTGGATGACAAAGATCTGTAAGAATTAGTCCAGCTTTGGTGAGGAAACAAGTTGAGACTATTCGTGAAGTGAAAAGTCATTTAAAACACTTGCATGTAGGATGCCAGGATGCAACTGATAGAAGTGGATGGGGTAATGTCAATATGCAGCCATGTTGGGTTATAATGCTTGAGGTTCTTGACAATTTTCCACATGACCTTATATATAGCAAAAATCAAAGTTCTCCTTAGATGGAGGTCCTACTTGAGAGGAAGTATCACGAGTCTTCCATCTCGGAGATATTCAGGCCCTTGCAACATCGACTAATTAAAGGGTGCATGGACATTATTGAAAGGAAACGTGTTGATGCTGGCTGGGGTGCTAGAGCATTTTTTTTTTTGCAGCAAGAAGCATTTGTTCAAGGATTGCTCCAAAATCATGAAGGGCATGGATTCCTATAGGTTGCCTACAACTATTAAGAGGTTTTGCGTGGATAACTACCAAATATGTCTTTAATTTCATCAGATTTTAGCTATCTACCAGATATAAAATCTGTCGTGAAAGGGCCCCCTTAGTTTCAAGCAAGTAAGGTTATTGCAATGAAGATGATGTTTCCTACCTTGAAGCTAAGGGAGATGCAGACATATTCCTTCCAACAGAAGTTTGATCTTGCAACACATTGATCATTACCATGCGGAAGATGGTAGTGAATTGATTAATGATAAACTCTCAAACCAGTCAAGGAACGACGGTCAACAATTCTGGATATGGATGATTTTATGGTAGAGTTTGGTCTTCCATCTAGGACAAGGAAAAAAGATGGTTATTACCCTATTTTGGATGGTTTTAAGAATACCAAGAGGCACCTCAGTGTGCCTACATATAACATAGTCCAAAATGAGTGGCCTATCAAAGGATTGAAAAAACGAGGAATGCCTGAGAAGTCAAAGATGTAGCTTGATGGCATACTTTAACTACCCATATTAATGTCGAGTGAGATAAGCAAATAAGTGAGGCCACATGCGTATGGGAATTATGTGTGTTGTTGAATCCAACGCCAGCTGTGCACCTCGAAAGGGGAGTTGTTGCAAGGCATATGTTTAATAATGGCTCTCGCACAAACAAGAGACCGCCCATACTCAGCTGGATCAAACGCGCAAAGCTGTATAAAACTATGTTGGAAAAGGTGCAATGCTACCCAGGGTCACGTAGGTATGGGAATAAGGGTGCAATGATCCATCCTAAAATTATGCACCTCAGTGAGAAACACGTTGCATCTCGAAAAAAACAACATTGGAGGTGTCAGAGTTCCAAAATCTTTGTTGGCCTGAATCAATCTGGAAGTAGGAACTCGCAATATCAGTGGCTCGAATAGAGACATACCGAAAATTTCTCAAGCTCTATCGATGTTGAAATAACACTAATAAGTCCGTCTCGTATCACTCTTCCCACCATTGAAGAACGAATGTAGATTATGGGTTCGGTTGGTCCAAGTCACGATTGGCCCATTATAGTAATGATGTCGAAGCCCTTGAATGAGAAGGTTGTGATCGTCGGTTGTGGCCATAGAAGAAAGGTTGGCCGTTCTTGTCGTAGCCATAGTAATCGATGACACTGACCTAAGGAATCTGACTACTAATAGGGAGTGCGATCGAGCTCAAAACTGCAAAACTACACTAGTTGCTGCTGACAAGAGATGCCATTCGAAGACACCTCGTATCAAGGTGGGCCCTAATACAAACCCACAACAAGTGAAAGACATGTACTACTACATTTAATGAAATTCAACACTTGGTTCGACATGACCAAATGTCTAAATTTTCCCAATGCCATCCGTCGAAACCGTCGTTATACCGACGTTTATAGAAAAAGTGTCGTAACACCACATCTTAAAACGTATCACACTATGACAAGATGAAGACGTCGCACTAAGGACCACGGCCCAAAGCTGCTATTGAGACGTCCTCCAAACGTCGCAACTGCGACACAATGTCTAGGTGTCGCCATTGCGACATTTGGAGGCACCTGTCGTAATAGCGACGCCTTTTCCGCCGTCGGTATAACGACACTTATATGCGTGCTGCATAAAAATACGAAACTTATATGTGCGCTACATAAAAATTCAAAACTTATATGTGCGCTACATAAAAATGATTTTATTGTTTCGTATTCATCGCAATAGCTACATTAATGTCTGATATCACGCGCGCATTCGCCCTCCGCTCTTACAGAACAGAATTCGCCCTCAACATTCACCCTCAGCTCTTGCAGAACAACATTTTCCCTCAGCATTCACCCTCAGCGTTCACCCTCAGCTCTTGCAGAACATCGTTCGCCCTCAGCTCTTGTAGAACAGCATTCGCCCTCAGCTCTTGCAAAATGGTAAGTTCTTACTGCAGGCCCTTCCTCCTATAGTAGGGTTGACTCTATTTGGGTTTTTTTGGTCAATTCCATTGGATAGTGTTAGGCTTTAGGGTTCTCTCTATATTTCAAGAATCAATATTCAATACCCTCTATTATCTTCATCACCCAATAAAAGATTTAAATTTTTCCCAAAGAAACGCTTATTAATTTGGCAGCCATTATTTCTCCCTGCTTTAAAAACCCTACATTTAAATGAAAACAAGCATTGCATTTCAACTACAAAAATATATTAGTGTTCAAATGTACATGTGTGCTACATTAACGTCTGATATCACGTGCGCATTCGCCCTCCGCTCTTGCAGAACAACATTCGCCCTCAACATTCACCCTCAGCTCTTGCAGAACAGGATTCGCCCTCAGCATTCACCCTGAGCTCTTGTAGAACAACATTCGCCCTCAGCATTTTCCCTGAGCTCTTGCAGAACAGCATTAACCCTGCATTCGCCCTCAGCTCTTGCAGAACAGCATTCGCCCTGCATTCACCCTCAGCTATTGCAGAACAACATTTTCCCTCAGCATTCGCCCTCAGCTCTTGCAGAACAGCATTCGCCCTCAGCTCTTGCAAAATGGTAAGTTCTTACTGTAGGCCCTTCCTCCTATAGTAGGGTTGACTCTATTTTGGTTTTTTTGGTCAATTCCATTGGATTGTGTTAGGCTGTAGGGTTCTCTCTAGATGTCAAGAATTAAGATTCAATACCCTCTATTATCTTCATCACCCAATACAAGATTTAAATTTTTCCCAAAGAAATGCTTATTAATTTGGCAGCCATTATTTCTCCCTGCTTTAAAAACCCTACATTTAAATGAAAACAAGCATTGCATTTCAACTACAAAATTCTATTAGTGTTCAAATGTACATGTGTGCATCACTTGTGTAGGGTATTCCTTTTCCACTTTCACATTATCCAAGAATGTGTGCAGTATAGTTCATATTTTTTGTGATTTAGATTATCTTGAAAAAGGAAAGGTAAATTATTTCCCATGGAAAAAGAAGGTTTTCCATTTTTATAGGTTGTTTGGACTTACGTGGAAAAAATTATGGTATGCCTTTCATATTATGTAGTTTAAATTTGAATTAACAGATTATTCTACATGAAAATATAATTACCTATGTGATGTCCTTCATCACTAATTAAAATTATAGGGTTTCAATTTCCTAGACTCTAACTCATCTGATACTAAATTCTAGGTTCTCATTGGTGGATCACTCTTCCATTGATTTCCTTACCCTCTGGATCTTGTCATACTTTAAAAGTCATCAATGATACATATATTATTTCAGGTATCCAAAAAGGATTTATAGTAGAACATATTGTGAAGTTTTTTTGACACTTGAGGATTCTTTTTAGAACTGCAACACGGTCTATGCTACCGAGCTATATACCAAGCAACTTGTCCTTAATAACCACACTATGAGGTAGGTTCAACCAGTTTGAACTTGTTGGGACATAGAATATGAAGTTGTGTGATGAGTCCATATCACAGGTCTATTATGGTGACAAAAGTGAAGACACGTAATGATAGTTATTATGTTAACATTACTAGAAACATTTTTGAAATTATCCATGCTATCAAGATGTCAAAATTCCAAGCATTAGGTGTCAATACTCGTAGCTAATAGATAATAATAATAATATAAAAAAATCACAACTTTATTCTTGAAATATGATTGTTACACATTGGTAACCTAGTTCATGAGTTACTATCACTCAAAGATTGCAAAACAAACTTAAAATATAAATTAAACCAACATGAGAATCCAACTAAGGGTTTCTCGACAAAATCATGCCATAACCTGGCATTTTGAAACCCAAATTTGAATCCATCATAAGTAATACAATGCAAACTTAGATGGATTTTCAATGCATGTTTGCATGCTACACTTATTCTTTGTCTACATATCATTTTTTAAATGGAACCATTAGTCAAGCCCACAGTCCTTTTTATGTGAAAAATTTCAGCTCTATTTGAGCTCTTTTTTGCTCCACCACCTCCATAAACATATGAAAACATATATCATGATCTTGGAATTCCATTACATATGTATGTGCCAATGTTCCATAATCATTCCCCATCATCAATTTAAGAAATTTCCATTGAATATCAAATTATGGAGGGGGGGAACTTTTTGCTGCAACATTTGGATCAAAATCAAGGACCATCTCCGTATGAGGTGAATGAGAACTATAGATATTTGAAGAATTAGATTAGTGCCTTTTCCTCTGGCCATGGAGTCATATACAGTCATCCATCACAAAAATTTGTCTTTGTTCATTCTCACCTTGAAAGTTGCAAAAAATCATGCCCTAATTGAAACGACACTAAATTTGAAAGATATAATAAAAATGCAAGCTAGAAGTGCCCTATTAATACAAAGGAAAAACCTTCCTACCTACCCTAACTGAGATAAATTTTGATTGAATAGGAAACATGATATTTCCTATGGAGTTGATCCAACAACTTGTTAAATGTATGGGACTAAATCATGCATTTGATTTCCAGGGAAACATGCGCATGAAGATAAAAAGTGCAGAATTAATGGAAAATCCATACATGCCACTTATAAAAACTACACCGAAAGGTCAAAAAATACTTAAGGCCTTAACTTAATTTGAATCCAAAAATGAAAAAACAAGATTAGTGAAAACACGAGACTGGTGTGGGTGAACAACATAAATAAAAAGTGAAGATACCTTTCCCCAAGATGCCTTTGTCACCGTTGTATGAAAACATGTTTTCCTTTCCCTTTATACATGCAAGTGAATGCATTATAGGTATGGTGTTTTCCCAGAATAGGAGAAGCCTACTTAAATATATCATTCGTGGATTGAATGTTTGGGTGCCTTAATGTGCAATGACATGTTTCCAGGACTGAATTCAATGCAAGGCATATTTGAAACTCTAACTCTGTCTTCCGTTGTCTTATTAGAAATTATTTCAGTTTTCATTTTGTGTTTTCAAGTTAGATATTGTTTTCAAGTTTTTACATTTATAATTTTATTGCAATGTGGCAGACTGATCAGAGCAGTGCAGGAACAACCCTGAGACGGGATGATCGTGGAAAGAGGCCAGCGGAAGAACATGTAAAGTGCCAGCATTGCTCTATCTTCGGGTATTTTAGTTATTTACATAATTGAAATAATATTAATTTTGTTCAAATATGCAGACACCTAGCCATGGTACGCCTGATGATTCCCTCTTTGAGGAAGAGCTTTCTTCATCCCTATCTCTAGTGTTCTTGTTGCAAAAAAGGCACGAGATGCAAGGTCGGAATTGAATACTTTGATAGACATGCCTCAAACACCTGAAACAGAAGAGAGGATACAACATCTTATGAGGCAGCTAGAGAGATATCAGGTAATAATAGAAATTCAAAAGGATATTTTTTTTGTTCTACATGATATGAATTGTGATAGTTTGATTTTTAATTTTTACATTGACTAAACTAACAAAAATTTATTTTGTATGTAGCATTTTCTGGCATTTGCTGAACCTGGTGTTGGTGGTAGTGGGACACAAGGGAAAGAGATTTCCCAACAACCCTCTCGTACACCTTCTACTCCTTTAGGTGCCAGCCAAGAAACACACCCAGCCAACCGCTGAATGTGTTGGCAATGATGAGGCTGATATGTCCAACTACATTATTACGTTTCCTGGAGCTACACGTGTCAGCTCCACAGGGACCATTAATGGCACGTTGTTGGTGAACGATGAGGGTGTCCCTATAAAGAATGTACAACTCCCAGGTAAATTTTAATATTTTAACTATTTCATGTACTTCATCTAAAACATATTTATCATGATTTTTATTTTTAAATTAATGATAATATCTTTTTTTTTTTTTGGTTTTATTCTGTGTAGGAAACAATGAGTTCTACAGGATTCTGGAGAGCCATGCGTTGGTAATTTTTGGCCCAACCATACGTACAGGGTGGAATTCCCAGAATTCCAACCTGAAAAAAGAACTTCTAGATTATCTAGAAGCCCTTTTGGGGTCGGCACATTTGACAGAAAAGCGGTGGCTCAGGTAGCCGGCAAATATTTGAAATATACCAGGGACACCTATAGGACGCAATTGCAATTTAACCCTAGATATGAGCGTCCTCTCGCAGTTTCAGAGAGTGAGTGGAGAGCACTCATTCATGACGGAAAAGAGAAAAGGGCA
This sequence comes from Pinus albicaulis, assembly GCA_034641835.2. Taxonomy (NCBI): domain Eukaryota; kingdom Viridiplantae; phylum Streptophyta; class Pinopsida; order Pinales; family Pinaceae; genus Pinus; species Pinus albicaulis. The sequence continues at coordinate 1,687,983,353 of CM076575.1, read as the reverse complement.
AAGAAAGAAGGAAAAATGCCAACTGGACCCGCAAGGTAAATTACAACTTTAATTCAATAGCTTTAATTTTCTCTATGTCTAAAATAAAAGTGTGCTACGTCATATCTGACTTTAATCTTTTGATGATAGGTTGCCTGACACCTCAAAGGCAACCAAAGCTAGGATTGAAAAAAAGGGCCATCACAAGCTAGGCCAGGGCGGCTACTTGAAATTGGCCGCAATAATTGTAATTAAGTAGCTAAACATCTTATAATTAATTGTATCGCCTTCCAACGTTTTTGTAATCCTATCAAATATGATTAAAAATACACAATCATATGTAATGTAGGGTGATGACTTCGGAACAAAAACTACAGAGGAAGATAAAAATATCGCTTTCCGTTTCGGCTATCAAGCTGTAGTTGAACGTCGCAGAAGCTTGGGGCAGGTCCCACGATCCAGAATGCCTGATAAGGTAAAACATTAACCTTTAAATATTTTTGTTTTCATCCATAAATTTAATGTCTAACAACTTTGTTTAAATCAAGGGAGCAGCACTACCGACGAGGCAAATAACCCAGTTTTAGAACCAGATGTAGATGATCCTCATGTGCAACCTGATCATTGTAGTGGGGACCAGGCCGACAATGCTACTATCAGTGAGGGCCGTGACGGTAATTAATTTCCACTTATAATTTTTTCTAATTATAACTTGATGGTTGTACTTATAACGTTTTTTGTTTAAATGACAAAGAATGTTTCCCTTGAGGATCTTACCACCAGAGAGGAAGACAGGGCAACAGTCCCAATGGCGACAACTGGTGCACCAGGTAAATAATCTCATTGCAATTTTTTTTATTAATATTACCGAACTATTTCAATGATATTTAAAAACTGACAATTAAAATTTAATATTATCTGTTTTTGTAGGCGATGCCCCGTCACTGGATGAGACCAGACATCGTGACAACACAACTAGGTCAGCGGCGACAACTGGTGCACCAGGTAAATAATCTCATTGCAATTTTTTTTATTAATATTACCGAACTAGTTCAATGATATTTAAAAACCGATAATTAAAATTTAATATTATCTGTTTTTGTAGGCGATGCCCCGTCACTGGATGAGACCAGACATCGTGACAACGCAACTAGGTCAGCGGCGACAACTGGTGCACCAGGTAAATAATCTCATTGCAATTTTTTTTATTAATATTACCCAACTAGTTCAATGATATTTAAAAACTGACAATTAAAATTTAATATTATCTGTTTTTGTAGGCGATGCCCCGTCACTGGATGAGACCAGACATCGTGACAACGCAACTAGGTCAGCGGCGACAACTGGTGCACCAAGGAAATAATCTCATTGCAATTTTTTTTATTAATATTACTGAACTAGTTCAATGATATTTAAAAACTGACAATTAAAATTTAATATTATCTGTTTTTGTAGGCGATGCCCCGTCACTGGATGAGACCAAACATCGTGACAACGCAACTAGGTCAGCGGCGACAACTGGTGCACCAGCTAAATAATCTCATTGCAATTTTTTTTATTAATATTACCGAACTAGTTCAATGATATTTAAAAATTGACAATTAAAATTTAATATTATCTGTTTTTGTAGGCGATGCCCCGTCACTGGATGAGCCCAGACATCGTGAATATGCAACTAGGTCAGCAGTGCGGGTTGAAAGGCACAAAACAGGAGCAGAGCACGATGATATTGATGATGTAATTAGGAGCTTTAAAAATAGGAAGAAGAAAAAGAAAATTTGACAATGTAAAATATTATATTATTATAAGACAAACGTTACCATACTTGGAACGTTTTTTGCGTTATATAAAAAACTCATTCATCATACTATTTTTATGTCAAGCATTAATTGCAATGTTTCCTTGCGTACTTTTTGTTGAATTTTTTTTTTATTAGTTATTGAATATTTTTTTTTACTCTCATGAAAGTAAAAAATGAAATATAGATTGGGTATTGGGGAATTGAGAGTGATGTGAGGAGGGGGAGAGGGGCCATAAGAGCTTCCACCTTCAAGTGGTTGGCCCTGTTTAGTAGAGAATAATTTATTGGAGTGATTTAATCTTGGAGCAAACCTCCCTCGATCCAGCGTAGCAACAAAAAAGTCACTGTTGACTTAGTTGCTACTCTTTCATATCGTGGGAGGCTTGTTCCAAGTTCATGCGACTCCAATAAATTGTTCTTGAAACAAAGAGGAGATTATTCAAGTATGTTTTGACATTTTCAACATATGTTCTAACATTATCATAAGAATGCATCTTAGAGTAAAAAATACTACATCAATTACTTGTATTTATTGTATAGATAATGATGGATTTTGATTGACTTGGCAGTGCAGGTACAAATCTTCTTGCATCTGAGCAATACAACTTGTCAACCAGGGTCATGTCCAGGATATTTTTGCTTGTGCGCTTGACCAGGTTTGTAATGTCACATTTTGTAAGTTCCTTTACAGTTCATAATTCAATATTAAGCTTGTTCATGATTATTATCTAGGTTTTTTGTATGTTTTTTTTCATCTATTTGATTGTAAGCAACTCTGCATGTTTCCTGTTGTTCACTATGATTTCTCCCATTACCACTCCCAGGATGAATTCGACTTTATTGTTACATAGGTTATTTTATTGTTACTATGATTTCTCCATTTACGATTTCATAGGTTACATCATGTAAAGTTGTCAATCTCAGGTTGGTGATGAGCTTTAATTCTCCAGATTTGGGGCTTTTCTGATATTTTCTCCCTCATGTCATTCCTGAATCACCTCGTTGTTTGAGCATGTCAATTTTCTACCACTTGTACCAATTGGCACATGTCAATCTCTGAGTGGTGCCACATTTCACCTATTTTCAGTGAGAGTTTAGGGTTTCTCTAACATAGCTTCAGAAATCCGATTCAGTGCCTGCTTGAATATTGTCACATAATACTCATGGTTTGGATCGATGAGCATGTTTTGAATGGTTGGTTGATTCATAAGAACCACCCATATATTCATCTTGAGATATTTCAGAAGTTTTCTCAGGTTTCCTTTTTCACCGTTTCTAGTGGGTGGGATGGTGTGGGGTGATCCATCAATACTAGTGCTCTTGTAGTAGGGAATTTGTTTTTGGGGATATAAAGGAGCATTTGATGTAGATATCCCATTGGATGCATTCATAGATGGGCATGAGAGGTAAAGAATTTAAATTAAAAATATGCAACCTCTAGCATGGCAACCTGAAGGCCGCGAGAGACACTGGTTAAAGATTATTTTGTGCTGGCCTTAATATAGTTGTGATTTCTTTCTATTATCTTAATGCAAATATATAGTCTGATCTCATTAAAATGAGGATTGTGGTTGTATTTCTCTTTGGTTGTTTCTCTCTTAATGCTCCAGAAGTTGCCAAAAGTTGCAATAGTTGTTTAGTTTGCCCGTTACAACTTAAAAGTGGTTTTTAGCAATGGGAGTCATGTTTTTTAAGGTTCACACTAATATGAAGATCTTGTAATTCTATATTCAGCATAAGAGAAGATGGCCTCTACTTTGGGCAGTATGACAACAATTGCCACATCTACCTCATTGGGTAACAATAGAAATGGGAAGAAGTTGGGTGCAATGTTTGATAATTATGGCAGACAATTGTCTTCTCTTTCAGTTTTTTCACCCATTTCCTTTAATCGCTCAAGCAGAAGAGGGACTCTGAGATTACGCGACAGAGAGAAGGTATTTAATACAAGAGCTATGGAAAAGGAGTTGTACTTCAACAAGGATGGCTCAGTGACAAAAAAATTGCAGGTCAGAGAAAAAATTATGTTTAAAGGAAGGTCACTTGCATGTGAAACTTCACTGCGGTGGATCTTTCCTTGTCCACTTATATTCGATTTTAATGTGTTATTTTAATTTTTCATGGAGGGTTGTTTTGGCATATGGTCTAGCATTCAATTGCACACTTACTAAAAGCATTGTCAATTTGTCTTGCAGGCGGTGTGAACAAACTTGCTGATCTTGTTGGAGTCACCCTTGGGGCGAAGGACAAAATGTTGTCTTGGAGAGCAAGCATGGTTCTCCGAAAATAGTTAATGATGGTGTGACAATAGCTAAGGAGGTAATTTGTAGATGTGTGCTCTGGTTTTCTTTTTAATGTTGTATTAGTTCCCCCTCTTAAATGTCTTATATTTGGTAGGCATAATTTGAAAAATCAAGGGTGAAAGGAAACATATTTGTTACCTAGTGGTCTACTTGGCCTATGGACTAGCCACATTAGAGTAATGCATAAAGCTTTTCACAACAATAAAAGGAAAGGGTTATGGCTGAGTCAAATTTTATTGTTATTGACAGTGTAATGAAATGTATCTCAATGCTATGGTTTTGGCCTTTTTATTGGTTGAATTAGAGGACCCAGTTGAAAATATTGGGGCCAAGTTGGTAAGGCAAGCTGTGGCAAAGACAAATGATTTAGCTGGGGATGGAACCACAACATCTATTGTTCTTGCACATGTTGGAATATTGAAAAATTCCAAAACAATGAATGGAGAATAAATCTCCCTTCCTCTAACACAGAGAAAATAAAAATTTCTTTGACAGGAGACAGAGTTTCAATACTTTGAAAACAAACTTCTATTCCCTTCAATAACTCAAAAAAAAACTATTACACTTCTTCCTCACTGAGAGGGATTACAAAATTATGACTGCTACAAAACGTAGTGCATAAAACCAACTCACTATTTGTTCAAAATAAACATACTCTGTCTCTAAAACACTCTGCTGTGTTTTTCCCTTTCGCACTGTTGTGCATACACACTTAAAAAGTTACACTCAGTGTTTCACTTTTTACACACTGTTGTGTAATAAAAAATTTACGTACTGTCTATAAAAAAAACTACCAAGCTTTTTTGTCCTTTTTATTTTTATATGCCGTAACATATAAAACATATTATAATAAACCCTCTTTTAAAAAAAATAAAATTAAAACTAAATTCTATAGCCCACCTTTCATTTCGCATATGATATATATATAACATATGTTTAAAACATATGTATATATTAAACTATCAAAACATTAAAGAACCCTTTCCGTCGGACTTCAAAAGTTTGAATAGATTGAATTTCAAACCAAATTCGCGTTCCAAAATGGGATGCTGACGTCTGCCTAATTTTAACTCGAATTCTCAATCCAATGTGCCCTATAAAAAATTTGGGTCCGGTTTTCAGGTTTTTAGATTCCCTTCAATTTCATGTGATCCAATATTAATGCTCCACGTGTCCTCCTTTTGAATTTACAAAACTGTCGGGTAAATTTCTGTTTGTTTAATTTCTGGTTGGTGAATTGCGTTAATGCTGGTTGTTGTGTTTAAATACAATCCTGTACAGAAATATGGCTGCGGTCGTCTACAAAAAAAAACTTGCAGGAATTTTAAATGCTGAATTAAATTTCTGGATGGCATGCAAGAAACCTCCAAAAAAAAATGTTGTTGCTGCATCCGTCCTTCTGCTGCAGCAGTTGAAGTTAAAATTCAACAACACAGGGTTTAATAAGTGAGGGTGTAAAGGTAACTTTTTGTCGATAGTACTGGATTAAGATCATCTATTCATTTTTGTAGGGTCTTATGGTGTTTGGTTTTTTAGTTTTGGGTTGGGCTTATTGAGTCTAATATAGTTTTTGAGTGAAAAAATTGTTATCAGGTATTAAAAAATTTTGGTTCTTTTGTCAAAATTTATGAGCTTGTTAGGAAATACAAAACTGACAATGGTTGTATCTTAAATTTGTGGAAAATAATTTGAAATGAAACCTTTTTGTTTAGGTTGTTGCAGCAGGTGAAAACCCCATTCAAATTACTAGGGGCATCGACAAGACAATAAAGGCCCTTGTTTCGGAACTCAAAATTTTGTCAAAGGAGGTAAACGCTTGCCTTTTGAGTAGGCTGGTTTTCCTTTTTGCTAATGGTTTGGTGTATCTAATTGAATTAGTTGCCTAAGGTATTTTTGGTTGCAAACTCATTTTCATTTTTCATACAGTATTGGCCTTGTGGAATACATTTGATTGTGTGGTCTTGTTAGATCTACAACATTTGTAGTTGTTTAGTCTTATGGTCGAGGTGCACTTTTATTATGGAAATAGTTGATGCAATATTGCCATTTAATCCTTACTACAGGGTAGCATGTTGAGAAGTTTCTTGTGAAACATTTGGTATTCAAAATGACACTTGATCCTATACAGCATCATGCACTTGACTTCAAAATTCATATTCAAAGTGTGCCAGACAATTCTTGCAAAATTTCAAATATTTATGTTGCTTTAAACCATTATCTTTTTCATGTATTGGATGCTGAAAATGTGAAAAAGACTTTGGTATGAAACCAACTGGTGAATAATTTCCAGCAAAACAACCACTTCCAAGACATGATTTATAAGTAGAACAAATGTGCTTATGAAGCATAGAAAGATATCCTTGATGCATTGTCAATGTTTGGCTAGGGTTATTTTTGGAGAAAATAACTCCTTATTCCTAGAAGAGTGATCTTCAATACAAGTAAATGCCAGAGAAGAGAGATCATCGTGTGACGCAACAAAACTAAAATTGGACCCCCAAGGAGAGCTGGTGTGTCTACAATCGCTCTGTCAGCATTTTCCCTTGGTGTACCCCGTTCTTTTCCTCCAGCTCGAGTCTTAATTGACTTCTTCTTTCTTCGGGTTTATTTATCAAATTAGTAGAATTTGATAAATAAATACTATCCAAAATGGTTGGAATTTAATTTATATTCCCAACTTTATATTATCTCCAAGCCTTATAACCAATGTTTAACTTTCAACACTTTGTATTTATACTCCACGTTTCTTTTTAAATAAATAACTTGTAATGAACTTTCGGCTCTATATTTCACCACCCAGCCTTACAACAATCACACTCCAGACTTATGCTAATTATCCACCAATCGTTTAATTAAACAATTTCATTATACTCCGGCCCCACCTATATATATCAATAACCAATCAAACACTCGTATCGTACCTGGCTATCCTCCACACACCTTAGTTAACCTCCAGGAAAGTTCAACGTGCGACCACCGTCCGATGGCCCTTCTCCAAATCAACGACTCTTGGCAATTTTTCTCAGCTTCCAACTTCGAGCTTTAACGTGCAATGGTGCGGGTTAAACAATGGTTTTCCTGGGGTCACTTCGCCACGTGTCGCATTCCCTATGGAATCGCTCGCGAATAGGAAATACCGCCTACTCCGCAAAAGCGGTGCGATATGGGCAACCCACTTTTGTGATTCCGCTCGTGGTTTTGGTAGAGGGCTTGACCACGGGTGCAAGTCTGGTTCCGCTATCCTTTTGTTTGTTAACTCATGTCCAATCCTCGGGTCAGGTTCCAAAAGCACAACAATTTTGTCTCTTTATTAAGCGGGATTTTTATATTTGAACAGTTTTCATGACCCCGGTTCTCTACACAGACCTCGCCTTGCATATTTTTACATAAAAATGATTGTTCTCAATAATTATTTATATAAATTTTCCACATATTTAGTGTGGTATTCCCATGATTTATTATAAATATGTGTATTATCAAAGAAAACACACACAAATTTTATAATATGGGATCAAACAAAATTTTTCTTAAGTTGAGCTCGCCGGACTTCAAACGTCAATAAACCATAATTCAAACCAAATTCGCGTTCCAAAATAGCCTACTGATGTCAGCCAATTTTGTGACGCGAAAACCAAATGAATTCTGCCCTAATATTTTTCGGGTCCGAAGTTGGGCTGGCGTACGGAGGGAAGTTGTGACGCGAATTTCTTATCAAATTCGCCCTAATATTTTTCGGGTCCGGATTTCCACTGCGCGAGCGGCCCAAACAAAGATCCGCTCCAATCAATTTCTGCCACGTGTCCTCAATAAAAACTTGCTCTGCTCCCGGCTGCGGGTGCATTCGATGGCGTTTAAGGTGATGGGACATGGATATGGCGATTTCATATCAATCGCATTAACATTTAATGCTGTTCAATTAAATTTTCACATCAAATCTGCATTAATTAATTTTTAACACTGTTCAAGATCGGACCTCCACTCCTCTTAGCGATTCCGCACGCTCCAATTTGATCCGGCCTTCGGCTCTCATTATTAATGATCAGAGATTAATTATGACGGGCGTCCTATGATTGCATTGCAGACGGGTCGAAAAAATGGCATTTAGCCATGGTTTTTTAGACAAGCCAAATTGTCGATTGTTAACGCTCGACGGTGATTTCTCTCTGCCGTCGTCTGTCTTCCTCTGTTAATTGGAATTCTGCTTCTTCGTCTCCTCTTGTGCCCACTGCGCCTGAGATTGCACCCATGACTCGCGTGCGTCATAGGATGCGTTGCCGCAGGGGGAGCACTAGAGGTCAACCCCGGCGTGCTCCCTATAGCCCCTCAACAGAGTCGACTTCCGGCCAGTCCAGTGATTATTACTTAGGTCGATATCCAAATACTAGGAGTGGGTGGGGTCGGCTTGTAGGATCTGGCCACGGTATGGATTCCCCTGCTCCTGGCTTCCCCACCGCTAGTTCACCTTCTCCCACGACGCGCACTGCGCAATTTTCCTTTAATTTCTCTCTCAACTGCCCGTGAATCACGACTTTAGTCACTGTGGTCTTCCGTGAGGAGGCCCAAACGGAGGAAGAATGCACCCGTCCAGCGGGTCTGAGCTCAGAAAAAGCCGGCCAGCATTCGGGCCTTCAAGAGGGGAGCCGTGGCATGCATGTGGAGGTAGCACCTAGCAATCTTGGACCTTCCAAAGGATGGTGCCGAATCGTGGAGGAACCACCGGAGGAGTAGTTTGGTTAATTTTTTTTTCTTGCTTAGCAGGCCCACTTAATTGGGCTGCTTTTAGTTTATTTTACTGTGCTGGACCTTTGTAATATTTTTGAATTCTGTAAATTAAACGTTCAAGACTGGTTTCCCCATATGAGGGCAGTCTTCTTAATTTTTTGATTTTTTGATGACAAATTTGCCATGAGTATGGCCAAGCAATGTTTTTGACTTCGGTGTAATTTTATTCGCAATGTTAATAGATTAACTTTACTTAGAATTCTCACATGATTAGCGTTTTTCTTGATCTGTTCAAGGATTTTGGGTACTTTAATTTGTATTTGGAACAATGGACATCAGTACTCTATCTGTTGCTTTACTATTCTACATACTTCTATTTCACTTTCTTATAGATGCCTCGGGCATATTTGGATGCTTTCTCAGATTGTCGATAATCTCCATGTGGACCGTTACTGGGTTTTATATCAAGTCCCTGTATCTGACATGGGGTATTTTTCTATCACTGTCTGGGGCGGGACTTCCACTTTTCTGGATGGATATTTGGGTTCCAATCTTCAGATGTGAAAATGTAATGACTTCATGGACCGTTTTACTTCATATAATATATTCAAAACAACATTTTTTCTCTTGTGAAAAAAAAATGATTAATGTTTATCACTCTGCCTTCAAAACTAGCGATGCTGGTCTATGTTGTTGGTTTATTGATATGGTCTGATGGTCTTTTTATATTTTGGACATATCACACTCCTCACATGATTAGAATTTTTCTCTGTTCAAGGATTTTGGGTACTTTAATTTGTATTTGGAACAATGGATGTCGGTACTCTATCTGTTGCTTTACTATTCTACATACTGCTATTTCACTTTCTTATAGATGCCTCGGGCATATTTGGATGCTTTCTCATATTGTCGATAATCTCCATGTGGATCGTTACTGGGTTTTATATCATGTCCCTGTATGTGACATGGGGTATTTTTCTATCATTGTCTGGGGTGGGACTTCCACTTTTCTGGATGGATATTTGGGTTCCAATCTTCAGATGTGAAAATGTAATGACTTCATGGACTATATTACTTCATATAATATATTCAAAACAACTTTTTTTCTCTTGTGAAAAAAAAAATCATTAATGTTTATCACTTTGCCTTCAAAACTAGCAATGCTGGTCTATGTTGATGGTTTATTGATATGGTCTGATGGTATTTTTATATTTTGGACATATCACACTCCTCACATGATTAGCGTTTTTCTCTGTTCAAGGATTTTGGGTACTTTAATTTGTATTTGGAACAATGGACGTCTGTACTCTATCTGTTGCTTTACTATTCTACATACTGCTATTTCACTTTCTTATAGATGCCTCGGGCATATTTGGATGCTTTCTCAGATTGTCGATAATCTCCATGTGGACCGTTACTGGTTTTTATATCAAGTCCCTGTATGTGACATGGGGTATTTTTCTATCACTGTCTGGGGTGGGACTTCCACTTTTCTGGATGGATATTTGGGTTCCAATCTTCGGATGTGAAAATGTAATGACTTCATGGACTGTTTTACTTCATATAATATATTCAAAACAACGTTTTTTCTCTTGTGAAAAAAAAATGATTAATGTTTATCACTCTGCCTTCAAAACTAGTGATGCTGGTCTATGTTGCTGGTTTATTGATATGGTCTTATGGTCTTTTTATATTTTGGACATATCACACTCCTCAAATGATTAGCGTTTTTCTCCGGTCAAGGATTTGGGTACTTTTAATTTGTATTTGAACAATGGATGTATGTACTCTATCTCGTTGCTTTACTATTCTACATACTTCTATTTCACTTTCTTTATAGATGCCTCTAGTATATTTGGATTCTTTTCGATTGTCGATAATCTCCATGTGGACCGTTACTGGGTTTTATATCAAGTCCCTGTATGTGGCATGGGGTATTTTTCTATCACTGCCTGGGGTGGGACTTCCACTTTTCTGGATGGATATTTTGGTTCAAATCTTCAGATGTGAAAATGTAATGACTTCATGCACTCTTTTACTTCATATAATATATTAAAAACAACGTTTTTTCTCTTCTCGAAAAAAATGATTACTATCATCGCTTTCAAAACTAGCGATGACACCTTTGTTGGTCGGGTTTATTGATATGGTCTCGATCGGAATTTTATATTTTGGACATATCACACTCCCCACATGATTAGCTGCTTTTTCTTTCTATTCAAGGATTTTGGGTACTTTAATTTGTATTTGGAACAATGGACGCTCTGTGATTTATCTCGTTGTTTTACTATTCTACATACTGCTATTTCACTTTCTTATAGATGCCTCGTGCATATTTGGATGCTTTCTTAGATTTGTCGATAATCTCCATGTGGACCGTTATTTGGTTTTATATCAAGTCCCCTGGGGAGTGTGACATGTGTTATTTTTCTATCACTCGTTCAGGTGGGACTTCCACTTTTCGATGGATATTTGGGTTCCAATCTTCAGATGTGAAAATTTAATGACTTCATGGATTGTTTTACTTCATATAATATATTCAAAACAACGTTTTTTCTCTTGTGAAAAAAATGATTAATGTTTATCACTCTGCCTTCAAAACTAGGTATGCTGGTCTATGTTGCTGGTTTATTGATATGGTCTCATGGTCTTTTTATATTTTTGACATATCACACTCCTCACATGATTAGCGTTTTTTCTTTGTTCAAGGATTTTGGGTACTTTAATTTGTATTTGGAATAATGGACGTCGGTACTCTATCTGTTGCTTTACTATTCTACATACTGCTATTTCACTTTCTTATAGATGCCTCGGGCATATTTGGATGCTTTCGCATTTGTAGATAATCTCCATGTGGACCGTTATCGGGTTTTATATCATGTCCCGTATGTGACATGGGGTATTTTTCTATCATTTTCTGGGGTGGGACTTCCACTTTTCTGGATGGATATTTGGGTTCCAATATTCAGATGTGAAAATGTAATGACTTCATGGACTGTTTTACTTCATATAATATATTCAAAACAACGTCTCTCATCTTTTAAAGTTTCATTTTTTTTTTTTAAATTGAACCCTCCGTCGGTCTACTGACGCCTTGTAGATGTCGAAACTGCGACAACCCAGAAAAGTTGGAAGAGAGACAGCATAAAAACGTCGGACCACATTTCGTCGGAATTGCGACAGATTACAAACGTCGGAAGAGCGACGTTCCAAACGTCGGACCACATTTCGTTGGAATTGCGACATCTTACATACGTCGAAAGAGCGACGTCGAAAACGTCGAACCACTTTGCATTGGAATTGCGACCGTTTACAAATGTCGGAAGAGCGACGTTCCAAATGTCGGACCACATTTCGTCGGAAGTGCGACAGTTTACAAACGTCGAAGGCGTGACGGTTTGTGAGATGTCGGAAGAGTGACGCTTGCTCGGAAGCGACGGAAGAAGTGTCGATAGTGCGACACTTTTTACGTGTGTCAGAACTGCGATAGCATGAAAAACCATGTTTTTTCTGCCCTCGAACTGTCGCTCTTGCAATGAATATGTGTCGGAATAGCGACGAATTGGCCGTCGAAATTTCCACCAAATTTTCTAGTGAGGGGCGGATGTCACCACATTATTTACAAATCCAATTTCAACAAGATCACACAGATGATCTGCAGAGATGGAATCTGCAATATTTCAGCTTTGGACACAAACAAGATACCTTTGTATGAGTCACAAAGTCGCATTTCGGGTCTCCGGCAAAGTGAATAGAAGGTGCGACTCTTCTGAATGACAGTTATGCGACCTTCAGAAGTCACAGCCTTGTTGGGTCACATATTCGCAAATCCTCTCAGAACTCCAGGGCTACGACTTAACCATTACTACGACTCTGCAACCTCTCCCGACTCGCAAGGTCGCACTTAAGAAAATACACACTCGGCGCGACTCTACGACTACACGATCCCCACGCCACTGTTGCGACCCCACATCAAATAAATGCCTGTCAGAGATGGATTATGATGCTAAACACGCCCCTAAATGTTGGATCATTTCAAGAGAGTGTCAGCCTTGTTTGAAAGTTCCTTTTTTGTTAGGACGACATTGGAAGATTACTCTAGTCATAATGAATTGGTTTTTGAGGATGTTGTGGCTGTAGTGTGCCATATACATAAAGTTGGAGTTGCACATCATAGCCCATCCTAGCACTTAGCAACACATGGGAGCTTCCATGGTTTCGACATCATCTCCATTGAGAAGAAACATGAAGTAATATGAGGAGATTATGATGACAACTAGACAAAGAATTCCTCACTTCCCCAGAAGTCGTACAACCTGGATTCAAGCCCACAGAGAAACCCTCGTTATACAGATACTCAGGATCTCGCTCAAAATGAAAACATCACTCTCCCACTTATCGACTCATGGAAATTCCCTTAGCGTGGCAATGGCATCACTGGCAGATAGAAGCTGCTAGTTCAGGTGGTGAGAGCTAAGGCTTTCCTTCAGAAAGCAAGGTTCTGACATCTCCAAAAGAGCAAGGTAGAAGGGACAAAACTACAGGTCAAAATTCACAGATTACCAAAGGTCTCAAGTCACGGATTTCTTGAGGTCGCAAGTCACGGATTTCCAAAAGTCGCAAGTCGTGGATTGCTCAAGGTCGCAAGTCGCGGATTGCCACAGGTCGCAAGATGAAGACGGATTTAGGTAGCAAGTCACGGATTGCCAAAGGTCACAAGTCGTAGATTACCCGAGGTCGTAAGTCACAGATTTCCTGAGGTCGCAGTCACGGATTGCTTGAGGTCGCAGGTTGCGGACTGCTCAGGGTCACAGGTCGCAGTTTCCGTAAGTCGCAAACTAGCCCAACAGTCGGGAAGACCAAGAGTCAAGGGAAACTCAAAGGTCATCTTAACCTATACATACAACTTCAAGAAATAGGGAAGGGACTTTTATCTCGACAATGAAAGCCAGTATGATAGAGGAATTTTTTCTAAAGATCTAAAGGCACTCAGCTCTTGGTATCAAGTAGAAAAAGGGTAGCGAGGCTAGGGTTTTGCATCATGCTTTGAGATGAACAGCCCATCTTCCACTATTGGGTTTTAATGAGTTGTAAACATGTATTTGACATTACAGTAGCATTAATAATATATTCTCATTCATGGCACTGATTCACGTGCTTGTTTGTGGTGATAGTACTAGCTATCTAGTACTTCATTATGTTGTACATTTGATTTCATGCATGGCATCGGTTATGAAATATTTCTCAATCGTTGTATGTATGTCTGCTTTTGGATTAGTGTTTATTTGTCCTTGCCACGACGGTACTCTATTGTGAACTGCTTTGCAGTTAACTTCTGGCATGTTTTCTTTCATATATGTTTGACTGGTTTTCGGCTAACTGATCCCAGTTATGGCATATCCCCCTCTTATTTTTGCTGCTTAGACTTGTTGGTATCTTTAATTATGATTCATTAATCTTGGGTTGATTTTGCTTCGTTGATTGGTCATTTCACCATCGCCTCTGCTCCGTCATCTTCTCATCCAAAAGCCAAGAGTGGAAACAATTATGGCGGCAGCCAGGCCCACGTACCGGATGGGGCTCCTATCCTAAATGGTGTGAGGTTTAATTGGGACCTTTCACCGGGGAGAACCCCCTTGTTGTCGGCAGTATATTTTTGCCCGTCAACAGGTTATTACATTAGAAATAATCATTACAGCACACATGGAGTTTTTCCTATGTCTACGGAGACTTTCCTTTGCATCATAAAAAATATAAAATATTCAATGAATTTACATTTACAGTTACAGCAATATTTCAATTCAGCCCTTTCAGTTTCTTTCTTTTCTGTTCATTTTGTCTTCTTTGCCTATTGTCCCTTTGTCTTCTCTGCCTGTTGTTATATTTTCAATTGTGCAGCCTAACCATCTTTTCCCGACTTAACCCATGCCTTTACGTTTTACACAACCTATGCCTATTGCATATCTTACCCGCAACGTGCTATGCTCTTCTCTCTGTTTTGGGTCACTTATCCACCCGTGTACTTCCTTCACATTTAGAACTTTGTTTTAATAGGCACACTATCATTTTCACTATAGTCAGGTCACTTTCCCAAGTCTTTTCTCTTGTGTTCAACCTTTCGTTTTAACTCACAACCGCAACCGCATAACACTGTTCTGCACGAGTGCTGAGTCCTTTTTCCTTAAGGAAGGTATAACCTAATATATATATATATATATATATATATATATATATATATATATATATATATATATATATATAGATATCATTGAGCACTTAGAGTCGGGTCTTACACGAGTCCTCTTTCTTGTGTTCTAGCTTTTCCTTGATTACCCGAGTCAACTTTGCGTTCGGGATTTTATTCTAAGAAATGGCGCAAACACATTAAACCTTTGACCTTGATTATATTGCAATTAAACTTTGAAAAGTATCGCATCCAGTTTCTTATCACAATTTGGCATTCCACTATGTTATATGTTATATACACCTTTCTTTCTACCGATGCGATTTCATAACTCAATACACATACACCCGGACTTTTAAATTCTTTACAATTAAACTCTAAGATGCATCGTATCTGCTCCACTTTGCACTTCACATTTCAGCGTTGCTTTTGTGTTTCATGTTATATGCACCTGTTGATCTTTCGATGCGATTTATTAAGGAAATCTACATAGCCCCAGACTTGAAGGAGGCACAAATCCAATCCACCTTCATTTTTCATCAATATTCCTATGCTTCATGATGTTGCTTCATTTTATTGTTCATCTTCTTGGACATTCAATTTTCTTAGGATCTAGTGATATAATATACTGTTGAAAGATGGGCATCCATTGGAATTAATTTGTGATAAATGTGTCAAAATGTTATTGCAAAATCCCCAATGACAGTGATTTATTTAACCATATACTCCTTTATTATCTTCAATCATTTATTTCTAGAGCTAATCTTATTTCTTGATTGCTGGTTGCCTTGACTTAATCCCAGTCTTGGGTAATTATCAAAATTCTCTCAAGATCCCAAATGATTATTCCCCATTCCTTTCTAGTAGCATTAGGTTTGAATTGATCTCAAAGGGTTGCATTGGTCAAAATTGGATAATTATAAGTATTCCCATCCATATTCATGCATTCATAGTGGAAAAAGTGGAGGAATCAACTCATGGAACCATTTTTACTAGCGGGACCCACTTTGGAAAAATAGGATTTGAAACCTTCTAAGAGTGTTTTGAGGAAACAGATTTTTCTGGGGGTAAAAATTTGTCTCTTTAGCATGAAACCTTTCCATGCTATTCTACACACAAATATATTTTCAACGACGCAATAATCGCGTCAATCAGAGCATTTATGAAAAAGTTACATGACTTGGAAGTTGGTCGTTTTCACAACTATAATTCATGAGGATGCTGCATCAACCCCCACTATTCATGGAAAAGGGACTAGCCACATGTTTGTGATGTAAAAGACTCTATAAGAATATGTTATCACTCTATAATTTCTAAGGATGTAAGGGAAATTACATAGGTAACCACAAACAAATTTAGAAGTTGTGATCTAGACCTACCAGCTTCGGAGAGGGATCTATCTATCAGATTTAGCTTTTTATGTATTTGAGATATTATGATAGTTATCAATATTCAATGTTTGTTTGATTGATTGATATTTTTTTATTTGTTTGGTTGATTAAATGCCTAAATTATGATTGGGTTGTGGAATCTATTACTTAAACTTGGATTTGTTTCAACATTTATAAAGAGATTTCAGAAGGCAAGGTAGACAAACTAACTGGATTTTTTCAATTTAAATGAAGTGTATGAGAAGAGGTGAAAGAATTTCTATCAAGTAAAGAGTAATTAAGAATTATTTTACTTAATATCAGATGAAAACATTAAAATTATTCAAAGCCAGAAACATAGTGTGTTTTAAGACAAATTATGTTCTTCAATTTTCTATTGAATAATTCATATTATGAACACATAAGCATGGAAAAAAAAGAAAATAAACACGCAAACAATGAACGATGAACTTCACTAATAGTTTGGCACAAGAATCCTATAAAAAAGTTTTCTTTATTACTGATTAGCCCATAAAAATTGAAAGAGTACATTAGCCTTCTAGGATGCAAAACTCAACCCTCAATACCTCGAAATGAGAAGTATTTATAATTTTATTAAAAAAAATCATGTCATAACATATCAGGATGTATTTTAGGAATATGTAGAACTGATAACATCTCTTATCACAAAAATATAGGATAAATTGGAACAATTTGAATGCTGGCCCTATTTTGGAGTTGTTTTTTGTTGATATGTCCTTTGACTTTTGTTGTACTATTGGCCCTGATGTTGAATATAGAATTAATTTTTCACTAAAGTAACTCACATAACTTGTTCCACCTGTATTCACTTGGAATAGATAACTTAATTAATCTCTCGTAAATCTCATCTACCTTTGTATAGTTGGAAAATGTTGGTTTTGTTAGCACTCTTTAATTTCAAGGCTGAAGAAAAAACCACGAAGGTAACATCAAAACCACTTTGGAGTTTAGAAGCTAACCCTTCTAAAATCAAATAGTGATATCTCTATAATATTTATCTTTGTTTTCAGTAAATTTTACGGTAGTTATGAAATGTAAGAGTTTGGTTTTTGAATTGGTTTGGTTGGAACAACAAGGGAAGGCCATTGGGTAATGGATTCAGAAGAGATTAAGATGATCAAAGGCATAAATAATCAAGCTTAAGTGCAACAGGGAAAGGTAGACATACTACTGGGTCCTTTAGATTTATAATGATGTGGAACAAAAGAAAAGCAAGGTTCAGTAGAAACTAAGCAGCAATTAAGAATTTATTAGTTCGAATTCAGAAGAAAACATCAAAATTACTTATAGACCGAATAGGGTTCATATTTCAACAAATCCTATTCGTAACCATTTCTGTAATGTAATTCATAAAAGAAGCACATATGAAAACAGAGAAAACAAATTACAGTAACAAGCACTTCACCACATAGAGATGGCACATGAATCTTCAAACATCTTGTCTTGTATTACCACAAAAGGTCACTTGAACTCAATAAATAGCTTTACAATGAATGGTAGTATTTATCATTACAAATCCCAACATCTATTACCTCAAATGATGAAGCATTTATATAAATTCTAAACTAAAATATCTTGAAAATATATCAAGATTTTTTACAAATATCTCTAACTGTGTTACACAAGAACTGAAATATAGGGCATTCAAAACAAATGAATCTACTTGACATTATCTTTGTGGATTTCTGGTGACAAGTAAGAGCAATTCGAATTTGATAGCAACTCTTATTTGATGAGGTGGCCTCCAAGTCACTAATTGTCTTTGAGATTTTTCCTCACGAAATTCTGAAAAATAGGGTACAGTTATCCCTTTGAATATCTCAATTCAAGATAAATGTGTAAAACGTGAAATATTTTATTGTATATGAATATGTTTTTGAGATAAACCTCTCTCAGGTTCCCAAAATTCTGCTCAAGTGGTTCACAATATTCTCTGCAAAAAGATTTTAAAAACAAGACTTTGCACAATTAGAAAAATAGGCTTTGAAGATATGAATGTATCTCTCATTCTATAATACCTGTGTGAAATATGAAGTAGTTTATTGTACTTTGGAATCTTTGGAACACAAACCTACTCCATTTTCTTAAGATTCATCTCTGATTGGCAACAATCTATTTGGAAAAAAGATGGCTAAATATGACATTTTTGGGAAATGTGCCTTCAAATATTCTTTCAAATTTCCCAAACCA
This sequence comes from Pinus albicaulis, assembly GCA_034641835.2. Classification (NCBI taxonomy): domain Eukaryota; kingdom Viridiplantae; phylum Streptophyta; class Pinopsida; order Pinales; family Pinaceae; genus Pinus; species Pinus albicaulis. The sequence continues at coordinate 1,687,964,762 of CM076575.1, read as the reverse complement.
TAATGTCTGTGTAAAAAAGGAGAGAGTTCTCTGTACATACAGATGTGATAAACAAAAACTCCTTTCATGTTTTTAAAATTTATTTCCACCTAGGCAAAAATCGTATTTTAAAATACTGACTAAAAACAAGAAAAATTGAGAAAATATGCCTGCAAATATTTATTTGAATCTCCCAAAACATAATAGATGTTATAAAATAGAATTAGGTTTTCGTTTATAAGAATGTTATCAAAAAAATAGTCTTTCATCTTTTGAAAATTGGTTCTCAGTTGTTTTTAAACCATGTCTAAAATTGCTGTGTTGGATAGGGAAAAAACATAGTTTTAACTGACCATGAAACGAACATATGACATCGAGGGGCGAGGTGACATGGAGGTGAGAAATGATGTGGAGGCATATGGTTGGAAGAAATAGTTGACATGTGAGCATGAAAGTAAGGTGTGGGAATGGAACGATAAGCGGGGGTGGGATCAAGTGGGAGGAGATACGTGGTAGTAGGGGAGTGGAGGTGGAGCAGAAGTGGAGGGTCATATAACTGGGAGTGCGGATTATGGCGGGAGGGGCGAAAATTGTTTTCAGAGGGGGGTAGGAGTGGTATATGGTATTGATAGGGGGGTACAAAATAATGCAAGGCTGACACGTCGCATGGGACTAGGGTGAGTGAAACCACCTTTTTAGACACTCTCCTCCCTTTTTTGTAGATGATTTCAAAGTCATAATCAAACATATTTGTGACCCATTTTTTTTCTCTTCTGAAGATAGTCTTTGTTTCAAAAAGTGTTTAAGACTATCCTGATCAGTGTTTACCTTGAAGTGTTTCCCCATTAGGTAAGGTCACCATTTCTTTAGTGCGTGTAGTATTGCCAACATTTCCTTCTCATAAATAGATTTTTATAAATACTTTCCTTGGATTGGATGACTTTCAAAAGAAATGAGTCTTCCTTATTTCATTAAAACAGCACAAATTCTATTTCTTGAGGCATCACATTCCATAATAAAGTTTTTTGTGAATTTCAACGTAGCTAAGACTGGTGCTAGGCACATCGCCTATTTAAGATGTTCAAAGGCCTTAGTTGCTTCAGGAGTCCAGGAGAATGAATCTTTCTTCAATAATTTTGTTAGAGGTACTGCTATTCTCCCATAATTCTTAACAAACTTGTGATAATACCCTGTTAACCTGAGAAATCTGAGCAACTGCTTTATGGTTGTGGGGACTTTCCATTCCTTAATGGCTTTAATTTTGTTAGGGTCTACCTTAACACCCTCGTGAGATAAAATATGACCCATATATTCCACCTCTTGTACTCCAAATAAACATTTGGATGTTTTTGCATATAATTGTTTCTCCTCCAATAGTTTGAGCACCCTGTCAACATGTTGAACATGATCCTTCCAGGACTTGTTGTAGATTAGTATGTCATCAAAAAATGCTAGCACAAATTTTATAAGGAAGGGTTTGAAAATGGAATTCATCAACCCTTGAAATGTAGAAGGTCCATTGGTAAGGCCAAAAGGCATGACCAAAAATACATAATGACCCTCATGAGTTCGAAATGATGATTTTGGAATATCTTTAGTCTTCATTCTAATTTTTTGATATCCTAAACAAAGATCCAACTTGGTAAAATAAATTTCTCCATGTAATTCATCCAATAATTCGTCAATCATAGGAATGGAAAATTTATCTATAATAGTGAGCTTATTAAGCTCCCTATAATTTGAACACATGAGCCATGATCCATCCTTCTTGTGCACCAATACTACTGGAGCAGAGAAAGAACTTTGACTAGGTTGAATTATACTAGCCTCTAACATTTATGTAATCATACGTTCAATTTCACTCTTTTGGGCATAAGGATGTCTGTAAGGTCCATTTTTGGAGGAAAAATTCCTGAAATCAAATGAATAGCATGATCATGATCACAAATAGGTGGGAGTCCTTTTGGATTTTCAAACACCTTGGAATGATTGTCCAAGAATTTTTGGAGATTTGGAGAAATGGATGATTTTGATGTTGGAACTTCTAGTGAGCATAATTTTTCAATTACACCTCATTTTTCTTTCTTCAGAAGCTTTTTCATGACATTAGAGCTTATTATCTTTCCTGGCTTCCCTGCGATACCCCGTAATTCGATTTCCTTTCCTTCCGAAAAAAATTCAAGAAAAGTTCTTGAAAATTGAAAGCTACTATCCCCCAATATTGTAACCATTGTACTCCTAGTACAACATCATCACCTCCCATTGTAATGGAAAGCATTGGAATATTCAATACATAATCCCGCATCGCTAGCTTGATATTATGGCATTTTCCAAAGCAATTTATAATTCCTCCATTTGCAACCATCACTTAACATTCTGGTGCTGAGTATAGGAAACAATTCAATTCCTTGGCTACTTTACAATGAATAAAATTATGGGTACTACCCGAATCAATCAACACTGTTACCTTTTTCTTCTTGATATGTCCTTCTATCTTGAGAGTTTGAGGAGTGGTAATTCCTACCAATGCATTACATGATATGGCCAGACTCATTTATTCTTCTTATAGGGTTGGTTCCTAGAGTATGTTGGGCCTTGAAATTGTCATTCATTTCCATTACATTTTCAATCATATTTCCATATTACCACCTTCACTCCACCTCCATTTCATTACATTTACCTTACCATTACCATTATTGGGTTACATTTATGTTTTTCCAAACTTTATTAATTCTTAGCATTTTTAAGTGAATTTGTGGTTAAAAATTAGAAAATAATGTGCATATGCTTATACCTAACAAGTGGGATGATATTTTTGCCATGTGTAGGTCAAAAGGAAGCTTCTCAAAGACCTTTATGTGGCCTACCAAAACCAAATTCGAATTTGAGTGGAAAAGATCATGGGATCATGAGGATGTGTGTTTCATTTCCTTTTTGTATTAAAACTCTAAGAAGATATGTGTCTCATTTCCTATTTTGTATTGAAACTCTAAAAAGACATGTGTCTTATCATTTCCTATTTTGATTGTAACTCCAGAGATAGATGGAGAGATTCATGGAATCTCATTAATGAGATAACTTCAAATATTTTTGTATAAAAAGGGGAAGCTTTCTCCTTTCATGGGTGTGAAAAAATAGGAGAAGAAGAGAAGGGATTATATAGTGTTTTGTAACAAATCTTGAGATGGAATGGCATGTATATTTGTGAGTTTATCAATAAAGAAGTTCTTTGATGTTGTTTTTATCACATCTTCAAGGAGCTACGGATTACACCGTATTGGTAGCAGAGGGCCCCTGCTATTCGAGGAGGTTTCATGCATTTTCTAGATAAGTTCATTCTAGTTTCTGTTTAAGCATTTCTCTATATTTTCTTTACTACTTTCATAAATTGAAATTATTGTATCCAACTGAGTAAAGTCTGTTAAATGAATGGATAGTGACTCACAAGTGCAGTAGTTGCTTAGGTTTCATTTCTTGTCTTTTATAGTTAAACAGTTACTGTGCTCGACCAAGTAAAGACCATCTAAATCTTAAATTGAAATGGTTAGTGACTTGTAGATACAGTAATTGTCTAGGAGATCCTCATACATTACATTTAATCCTTTTCTCAAGCTCTTCCAATAAATCTTAATTATATGAATTTGATTTAGTTGTAAAGTCTGAGTTATTGTTTCAGTATTTCATTTCATGTTATAGGAGATCCTCATACATTACATTTAATCCTTTTCTCAAGCTCTTCCAATAAATCTTAATTATATGAATTTGATTTAGTTGTAAAGTCTGAGTTATTGTTTCAGTATTTCATTTCATGTTATAGGAGATCCTCATACATTACACTTAATCCTTTTCTCAAGCTCTTCCAATAAATCTTAATTATATGAATTGGATTTAGTTGTAAATTCTGAGTTATTGTTTCAGTATTTCATTTCATGTTATAGGAGATCCTCGTACATTACACTTAATCTTTTTCTCAAGCTCTTCTAATAAATCTTAATTATATGAATTGGATTCAGTTGTAATGTTTGAGTCATTAGTTGTTTTCATTGCTTGAATTCTCAATTGAGTTGCAATATCCATGGATTAGGACTTCTAGTTTTCACCATTTCTTAATTAGAAAATAAACTTCAAAACCTTGTGAATATAACTTTGCTTTAAATCATTTGATAAACAGTTTCTTTCCTTCCTTTTTAAATAGATTATTTTCATAGAATGCTAAGAATCAAGATATAAAAAACTTCTAAAAACACCAATAAAACCTTTAAACAATGAAGTAAGAAAAAGGGACACTTAGGCACATACAGTGCATTACACTTCTTCAGTTTACTAGCCCTGGTCGATAATTTATGTTAACAATTAAGGACACTAAATTGACTAAACATTTTAGCGCCATTGCCGGGGAAGTGTAACTAGGTAGCCTTATTTCTTATATATAAAAAAATTAATAATTTCTCGAGTATGCTCTCCTCCTGCACCTCCTGCACTTTATGTGATCTAGAGAATCAGAAAAAAAGAGAATTTTTATGTTAAAAATAAAAATAATAATAATAATAATAATAATAATAAATTATGTTTTCATCATTTCATTTAAAATGTACAATAAACTTTTTAAAAAAATGATGAAAAATTTTAATTTCAATAAATTGTTTTGTTTAATGATATATATATATATATATATATATATATATATATATATTTTGAAAATATAATATATATAATTTTATTAACAAATAAATTAGAAAAAAAAATTAAAATATATATATATATATATATATATATATATATATATATATATATTGGCACATGGAAATAAGACCCACGCATATGCCTGAGGCCAGCCTTTGGCTTGGTCTTACGCATATATGCAGGCCTTCAATCCACACAAAGACACATGCACTGCAATAAAAAAATGGAACCTTCTCTTTTCCATATTCGTTTTTCCTCAAACAATAGTTATTAGAAATCATTTTTAAAATTTGTAGACAATAAAGGTATATCACATGAAGAAACTGTTGAAGAGGAAAATATTTCAAATTGTTGATGAAGAGAAGATTTCAGATTGCTGATGAAGAGAAGATTACAAATTCAATTGCAGGGACAGACAATGGAAGTGTATCACATGAAGAAATTGCTGATGAAGAGAAGATTTCAGATTGCTGATGAAGAGAAGATTGCAGATTCCATTGCAGATAATTGAAATGAGGGAGATCGATCTGAATTTCCCTGTGAGAGACAAGCCATTACACATCAAAACCTGCAAATAAAAAAATCAAACCACATCAATTTTATTGCAAAAGTAATTTCCAGAAAACGAAATGCGTAATTGTCAAAAACACCCGATTTTAAAACGAATTTTCTGAGCAAACCGAGGAAAATTAGAAAAAACTAAAACATGGGTTTTTTCGGGAATGGGGTGAATTATATAATTCTGTACGAACTTTCTGAAATTAAAAGCCATTTGGGAGAAATTCAAGGTTCTTCGGAGCACTAATTTGCAGTGTGCATGAGAGAAAAACTTGTTTTTTTGTAAACAGTCACAGTTTTATAAAATTCAATTTTGAGAAAAAATGAAGGATTTGATTTCCTTATTTGAAGAAAAATGTGGCAGAATTCATCTGTGGTGGCACATGATGAGTGACAAATGGATTATTTGAGGCAAAGGCATTATCACATGTGCATCAAATGCAAGTTGTATAAATTGAGAAGAATTTTGCCTCCATCTCCTTCATAGTTAGGAACTTGACTTTAGAAATTTCAAGCTTTTTATTGTTATCTTGCATGAAAGAGGCATTGGTATGACTTTGTTTCAAAAAAATCCATAAAGACGATTATTTCATCCATGCTTTATTTCATTAAAAAAATTAAAATTAAAAATATAAAAATAAAATAAAATCTTTATTAATAATTTCTTTTTAATAAAAAAATAATTACAAATAATAATAATAATAATAATAAAATAATAAAATTATTATAATTTCTTCTCAATAATGGTTTGCAAGACAATTGGAAGATTATTTAGATGATTTCTGAACATTTGGCATTAATATTGTTGATGTGTATTTTCCTATGAAGTTTTAACTTGCAGGACACAACGAATCTTTGTGATGCCAATCGTTTTACTGAGCCCAATGCATGAAGTCATCCAACAATAGGGAGTTGGTTTATTTTTCATGGTTATTCTTTAAAAATGGATTGTTATCGATATCATGAATTGGACCGAATATAGAAATTTTTGATTTACCTTAATCTGTTTCATTTGACATTTAATTTTTGCATAAGAATCAAAAAGGAATTGGCCATTTCTTTTTTAACACACTTATGTTCTTTATGTCAAGTTTTTTTTGCAAGTTTGGGATGATCGAATGATCATTGAAAGAAACTAATTGAGCGCACAATTGGTTTTCAAAGTATCAATTTCATGAGAAATATAAGAACAAGTCCATGTTCATATCCATCAAGACCATTACTTTTCCTCCTTTTTTTGAATTGTAAATACAACCAAGAACTTCCAAGCAAACCACCATTATTTTTCCAGCAAGAGTTAGTTGTTCATTTTCCTTCATTCACATGCACTTTCCATTACTTTTTTATCTACTCCACAAATAAAAGCAAGAAGCTCACCTACATGCTTATTTTCCATTGTCATTTTCCATTTTTCATCATCCATTTCCATTTTCCTTTTCCTATCCTTTTCATTTTGCAAATAAACCTTGCTTCAATGCAAATTATTGAATCCATAGTTCTTCAAAAATTATTCTTTCATGTTCGCGTTAGATGATGGAGGATTCCTTAAGGCCTTCCTTCTAACAAGTCTTTGCCTATCGACATCAGCACATTATCTAGGTCCAAGATTAGAGTCCTTAATAGTACCTTGAGGCTTGTATGCATTAATGAAAATTTCTCTCGCTGACAATAATGGGAATACATCAATGTCCCTTGATCGTCAGATCTTGCAAGTAGCTCGACATCAGCTCATCTATTCGCACTTCGCAAGATGTACTTAGGTACCTTGGCACTCATTGACATTAATGGTGAGTTTACCTCGCATTGGTTAACGACATTCATCAATGGTCGGTAATCCAATTATTTATATTCATGCTCGACATCAACATATTTATTCACATGACTAGAATTGTACCATCGGATTTTGTAACAATTTAAAACTACATCATTTCAGCAGTTTGCAGCAGGAATCAATTTGTATCAGCAGCAATAAAGATCCCAATATTGTCATCATCACAAAGAGAACAAAGAAGCATATCAAATTCATTTGTGTACATAGTCCAACAACATCAACAACAACACTCTTTAGTACACACATGCAACTCATCCATTTCCAAAGGGTAAGTTAAGGTACGTCATTTTCTAACTTTTTACCATAGAATTCCTTGAAAAGCTAGAATGATAATTTTTGGAAAATAACATCTCTTCCTCATTTCATAAAATTGCCAATACCATTAGTTGGGGGGGGGCAAGATACATTCATATTCATACTTTGCCACATTCATATTACATTCAGAAACCCACATACTTCCAAAATATATTAACTATTACATTATTATTATGAGCATACAATGGTTTTTCAAAAGTACTCAAAAGATGATTGGATACAAACATAATCATGGTTGTCACATAAGAACCAACCATGATGCAATCCAATAAAGATATACTTTGCAATAAAAATCAAATTATCATTATGCGAAGATCAAAGGTCAAAATTGAATGCAACAACAAAATATGGTTGTAACACAAGAACCAACCATGTTGCAATTCAAGTAAAACACTTTGCAGAAGTAAGAAGTTATCGAATGATATCACGCAAAGTTAAGTCGAAGCTCAAAGATAAAAATGAATTAATGTAATAGATTGCATGAGGACATGCAATAGCTTCAATTGGAGGGTATGTTGGGCCTTGAAATTTTCATTCACTTCTATTACATTTTTACTTGTATTTCCATATTACCACCTTGACTCCACCTCCATTTCATTACATTTACCTTACCATTACCACTATTGGGTTACATTTATGTTTTTCCAAACTTTATTAATTTTTAGCATTTTTAAGTGAATTTGTGGTTAAAAATTAGAAAATAATGTGCATATGCTTATACCTAACAAGTGGGATGAGATTGTTGCCATGTGTAGGTCAAAAGGAAGCTTCTAAAAGACCTTTATGTGGCCTACCAAAACCAAATTCGAATTTGAGTGGAGAAGATCATGGGATCATGAGGATGTGTGTTTCATTTCCTTTTTGTATTAAAACTCTAAGAAGATATGTGTCTCATTTCCTATTTTGTATTGAAACTCTAAAAAGACATGTGTCTTATCATTTCCTATTTTGATTGTAACTCTATAGATAGAGGGAGAGATTCATGGACTCTCATTAATGAGATAACTTCTCATATTTTTGTATAAATAGGGGAAGCTTTCTCCTATCATGGGTGTGAAAAAATAGGAGAAGAAGAGAAGGGATTATATAGTGTTTTATAACAAAGCTTGAGATGGAATGGGATGTATATTTGTGAGTTTATCAATAAAGAATTTGTTTGATGTTGTTTTGATCACATCTTCAAGGAGCTAAGAATTACACCGAATTGGTAGCAGAGGGCCCTTGCTATTCGAGGAGGTTTCATGCATTTTCTAGATAAGCTCATTCTAGTTTTTGTTTAAGCATTTCTCTGTATTTTCTTTATTGCTTTCATAAATTGAAATTATTGTATCCAACTGAGCGAAGTCTGTTAAATTAATGGATAGTGACTCACAAGTGCAGTAGTTGCTTAGGTTTCATTTCTTGTCTTTTATGGTTAAACAATTACTATGCTCGACCAAGTAAAGACCATCTAAATCTTAAATTGAAATGGTTAGTGACTTGTAGATATAGTAATTTTCTAGGAGATCCTCATACATTACACTTAATCATTTTCTCAAGCTCTTCCAATAAATATTAATTATATTAATTTGATTTAGTTGTAAAGTCTGAGTTATTGTTTCAATATTTCATTTCATGTTATAGGAGATCCTCATACATTACACTTAATCCTTTTCTCAAGCTCTTCCAATAAATCTTAATTATATGAATTAGTTGATTGCATAAGAGAGTACGAGGTTATTGTTGATATTTATTTCATATTCATAGGAGATATATGATACATAATCCCTTTCTCAAGCTCTTCCAATAAATCTTAATTATATGAATTAGATTTAGTTGTAAAGTCCGAGTTATTGTTTCAGTGTTTCATTTCATGTTATAGGAGATCCTCATACATTACACTTAATATTTTTCTCAAGCTCTTCCAATAAATCTTAATTATATGAATTGGATTTAGTTGTAATGTTTGAGTTATTAGTTACTTTCATTTCTTGAATTCTCAATTGAGTTGCAATATCCATGGATTAGGATTTCTAGTTTTCACCATTTCTTAATAAAACTTGTGAATAAAAATCTTCTTTAATAAACATTTTCTTTCCTCCCTTTTTAAACAGATTAATTTCATCTTCTTCATAGAATGTTAAGAATGAAAATATAAAAACTCCCAAAAACATCAACAAAACCTTAAAACAACGAAGTAGGAAAAATGGATACTTAGGCACATATAGTGCATTACACTTCATCAGTTTACTAGCCCTGGTCGATAATTTATGTTAAAAATTTAGGACACTAAATTGAATAAACAGTGTATATCCTATTCTTTTTAAGTTTCTTGTTCATTTTCTTCCTCCTCTTCACAATCTATGTAAAATAATTTCTTCTCAGCACAATTATGCCCTTTAGTGTATTTGCTATCATAACTGTAGCAAAGCCCTTTTTCTCTTTTTTCTTCCAATTGTTATGGTGTCAACGTTGTAGGTTGTGGAAGTCTAGGAGTAAGAACACTTCCATATTTATAGATGTGAGTGGTAGGCTTCATTGTTGCCATAATTTTACATTCAATTTTTCTTTCCAACCTGAATGCCTTTTTCAATGAATCAAGTTCCCAAATGCGAACTTCATGTTCGATGTTATCCTTTAAAGTCCCTATGAAGACATCAATCATGTGTTCCTCTGCAATATCAATTAGCCTTATATTCAATTTTTGGAAGTCCTCAATGTGCTCCACTACTGAACCCTTTTGTTTGAGATTTATCAATTGGCTAAAGAAGGTGTTTCTCTTTGTATCCTCACAATCTACTATCATCTCCACCGTAAAAATTGACCAAGTGACAATTTTTTTACGGGATCGAAGCCATCAACACCATACAAATGTATTTTGTTATAGTTAAGTTTCAATGCATACCTTTTGTGTGTTTTGCGCATTATTGAGATCAAAATATTGCTCCATCTGTAGTATCCGTGTTAAGGGGTCCTTGCCATCAAACTTCCTCATATCCATCTTTGGAATATGGTGGTTCTTCAATCCAACATTAGAGTTTATGAAATCACGATTAAAATTTATTTTCTTCTCAACATCAGTTTCCTCTACTATATTTCCACCATTACGAATCACTTCTTGTATTAACCTTGTCATAAAACCTTCCATGTCTGATTTTAGATAATTCTCCGTGTCTTCCATGTTGTCTTTCATTTTTTCATCAATCTTAGCTTCCATGTCATCCATATTAGCTTTCATGCCAGCTTCCATGCCATCCATCTTAGCTTCCACAACTTTCTTCAAACCATCCATCTTAGCTTCCATGCCTTTCTTCAAAACTTTCATTTCATTTTTTGTTGCTCTTTGCGAGAGTGAAATATGGTGCACTTGCTCTTGTAATTTTGATAAGTCATGTTGCGCTTCTTCCTCTTCATGAGTCATAGTATAGCCTTCTGAGGCTTAATGTGTGTTGAATTATTTTTAGGTGGCATTTTAGAACCCAATACGGATATCTATGCTTCAATATGCCCTTGGAATCACTTCGAACTGATTTTACACACAAGACTTATGCAATTCAAAAAAAAATACACACCTTTTTCTTGCTTTTGAGGAGCTCAATATTGAAACTGAAATATCTCTGTGATTTTGAATCTTCAATATCTGAAATTTGACCTTGTAGTAGCTCTCTCAATCTTCTTTCAAATGCCACAGATCTGACCTAACGTGGATTCTTCAAGGTAAAATTATGCCCAGTCTCCCACAATGACCTAATTATGGACTGGTTCTGTAGAGAAAGCTTGTACAACATGCGACGTGTCACTGTTTCCTCCTTTGTCTCTGAAATTGATACATAGAAAACTACAGTCCATGTAATTGTGGCCCCTTTTTACATAATTCCAATCTGATGCTCAAAGAGAGAGTTATGACTATTTTCCCACGGTCACCTCTTTGAGATGAAATTTGGGAGTTTGAAAAAACCCTAAATTTCATAGATTATATCTCTGAAAATATTGTGAACCAAGATCTGAAATTTTTACATGACATTCCTCATGCATTCTGCTTAGCTCTGTAAAACTTGCAGCTTTTGAACCTTCATAGAAACAAAGTTATAGTGAAAATTCCACGATGACTTGTTTAGGTGAAATTCAAGAGCTTGAAAAAACCCTAACTTCCACCGATCATATCTCCAAAAAAAATTTGAATCAAGATCTAAACTGTGTACACGACATTCCTTAGGATTTCAGCGTCTCTTTGTAAAAATTTCAGCTTTGTAACTTTTTTATAAAAAAAGTTATAGTGAAAATTCCATGATGACCTGTTCGGAGAAGTGAAACCCTAGAATCCAAAGCTATGATACAAAATGTTATGAAACCAGCTCCAAAAATAGAAGAAAAGTGAGATCAACGCCTTAGAAATCAACCACTTCGAGGGGTAAAATTCTAATACATTACGTAAAATGAACAACTCTTGGATGATACAAATGACAAAACCTCCTTCTATATATAGGAGTCCATGGGGTCACAATATAATCCTAGAAGACCTAACAATAATAATGTAAGGGCACATTAATAACAATATTGGGGTTACAGTGGTACAACAATAACAATAAGGGGGTTACACTAATAACAATAAGGGACTATACTAGTAATATAGGGACCTAACAAAAAGTTACAACAATCATATATATTTGTCTATGTATTGCCATGGATGTTTAATTTATTAATTCTTTTCTTACATTAAAATTATTGCACCTAACATATTATCCTGTTCATGTATACACTTAGAGTAAAAAACTACAAATAAATATTAATAAGTATGTATTATTATTATTTTTCAATTCTTTTGAATCAATTAAATTTTTTTTTTTATTCTTATTTTTAGTTTGTTTAAAAATAATAACATAATTAATGATTATGAAATATATATATATATATATATATATATATATATATATATATATATATATATATATATATATATATATATATATATATATATATATATATGTTTTTCGAAATCATGATTTAGTGTGGTGACAATGATTAAATTCGTAACATAGTTTTAGAAACCGGTCGACATGAACCAAAAACCATTCAAGCTAGTCGGTTCAGTAGGCAGCTGGGTTGAAGTGGGAAAAAAACCTAGGTTTAAGGGCCAACTTATCCAAAAAAAACACAAAAACCAGACCAAACCAGCAAATTTATGACAAAATTGGTCAGTTTATGGTCAAATCAATTGGTTCATTGCAAGGTCGTGGTGGACCCACACAGAGAATTTTTGGAAGCTTCCTGGGTTTTTTGGAGGGAAATTAAGGGTTATTTCCCTCCAAAAACACCCTCTTAGAGCCTTCAAAAGGAGCTCACCCCCTGCACTTGCCTCACACATCTCATTTGGAGATTTTGTGAGTTTGATTGGGAGCTTGGAGACTGTTGTTTTTTTATTGGAGTAGTGGAACAACAGAGAGTTTGAGCTAAGTAGTAGCCATCATGCCTCCAAAATCCAATGATACTATATGGGCTCTTTTTGATATGATTAATGGAAAAATAATCAACAAATATTGCCAAAAACCTATTAAATGAGGGGGTATTAATAGTTTCAAACAACACTATGCTAGGAAAAGAGGCCATGTGGAGCACCAATTGAAGAAATAGTGGATATTAGAGTAAAATAACTTCTGAAGTTTGAGACTCAAGTCATTGAACCAATAGAGAAGTTTGTGACTTGAGAAATTTCAAAGTTTGGGAGTTCAGACAGAACCAATTGAGTTTGATCATGATGAGAAGTTTCGGGTGATAATTTTGATCACTAATATCATTTATGTAGACTTGTAGTAGGTCAGTGGCCCCATATTTGGTAGCCTTTTTTTTTGAACTCTAGAAGCCATTTAGAGCCTCATTGATTATATATTTTGTTTCTGATATGTATTTCACTTGGTGCCATTTTGATATATTCACCTTTACATGGTATATATATGAGAAAAATTTGTGTATTTTGTGTCTATTGGTTTGGAATCATTGTTTTAAATATTTAAAATAGTTTTTTCATTAAAAGATAATTATTTCATGTCTGTTATTAAAAAATGTTTATTGAGATCTAACCAGTGCTGATTTGATGGGTTTCATTTTGAAACTCAGTTGATTAGGTGCACTGGTCCAGTCATCGGTTCCAATTTTTAAAAATATGATTCATACTATTATATATTTTTATTACATTCCAACACCTTTTATTAACAAGGAAGTGTTTTTAACATATTATTTTAATTTTTAATATTTGGACTACTTTAAAAGCACTATTTTTCAAGTGATGGACTGTCATCGATGTCCATTTTCCAATGCAACCCATTTCTCTTGTTTTTTTCCATTTCTCAAACCCATCCACATGTCAAGGATTAACCTACAATGCAACCCTTATTTATAAATTGAGTGAATAGTAATCACCACATTTATATTATCAAGTGAATACCCGATGCAAATTAAATTATTTAAAAAAAAATCTATATTGTTTTATTGTATTTTTGAACGAACATTATTTTCCATTAAAAGATATGTAGTTATATATAATGGTTTGTGGGAATTTTTTTTAATAAAAAAATATTAAACTGACTATTGAAGTTGCTTTTATGATTTATCAGGCTTTTGAATGTATGTGGGCATTATTAGTCCCTGCAACCTATGGCATAGAACTATTAGTAATCAAATTTAAGTATCGACATTAATCTGTCTTGATAATAAACTAAAGTTTTCTGTCCCTATTTCATGAAATATGGCCCCTCAAACTATTAAATAGAGGCATTGATTTTCAGGACCAATAATATTTTTTTCCTCTTCCTGAGGCAAAGAGGATTTAGAGGCTATATTTTTCATGGTAAAACGATTTGTTTGATTAGTATTTTCAAAACAAAAACTAATGTTGGAATTAGTTCATTAGCATGAAATATTCGGTTTGTGAGCTTTGGATATATCTCTTGTTATGTAATGTCTTCTAAGTTATGTGGCACACCACAACACTTGCCACCAGACCACATGGATTTGTGCATGTGAACCATTATTCAAGTGTGGCAGAGGCGTAGGAAATTTGAAAGCAACATCCTATTTTTATGTGGCCAAGGTGGACGCAGACATTAGTTATCTGGTTACAACAGATCCTGAACAATATCCATAGCTAGCAAAGGATGAATGAATTGTAGAGGCTAAATAAATTGCATAAAATCAAGTAATATATCACCCACCCAACATCTAAGGTATTCTGAGTGAGCCACGAGAAATGAGCTCTGTGACCAGTGATGCAAACAGAAGAAAAAAAACATATGTAGGGGCGGGCTTCTCCTCCATCCTTCTTAGGAAATGTCTTTCCTCTTTATCCACACACGAGGAGGAAGGCCAAATGAAACCATGTATGTGATCCGTTCAAGGGAGGGATCAAAACAGGTAGTTTTCACTCAATGAACCTATGAGATATCATCTGCATTCATGGCATACTAAACAATGCCCTTAATTTTACTAAATATTAAAAATCATATTACTTAACCCCCTACCAATATGAACCCAATAAACCTCCCCTAATTTAAATAACCCCTACTTTCACTAAATATTATAGTCACTTATTTTATCGTTCACATTTTTTACACCCTTTTATATTTTTTTATTAACTTTGAGCTCCATTATTTATACCTAACAATATAAAAACCCTTTACCCCCTATTATATGTTCAATATAATATGTCATTTTTTCCTCAATATATATCCCCCAATTTGAACCCATGTGGTATGGTATATCTACCCTAGTGAAGCCACCATGGGTGAAAATGAGTAGAAAGATAAACACTGCTAATGGATGACAATGAAGCTCTTGGCCCGTATCCTCCCTTTGCTTCTATTACCTATACATATATATTTTTCAATGCTGCTAATTTGAAAATGTTCATAGTTCATATATAGCTTATCATGTAAACAAGACTGAGACATAGATTCAAAAGGTACAACAAATCAATAGTTTTCTCTCCTCCATTGCCATAGGTTTCTCGTGAAAGAATATAAAATTTTTCATGCTATATATCCATATGATATTTCCCCCTATTTCACATAGAGAAACCCCTATTTTAGCATTAGGAAATAAGCACAAATTGGAGGTGTCATTCAAGTAGCTCTTTTTTATACAATCTTATGATTCCCCCCGGACCCCCCATTTCACATAGATAAACCCTTTTCTTTTGGCACTGGGAAACAACCACAAATTAGAGGTGTTGTTCAATTATCTTTTCTATTTTTCAATCTAAGAAGGAAAAAATATGGACCATTTATTGATAAAATATTAACTCTCTATGCGAGGATATCTACCCTATTTCTACCATTATTCTAAAGACTTACTAGCGAGGGCATGCATCTATAAGGATTTTATTCCATTGCCTCCACCTTATCTTGTTCCCAACACTATTATGGGTAGCTCGGAAACTAGGTAGCTCATATTGACAATTTATAAAACCATGGGAAAAATAGAAATAAGAAACATGATATATATCCTAAGATAATTCTTTATCTTTGAAAAGAATACCAATGCAATAAGTTGTGGAAGTCCAATTTCAATGCAATCACCCACATGTAAATCACATAAAAAATTTTAATACTTTAGTGACCCTTTCACTATCAACACTTTGCTATGTGTCTATGCTAGTCAATGGAAAATCCATTGAAGTTACCAAATGAAGAATATTCTCTAGTCGCAATTACAGGGCTAATCCATTGTTGCTCAATGTGATTTTCATGAGATAGGTTTTGGCTGTGGATGGGTGCGCTACAAGTGATGTGATGTTGTGGATGGGAAGGATACAAGTGATGTGATTTTTTGGATGGGAGGGCTATAGGTTATGTGATGTTGGGTGGGTATTTGGAAACACAATCGACCAAATGGAAAAAATCCTTAAGTGTGCAATTGACAAAGAAGGCACATGGGCTACATGCAAGCCTTTCATAATTACTCTACAACTTGTATTCGACTGAGATTGTATTTTATTATGTTTTATTAAATTTATTATAAATATAGGCTAGCATTATTCTTCAATAAGGATCTCCATCCGTTTGCCCTTATTCATCTTCTTCTTCTTTGTTTCGAGTTTTATGTTTTTTTTTGTCACGTGACAGAAGGTGAAGCTCCATGAACAACATTGAAGACATATTTTGGCTTCCCTGGAGCCCAGCGAGAATGAGCAAATAATTTTAAGAGCTTAGGACATATTTCACTATGATTTTCATGTGTTTTCAACCATCCCTATTTTGTTGTGTTTAATTTCCCATGTGATCTTGGCCTAAGGGACCGAAGGGCTTGTGCATTCAATGATAGAATTTCTGTATTTTTTTGTGGAACTTCTGCAATTCGGTGGGAAAGAACAGTTTCCCCCGTAGTTCGGGAGATCGTCATATTGTTATGTTTTTGGGTGATATTATTAAAAATACAGAAGTGGGTCAGAACTAGGAAATATATTTTTTATTATTATTATGAAGTAAAATTTTGTGAATATCTTGTCTTATGGTGTACTAGATTTATGTATCATGGAATTTGTGGGTATGCCTCAGTGGTTAAAGAAATATGGTTGTAATTTCACTCGATGCAAACCATTTTTCCTCTCTGTCAATGTTGGATCCACACTCTCTTGATTCATGAATGTGTTCATAATTTAAATCCTCTCTTGACTCACAATTCCTTAACAGTGCAGACCCACAATGCTAAGTGATTTTTTTTTTTCAAGTTCAATCCCTTCCAGTCTTGTCGCCTTGCACAAAATAGAACCCAAATTACAAATCCAGAGACCTCATCACACTACACATAGTAGAAGGTATTTCCTTGTTCAAAGTTTTTTTCTAAGCTTAAATCCTCCCACCCTATTTTGGTGTATGTAGTAGAACCTCAATGCCAAGTGAAAAATATGTTCTCAGGTTCAATCCTTTTAACCTTGTCACGATGTCTGGAGTAGAACCCAATGCCAAGTGCATAATATTTTGTCAAATCCAATCCCTTGAGAATCAATGCATACACTCGAACCCAATTACCAATTGCAAAAAAAAAAATTAGGTTGAGTTCCTCCCACCTTGTTGAAGTTCATGGAATAAAACTCTAATACAAAGTGCATAATACATTATCAAGTTCAATTCCTCTTGTGTCTTTGTGGAGCAAATTTTAACATCAATGCTCAGTGTAGATTCCATTTTCAAGTTTAATGTTTCCCACCTTGTTGTGGTGCATGAAGTAGAACACTAGTGCCAAGTACAAACTTGGTTGTCAAGTGTAGTCCTCATGGAAGAATTTTGTGTTCACTTGCATTGACCCTAATCGAAGGCCAAAGCTTGATCTTGAGTTCAATATCTATGGAGTTTGCTTCCTGATGCTTAGTGAAAACACTAATGTCATGTTTCATAGGTTGTATTGATTATTTTCATATAAAACTTATCAAAATTACAGAAGGTCGGTCATATTTCTTCCATCACCATTCCATATTTCTATATAATTTTATGAAATAGGTGTGAAAGTTTGAGGATTTGACTGAAATTTTGAAGGTGAGGGATTTATCCTAAATGTCAATAGGTTAGATCATATAAGCTTATAAAAGATAACATGAAATTAACAATTAAAAAATCTTTAACTTGTATAAAAATCATATAAGATCATGACATCAAGAACATGACAGAGCTTCTTTATTGATGTATGTAAAATATGTGGAGAAATATCACCTGAAATTAGCCACAGCTCCAAGCGAAACCATCCTCCGGATCCGTCCAACCCAAGAATCAACAATATTATTCCATAAAAGGTGCACGAGGATGCCCCATAAAGGAGGTAAGCATCTCAAAGAAGGAAACAAAGGTTTCCTGAACCTTGGAAGTGCAGTAGGCACAGGGATAATTAGACTTGATCCGGTCTATAACAAGCTATAGTATCAAAACATTTCTCTATCCCCCCTTAGGCTTTCCATGTGAGGTGTATTTATACTTCCTCAAAACATTTTTTTCAGCTGGGAAATAATTTGGCCATAGGCTCCTGTAGGTGGGCTTCCAGTGTAACCCATAAACCCCACCCAAATTATAGGGAGTTTTATATTTTTTAATATTTTAAATTGTATACGTGGGTCAGATATGAGTGGACTGGCGATTGCACGCATTTTATATAGGGCTGAGTCACGTATTCCACTGCTACTATAATGTGCTTGTGACCTTTTACCGAAGGCGGGTTACAAGTAGTAAAATCAATTCCCCACTTAGTGAATGGACCGATAGTGACAACAGGAAAGAGAGGAGCTGGATGAGTGCGCATCTTCTGAGTATAAACTTGACAAGGGTGACATTTTTTTATCGCCTCAACACAATATTTGAAAACTGAGGGCCAAAAATATATGCATGGAAAATTCTAGCGGCTAATCTTCGTAGGTGGGCTAATTTTCCATGATTTTTCCAAAAAACATATTCGCCAATTTGCATTTTTTTCTAAAAATGGTTCGCCCAAATTTTACAATATAAAACTACTTTAACTTAAAAATCTCCAACATTATATAGGGAATATATATAATCATTAAAATTTTGAATAATTTTACAAATATATCAATAAAAATTTTATAGTTTTCATATTAGGGACTAGTGAGATTCGCCAATGTTTTTAAACTTCAAGAAAATTTTCCATCCTTAAAATTTTCCCTGAATATTTGGCATGCAAAATATTTTGAGCTATAGCAAGCCCAGATAAATGACCACCAAAAGCTCCACTGTGGTAATGATTCAGCACAACCTCGGCCTCTTCGAGATTTAAGCAACGTCCAAGGATCTAGTTGACCTCGTGACGATACAGAATGTCACTGATAATAGGATAAATTTTTTCCAAGTGACGCAACTTTCGACACTCATATTTCAAAAAAGCGAGGGAAAAATTTGAATTCTAGAGATAAATAATAATATCCCCATACCAAGGATCTTGTGAATAAATGAGGAAAATATGTTCATCAAGGAACGACTCCTCATAAATAATCTCATCTTCACAAGGAAACTCAGAGATAAACTCCGCAAATACCAAAAATTTCTTGGATTTGGCAGATAGGAATTCGAGATCGAATTCTTGTGGAGTGACAATCCATCGATTGTATTTTCCCCCAATCACTCGCCTACTAAGAAAAAATTGAAATGGATTGACAACTACCAAAACATAAGTTTTGCGAAGGAAAATGTAATGCCTAAGTCACTGGACACCATGGACAGCTACCAAAGCTAACTTCTCAATGGGATAATATCAGAATTCAAGACCTATCAAGCCTCAACTTAGATAATAAATAACATTCTCAGAAAAAGCATCATCCTCCTAAACCAGAACCATACATATAGTAGATTTTGTCGCGACAAGATACAAAAGGAAGTCTCTGCTATAGTTTGGTGGACTCAATAAAGGAGTAGAGGTCAATGCCCTTTCCAAAGCATCAAACGAGCATTGAGAAAAGTCATCCCACGGGAATGGAATTCATTTCTTCAACAATCTCATAAATCCTTTCGTAAACTCAACATAGTTAACGATGAATCTCCTCAATAAATTGGCTTTTCCTTGAATAATTTGAAGTTGACGAAATGAAGACGGGGGAGGCAACTGAAGTACTACCTCAACCTTGAAGGGATCTACCTGAATCCCTTCAGTAGACATTATGAATCCAAACAATCGACCGGATGTGACGGAAAAATGAACTTATTAGGGTTCAACCAGATTTTGTAATAACAAAATCTTTCAAAAATCTGTCGAAGATGAAAGGGATGATCAATTCTCTTTCGAGAACGAGCAGCTAAATCGTCCAAATAAGATTCAATGATATGCTTGATATCATGGAAAGCATAAGACATGGACCACTGAAAATTAGCTCCAGCATTTTTAAGACCAAAAGGCATCTTATTTTATGAAAATGTACCCCAAGGAAAAATAAAAACAACCTTTTATTGATCTTCAAGACGGATGGTAATCTAATTATATCTCGAGAAACCTTCAATGAAGGAGAAAATATAATTCCCCACAAACTCATCAATAATCTGATCAATAAATGGTGTGTAGTAATTATCTTTCGAACATGCCTTATTCAATCTCTGAAGTCAATGTAGACATGGATCATTCCTTTTTTCTTGTCTACAGGCACTGGATTCAAAACCCACTTAGTCAAAGGAATGGGGTATATGAAACCCGCCTTAAGCAGCGTCTCAACCTAGGCCTTGATAGTTGCATCTTTCCTAGGGTTGACCGGACAAAGCTTCTACCACATAGTCTTAGCATTCTCGTAAGTCCTGATCTCATGCTGGACAATAGATGTATCAATTTCAGGCATTTCCTCATAAGACCAAGTGAACACATCATGAAACTCTTTAAAAAGAGCAGTATAAATTTGAATCTCTTCAGGGGAACATTCAACTCCGATAAAATCATTCTCTATAACGTTGGGATTCCTACAAATTTTCACCGGGATCGTCTCAGAAATGATAGCCATGTTCCCTTGAGCAAAACTATGTGCTAGAGCCAAAGCGTTCAGGATCGGGTGAACAGAACCAGTAGACACAGGGCTAGACAATATTGGCTTAACCTCTCACAAATCCGGTAGAAAATAGGACCGATGATGCAAATCATCCCACGGTCTTTCTACACTAGTCATTTCCTCTAGGATAGCCTCCTCGGATGGTAGCACAATATCGAGGTAATCTTGAGAAGAAGATGAATTAAGTGTCCAAGCCAGAGCCACATCTCCATCCAAATCCTCCGGTGAAAGAGAAACAGGATCAGAATGTGTAGAGTCAACAATAGACTAATAATAAATCTCTACTACAGATATAGGGAATACCATTCCACCCACTTGAACTTCTTCTACTATGGTAGTAGGAGAAGGTAAGTTCTAAGGGTCTGAGAAATAATGACTTCAGAAGAACTCTCTTCGAGTAGGAGCCCTGGAGGATGAAATTGCATTGACATGAAAAGAAGGAGCTAGAACATCAAAGGTACCCATCAACTAGGTATACATTATGACCCCTAAATTCTCCATAGGTTGCTTAGCATCATTCACTAAGGGAACAATAGAGTCAGAAGATGCATTTGGATCTATCAGAGAATAGTCCATCTGATCAACAGTGACAATCCTCCATTCATGGGGAAACCACAGGATGTGAAATAATGATGAAGCAATAGAATCCATCTCATAAATCCAATTAGCCCCAGTAGAAGGTTGTAGTCGAAATTGGCATCTACTATCTCGACTTCAATATTGACAACTTTACCCCAAACACAGATGGGCAAAGCCAGAACAATGCCATGTGGCCTAGGAGAATGGCCATCAAATGCAGTGAGAAGAGTAGGTGAAGGAACAACTTGAGGAGATCCAATGGCTTTCTAACATGAGATAGACATGACACATGTGGAAGCACCCTCATCGATTACCGTTCGAAAAATATTGATTTTCTGATACATAGATTTGATCTAAAAAGTCATGTGATGAGGAAGTCTCTTCTTAATATTTGACATATCAAATGTGATCATAAGAGAGTTATTTGGATCTATTGCCCCGATCATAGTGATCAGCGCACTCTTTTGCGCTAAGCACTACTAGAGTACATCAAACACAGACATAGCACAAGGACTCTCAACAAGATATTCTAAAATGGAGTAGTTCTAGGCTGAGTTGGCATTAGGGTTGATTGTCGAATGTTTAGAAGAACCTTTCAGCATGTGAGGTATAGGCTCGACTGTGAGCCTCTCAATATGGAGTGGCTCGGAAGTATAAGGAAAAAATGAAGAAAAAATGCCCCCAGTAATCTCAATATACCATTTATCAACATTTCCAGTTAGGGTGCATTGAAATAATCTCAACTTAATTAAATCATCAATAAGGGAGTTCGATGAACAACATAAATGGAAACTAGTGACATGGTCAGTTGGATCCTCACCATTCTTCCCTTAAAATTTTGGAATATCTAATGGAAGTTTAGTAGGGACCGAAGGCCAACACAGGCTGTATCAAATAGAATCATTAGTTAATTTTTATAGATCTGGCAAATTTAGATTTGCCAGGAATGGTAAGCACAGAGGAGCCTCAGAATCCCATTCACAAACAGAAGGATTCCCAACATTCTAAAAATAATAACCTAGATTTTCTGAGGCAACAGGTCGTCATGGATTATTCGTAGAAAAATCTGAACCATAAGAGAAACCTTGTGGCCTAGAATCATTCGGAGTAGGACCCCATCCCACCATAGGGTTACCGTAAATAAGGATATTCCCTCCAATTGAAGTGTTAAATGAAGATGGTTATAACCCTCTTTTGGATGGTTTTAATAATACCAAGAGGTACCTCGGTGTGCCTACATATAACATAGTCCAAAATGAGTAGCCTATTAAAGGATTGAAAAAACGAGGAATGCCTGAGAAGTCAAAGATGCAACTCAATGGCATACTTTAACCGCCCATATTAATGTCGAGTGAGATAAGCAAATAATTGAGGCCACATGCATATGGGAATTGTGCGTAGAGTTTAATCCAATGCCAGTTGTGCACCTCGAAAGGAGAGCTATTGCAAGCCATATGTTTAATAATGGCCCTCGCACAAACAAGAGAATGCCCATATTCAGCCGGATCAGATGCGTAGAGTTGTATAAAACTATGCTGGAAAAGGTGCAATTCTACCCAGGGTCACGTAGGTTTGGGAATAAGGGCACAATGATCCATCCTAAAATTATGCGCCTCAATGAGAAACGTGTTGCATGTCGAAAAAAACAACAATGGAGGCATCGTAGTTCCAAAATCTTTGTTGGCCCGAATCAATCTGAAAGCAGGAACTCGCAATATCAGTGGCTCGAATAGAGACATACCGAAAACGTTTCGAACTTTATTGATGTTGAAATAACACTAGTAAGTCTGTCTCGTATCACTCTTCCCACCGTTGAAGAATGAATGTAGATTATGGGTTATGTTGGTCCAAGTCGCGATTGGCCCATTATAGTAATGATGTCGAAACCCTTGAATGAGAAGGCTGTGATTGCCGGTTGTGGCCGTAGAAGAAAGGTAGGCCATTCTTGTCACAGCCATTGCAGGCGATGACACTGACTTAAGGAATCTGACTACTAATAGGGAGTGCGATCGAGCTCAAAACTGCAAAACTACACCAGTTGACGCTGACAAGAGATGCCATTCGAAGACAACTCGTATCAAGGTGGGTCTCAAATAAACTCCAGAAAATTTTGAACATAGGGGTGGATGTCACCATCGCGCAAATGATTAACAGAGATGGAATCTACGTTATTTCATTTTTTGACACAGACAAGATGCCTTTGTATGAGTCACAAAGTTGAATTTTGGGTCTCCACGGAAGTGAACAGAAGGTGTGACTCTTCTTAATGACAGCTATGCGACCTTCAAAAGTTGTAGCCTTATTGGGTTGCACAGTCGCAAATCCTCTCAGAACTCTAGGGCTGTGACTTAACTATTACTGCGACTCTGCGACCTCTCCCGAGTCGCAAGGTTACACTGAAGAGAATACACACCTGGCGTGACTCTCTGACTATGTGACCCCCACTCCACGGTTGTGACCTCCACGCCACTGTTGTGACCCCACATCAAATCAATGTCTGTCAGAGATGGGGTACGATGCTAAACACGCCCCTAAAGGTTGGATCATTTCAAGAGAGTGTCAGCCTTGTTTGAAAGTGCCTTTGTTGTTAAGATGACATTGGAAGATTACTCCGGTCATAATGAATTGGTTTGGGAGGATGTTGTGGTTGCAGTGCACCATATACATAAAGTTGGAGTCACACATTGTAGCCCATCCTAGCACTTAGCAACACATGCGAGCTTCCTTGGTTTCAACATCGTCTCCATTGAGAAGAAAAATGAAGTAATATGAGGAGATTATGATGACGACTAAACAAAGAATTCCTCACTTCCCCAGAAGTAGTACAACCTGGATTCAAGCCCACAAAGAAACCCTCGTTATACAGATACTCGAGATCTCACTCAAAATGAAAACATCACTCTCCCACTTATCGACTCATGGAAATTCCCTTAGCATGGCAATGACATCACTGGCAGATAGAAGCTACTATCGCGCAATCGCATTGGAGTTTTCAATCGCATCCACTTTTTTGTTCCGCCGATTGGCCTCTAAAAGAGAAAGGTAGAAGGGACGAAACTACAGGTCGCAAGTCGCGGATTGCCAAAGGTCGCAAGTCGCGGATTTCCCGAGGTCGCAAGTTGTGGATTGCCAAAGGTCACAAGTCATGGATTGCCCGAGGTCGCAAGTCGTGGATTTCCACAGGTCGCAAGTCACAAACAGATTGAGGTCGCAAGTCGCAGATTTCCAAAGGTCGCAATTCATGGATTACCCGAGGTCGCAAGTCATGGATTGCCTGAGGTCGCAGGTCGCAGATTAATTGAGGTCGCAGGTTGTGAATTGCTCAGGGTCGCAGGTCGGAGTTTCCCTAAGTCACAAACCAGCCCAACGGTCGGGAAGACCAAGAGTCAAGGGCAACTCAAAGGTCATCTCAGCCTATACATACAACTTCGGGAAATAGAGAGGGGACTTTTAGCTTGACAATGAAAGCAAGTATGATAGAGGAATTGTTGCTAAATAGCTAAAGGCACTTAGCCCTTGGTATCAAGTAGAAAAAGGGTAGTGAGGCTAGGGTTTTTCATCATGCTTTGAGATAAACAACCCATGTTCCACTATTGGGTTTTAATTATTTGTAAAAATGTATTTGATGTTGCAGCAACATTAATAATATATTCTCATTCTCGGCACTGATTCACGTTCTTGTTTGTGGTGATAGTACTAGTTGTCTAGTACTTCATTATGTTGTACGTTTGCTTTCACGTATGTCATCGGTTATGAACTATTTCTCAATCGTTATATGTCTGTCTGCTTTTGTATTAGTGTTTATTTGTCCTTGCCACGACAGTAGTCTATTGTGAACTATTTTGTAGTTAACTTCTGGTGTGTTTTCTTTCGTATATGTTTGACTGGTTTTTGGCTAACTGATCCCATTTACGGCATATCCCGCTCTTATTTTTGTTGCTTAGACTTGTTGGTATCCTTGTTTATGATTCATTAATATTTTTCTGATTTTTCTTCGTTGATTGCTCATTTCACCTTCGCCTCTGCTCCACCATCTTCTCATCTAACAACCAAGAGTGGAAAAAATCATGGCGGCAGCCAGGCCCACATACCGAATGGGGCTCCTATCCCAAACGGTGTGAGGTCTAATTGGGACCTTTCACCGAGGAGACCCCACATTTTTTTGGCAGTACATTTTTTCTCGTCAACAAATTGGCGCTAGAAGGAGGGCCAGATGACAAGCTGAGCCCTTAGAGCCTGCAGTTAATCTCATATCTGTAATGGCTCATCCCCAAATAATTCTCCCGAGATGTTTGTCGGATTTTGCTGGTTCTCGATGCTCAATCCCCGATGAACTTCTGTATCACTTGTCTCAGTTAAAATTCAATGGTTAAAATGGAGTTTCCATAACCGAGCACCTTTTGGATTTATATGAGTTTTGTGAGTGTTACGAAATTGACGACAAGGAGGCAGATTGCGTGCTTTTCTCCCTCACTCTCGAAGGTCACACTGAAAAATGGTGCCATACATTGCTGGTAGCTTCCATCCATTCATTTGAACAACTTGCCAGTGAGTTACAACAAGCTTTTCACAGGTACGATTTTCAAAATGTATTAACAAGGCTAAATGAAATCATAATGGAACCTCAAGAATCTATAGAGGAGTTTTCTATCAGGTTTGTTAATTTTTGTCTTGAGTTCCCTGAAAGGGATGTCGATTGGACATTTTTAATTGAACATTTTTGACTGGTGATTTTTGTTTCCCTAGAACAATTACAATCGGCAACTGAATCTATTCCCGGTGTTTGTTATGATAACCCTCAAGTTGCCTATTTTTCAGATTTTGTCCCGGAATCTTTTGCACACACTGTCAAATCGGAGCCTGAAAAGCATATTGGCCTAACATCTCTCCCTGTCAATGAAACCTATCTCGATTCCACTGAATGTTTGCCTGGGTATGATTCTAAATCTCATTCACATAATGATAATAAATTGATTCTTGTCCCAGGAAAATTTGATTTCCTAACAAAATCATTGGAACGTGATGGGCATGCAAAATCATCGGCCTCTCCGGATGACACTGATGTGCATGAGGAAGGCCCTTATGCGGTTGATAGCCCTACCTCCGAATCTTTTATTTTTTTTTCCTAATTTATTTCATTATTTGGCCACTTCTGTAATTTCTTCAAGTCATTCAAAATAATATTATTCTAGTATTGACGATAATCACGAACATACGAATGATGTTTCACAATCACATTACGAAATTGATGAATCCCTTATGTTTGATCTTTTTCATCCAAAATCTTTAAACATTCAAAGGAGAAACTACTTGTCTAAGCAACTTCAAGACGTTTCTTTTATCGATTCATCCCAACTGTTAACCCTTGGGAAGCCTAACATGCTATGTCCCCAACCTGATCAACTTGATGGATCCAATGATCACTTCTTATCTAAAAACATATTCACTCATGCCTCTAAGGAATGTCATTCGTATCTATTTTTTGACCATATGAAGCCTCCAAAATTTGATGATCCACTTTGTGAAGATTCAAGGACTCATTAAGAAATCAAGGCGATTCAACTTCTGCTATCTATTATCTCAAGTTCTCATGAACTTGATGAGACCCCTGAAACAAGTCAAACTGGGATTTCTCAAAGTAGAGTTTTTGAACTAACGGTTCCCATGCATCACACTCCTCTCAGCATAACCGCGCCGGATGTCAGCTCATCTAGGCAAGCCTACGATTCAAGTGATGCTTCTCTGAGCACATATTTCTATCACCTAACAACTGATATGCAACAAATAATATACCCTAATTTATTCACTGGAAGGGAAACACCGGCCATTGTCTCTAATATTTCTAGCTATTTCCCAACCAGGACCAGTTTCATTCAGGCGTAAGCATGTGATGTTTGGAAAAACTCTCTACCGCCTGAAAATATTTTGGTCAATCCACCCCATCTTTGGAAATCTAAAGAATTTGACATATTGGATTGTCAATATGTCAATGCACAAACATTTGGCCGAATTGATATAAAGCCCACTGGCATTTTTCCAATCACTATAATTGATGATCACATCCATTCGCCAGTTGATCTCACAAACCCATCAAAGTTTGGAAGCCTCCTGCTTGAAGGCACAGAGTTGGTCCAGGATGGTGAGACATTTCAGCCTTCACTGACAGTTAATTCATATCCTCACATCCTCAGTGAAACCCAGGAACAACTTCAAACTAGGGTTTTCGAAATTAGGGTTTCTGCAAATGGATTCACAAGCATCTCAAATTCGGCTAGCGGACGCCTATTTTTTCCATTCTACCAAAGTGATCATCCTCAAAATCATGATGAGATTCCTGACTGGTTTGACAAATCCTATCCAATGAATATACCTACAAATAGGCAATGCTTTTCCCCACTTTCGTCGGACCTAAGGTTGTGCGTGGATGGATGTGTGTCATTGATAAATGATTTTATGTTTCAAATAAATATTTCTATGTATCAGGATGAAAGTAAAATTCAGCTAGCACAATCCATTCTGGCACATTCTCTGGTAAGCAGCCATGACCTTCTTGCTATTGCATATGCTCTTCAGGTAATTCTTGTTGTTGGTGCACGATTCCGCATGCTGGAAAGCTGATTTTACATAACTCGACTGCCTCTTTGGCTAAAATATGGTTTTAGGATTAGGTTAGCTAGTATTTGCTAATAAAATTTGTTAGTTCAAGTTGTTAATTAGGTTTACATGCAAAATTTTTGCTTTAGGGTTTAAAATTATGCTTGCTGTCTTTTCTTGCAATCAATAGTTTATGCATTATAATGTTCCATTTATTTTTTCACTCATGCTTTTTTAGTATGCATGTTGCTGCATAATGTCAGATAATCATTACATATGCTTTGCCTTGTTTTCCACCAGTAAATAGTCGATCCTTCTCACATATGGCATTGCAATGTGTCATAAGCCTTGTCTGTTACATTGCGTTGTGCGCTTTCTTCCTCGCATAATTCACATTGGTTATTAATGTGGCTTGGAGAATGCCTGTACATTGCATTCCGCTGCATGAGCCCTCATTGAAAGCTTGATGACCTTGTTCACTTGTTTGCCCCAATTTCTGAAACCATAACTCCATTATTTGCGTGAGGACAGTGGTTACCTCAAGAGGCAGCTTCTCTCAGGACAGGTCATCAAAGTCACATTCCCAACATATCGCCTATGAGTTTAAATTCAGTGGCCAGGGAAATACGAACCGGTTGCTTGTGGGGAACCCTAACGAGTTTGAATGGCCTATACCCGTAACCCAAGCCTTGTGCCCAGCATAGTCTCAAGCATCGTAATGATCTGTTTTGCACATTTCGCCTGTGGGTGGTAGATGAGATGTGAAGACTTGGCATGAGGGAAAACCCAAATCAAAAATATCTTACAGTTTCTGTCAAACAAGAAACAACCTCTTTCGCCCGTAAAATAAGTCGGGATCCCTCATCCTCCCATGCAAAATAAGTGCCATGAGAACATGAAAATAAGTGCTACAAGCACATGAAACAAATAAGGGTAAAGGATTGAGAAAGGCTTCCTACACAGAGAGGTAATGTAACGACTCCACCGGGGTACTGACCAGGCTCGCTGGCAGCAGAGCAACGTTTGTGATTTCTTGAAGTGACTCCGTCGGGGTACTGCCCAGGTCTGTTGGCAACGGAGCAACACCAAAGACTTATTTTAAAAATTCTGAATATAATAAGCCCGTTGCTTTGCTCTTTACATCACTAACAAACCACTGGCATCCGTGAAATTCTTCTTTGACATGTTTTGATTAACGAGACCTACCTGACACACAAGGACTGGGCATACCTGAAATGGTCAAAGTAATACAAGGGTACCCTCAAAACTTGTTCAATATTCCCTTGCATCACTACCTAGACTCAGGCTATTTTTGGGACATTGACAGAGATTTTGGATTCTACTAGTGGTCGCCAATTGTTGTAGCTACTACAACACCACCCAAAATTTTGGGTATATTTAAAATTTCAGGTCCCCCTGCTCGTTTAGGCATTAGGGTTTTGACCTAGCCTGTAGTCAGTAAACCTTCTAACCACCATGACTAGATACTTTCGCCACAGCCACACCATATGTGTGGGGGGGAATAATCATGCATACACTCGAATGGAAACTTTTCCATGCATTAAGTATATTCGTTAGAAGCACTTTCTTCATGAATCATTTAGGCATTCTGTTTGGATACTTCACCAAGATTATATAAATTAGTTGAGGGCATCATTCTCTATAGGGTAATTGTGAACTAATTGATGTTGTAATGTTTCATACAGGTCAATCCCACAGATGATATACCCATCGATGTCATCACCACATTGAGGGAAAGAAACTGAAACTAAGACAACAAGGGTGCAGTTGCGGAACATGACACTTTCATACCCTGTCCATATAGGGATGAGAACTAAGGCTATAGTTGAAAATCTTGTCTAGGTGGATCACAAAGATCTGTAAGAATTAGTCCATCTTTGGTGAGGAAATATGTTGAGACTGTTCGTGAAGTGAAAAGTCATTTAAAACACTTGCATGTAGGATGTCGGGATGCAACTGACAGAAGTGGATGGGGTAATGTGAATATGCAACCATGTTGGGTTATAATGCTTGAGGTTCTTGACAATTTTCCACATGACCTTATATATAGAAAAAATCAAAGTTCTCCTAGGATGGAGATCTTGCTTGAGAGGAAGCAGCATGAGTCTTCCATCTCGGAGATATTCAAGCCCTTGCAACATTCACTAATTAAAGAGTGCATGGACATTTTTGAAAGGAAACGTGCTGATGCTGGTTGGGGTGCTAGAGCAATTTTTTTTTTGCAGCAAGAATCATTTGTTCAAGGATTGATCCAAAATCATGAAGGGCTTGGATCCTATAGGTTGCCTGCAACTATTAAGACATTTTTCATGGAGAACTACCAAATATGTCTTTAATTGCATCAAATTTCAGCTATCTTCCAGATATAAAATCTGTGGTGAAAGGGCCCCCTTAGTTTCAAGCAAGTAAGGTTGTTGCAATGAAGATGATGTTACCTACCTTGAAGCTAAGGGAGATGCAAACATATTCCTTCCAACAGAAGTTTGATCTTGCAACACATTGATCATTACCATGCGGAAGATGGTAGTGAATTGATTAATGGTAAACTCTCAAACCAATCAAGGAACGACGGTCAACAATTCTGGATATGGATGATTTTATGGTAGAGTTTGGTATTCCATCCAGGACAAGGACAAAAGATGGTTATAACCCTATTTTGTATGGTTTTAAGAATACCAAGAGGTACCTCAGTGTGCCTACATATAACATAGTCCAAAATGAGTAGCCTATCAAAGGATTGAAAAAATGACGAATCCCTGAGAAGTCAAAGATGCAGCTCGATGGCATACTTTAACTGCCCATATTATTGTCGAGTGAGATAAGAAAATAAGTGAGGCCACATGCGTATGGACATTGTGCGTAGATTTGAATCCAACGCCAGCTGTGCACCTTGAAAGGAGAGCTGTTGCAAGCCATATGTTTAATAATGGTTGTCGCACAAACAAGAGACTGCCCATACTCAGCCAGATCAAATGCGCAGAGTTGCATAAAACTATGCTAGAAAAGGTGAAATGCTACCCAGTGTCCCCTAGGTATGGGAACAAGGGTGCAATGATCTGTCCTAAAATTATGTGCCTCAGTGAGAAACATGTTGCATCTCGAAAAAAAACAACATATGAGGCGTCGGAGTTCCAAAATCTTTGTTGGCCCGAATCAATCTGGGAGCAGGAACTCGTAATATCAGTGGCTCGAATAGAGACATACCGAAAACATCTCAAGCTCGATCGATGTTGAAATAACACTAATAATTCTGTCTTGTATCACTCTTCCCACCATTGAAGAACTAATGTAGATTATGGGTTCGGTTGGTCAAAGTCACGATTTGCCCATTATAGTAATGATGTCGAAGCCCTTGAATGAGAAGGTTGTGAACACTGGTTGTGGCCGTAGAAGAAAGGTTGGCCGTTCTTGTCGCAACCATAACAGGGGATGACACTGACTTAAGGAGTCCGACTACTAATAGGGAGTGCGATCGAGCTCAAAACTGCAAAACTACACCAGTTGGTGCTAACAAGAGATACCATTCGAAGACACCTCGTATCAAGGTGGGTCTCAAATAAACTCCAACAAATGTTGAACATAGGGGCGGATGTCACCACACTATTTACAAATCCAATTTCAACAAGCTATTGTAGATGATCGGCAGAGATGGAATATGCGTTCTTTCAGCTTTGGACACAAACAAGATACCTTTGTATGAGTCGCAAAGTCGCATTTCGGGTCTCCGGTAAAGTGAACAGAAGGTGCGACTCTTCTGAATGATAGCTATGCGACCTTCAGAAGTCACAACCTTGTTGGGTCACATAGTCGCAAATCCTCTCAGAACTCCAGGGCTGCGACTTAACCGTTACTGCAACTCTGCAACCTCTCCTGAGTCGCAAGGTCGCACTTAAGAAAATACACACTCGGCGCGACTCTCCAACTACGCGACCCCCACGCCACATTTGCGACCCCACATCAAATCAATGCCTGTCAGAGATGGAGTACGATGCTAAACACGCCCCTAAAGATTGGATCATTTCAAGAGAGCATCAGCCATGTTTGAAAGTGCCTTTGTTGTTAGGACGGCATTGGAAGATTACTCTGGTCATAATGAATTGGTTTGGGAGGATGTTGTGGCTGCATCGCACCATATACATAAAGTTAGAGTCGCACATCATAGCCCATCCCAGCACTTAGCAACACATGGGAGCTTCCATGGTTTCAACATCATCTCCATTGAGAAGAAATGTGAAGTAATATGAGGAGATTATGATGACGACCAGACAAAGAATTCTTCACTTCCCTAGAATTCGTACAACCTGGATTCAATCCCACAGAGAAACCCTCATTATACAGATACTCAGGATCTTGCTCAAAATGAAAACATCACTCTCCCACTTATTGACTCATGGAAATTCCCTTAGCATGGCAATGAAATCACTGGCAGATAGAAGCTACTAGTTCAGGTGGCGAGAGCTAAGGCTTTCCTTCAAAGAGAAAGGTTCTGACATCTCCAAAAGAGAAAGGTAGAAGGGATGAAACTACAGGTCGCAAGTCATGGATTTCCAAATTCTCAAGTCACGGATTGCCCGAGGTCGCAAGTCGCGGATTGCCAAAGGTCGCAAGTCGCGGATTGCTCGAGGTCACAAGTCGTAGACAGATTGAGGTTGCAAGTCACGGATTGCCAAAGGTCACAAGTTGCAGATTACCCAAGGTCGTAAGTCACGGATTTCCCAAGGTCACAAGTCGCAGATTGCTTGAGGTCGCAGGTCTCGGATTTCTCAGGGTCGCATGTCGTAGTTTCCCTAAGTCGCAAACTAGCCCAACAGTCGGGAATACCAAGAGTCAAGGGAAACTCAAAGGTCATCTCAGCTTATACATACAACTTCAGGAAATAGAGAAGGGACTTTTAGCTCGACAATGAAAGCCAGTATGATAGAGAAATTGTTGCTAAAGAGCTAAAGGCACTCAACTCTTGGTATCAAGTAGAAAAAGGGTAGCGAGGCTAGGGTTTTTCATCACGCTTTGAGATGAACAGCCCATGTTCCAGTATTGGGTTTTAACGAGTTGTAAATATGTATTTGACATTGCAGTAACATTAATAATATATTCTCATTCCCGGCACTGATTCACATGCTTGTTTGTGGTGATAGTACTAGCTATCTAGTACTTCATTATGTTGTATGTTTGATTTCATGCATGGCATCAGTTATGAACTATTTCTCAATCATTGTATGTATGTCTACTTTTGGATTAGTGTTTATTTGTCCTTGCCACGGTGATAGTCTATTGTGAAATACTTTGCAGTTAACTTCTGGCGTGTTTTCTTTCATATATGTTTGACTGGTTTTTGGTTAACTGATCCCAGTTATGGCATATCCCCCTCTTATTTTTTCTACTTAGACTTGTTGGTATCTTTGTTTATGATTTGTTAATCTTGGGCTGATTTTTCTTCGTTGATTGTTCATTTCACCTTTGCCTCGGCTCTGTCATCTTCTCATCTGAAAACCAAGAGTGGAAACAATTATGGTAGCAGCCGGGCCCACATACCGGATGGGGCTCCTATCCCAAACGATGTGAGGTCTAATTGAGACCTTTCACTGGGGAGACCTCCCTTGTTTTCAGCAGTACATTTTTTCCTGTCAATAGGTTATTACATTATAAATAATCATTACAGCACACATGGAGTTTTGCCTATGTCTATGGAGACTTTCCTTTGCATCATAAAAAATATAAAATAGTCAATGAATTTACATTTACAGTTACAACAATATTTCAATTCAGCCCTTTTAGTTTCTTTCTTTTCTATTCATTTTGTATTCTTTGCCTGTTGTCCCTTTGTCTTCTTTGCCTGTTGTTATATTTTCAATTATGCAGCCTATCAATATTTTCCCGACTTAACCCATGCCTTTATGTTTTACACAACCTATGCCTATTGCATATCTTACCCGCAATGTGCTATGCTCTTCTCTCTGTGTTGGGTCACTTATACACCCGTGTAA
>CM076575.1:1687747846-1687930623 GCA_034641835.2 Pinus albicaulis | reverse complement strand
CCAAATGGAAGATTCATGTGTACAATCATGAAAAATATATATCTCTTCGCAACCAAGGCCTTATTAGACAAAACCCGGGGTCTTGCGCTCTTCCACAACCCGATAAAGTACAAATTCAGGAATGTGAATAACTGATTTGAAGTCGAAAATGAAAGAAAATCACCTTATTACCAGTCAATGATGTATATTGTTAACACGCGCAAGAGAAATCACCAATAATTACAATGGCCCTGAGGGTACTAACAGTACAATCCACGAGATGCGAATAAAGAGTTGACGTTGAAAACCCGCGGGATCATTCAATCAAAGGCCAATGATGTAAGCTTGTTGTCGGATGCGAACAACCTACCATTAGGGCATGTAAGCTCTAAGGCACTTAAAAGGGGATCTCTAGATCAACTTCTAGGATAATGAGCTGAATTCGATAGGAATAAATCCATTGAAGGAGGGCCATAATTCATCCCACATCATCGACACGAGATGAAGGAAATAAGGTAATAATGAAAGTTATCAGAGAATCAAGAAATGAATGAGACACGGAAGAAACTTCTCTTGAATATATTGGAGACACGACTCCAAATTTTGGCATTATTTGACTCAAATGGAATCAAAGGTCATGTTGAATAAAATGGTAATGGCATGAGAGGAAAAAATGATTTCCCAAACCCATGGAGGAAAAGTGATGAATGTAGGATATCCCCAACCCAAAATGAAACGTAGGGTGTGTCATGTTCAAGAGTGACATAATGCCAACACAACTGATTAATATTTTCCATTTCCCCCCACCATTTTTGGAGAGTACCCCAATTATTTTTGTATACAATCTTGAAGGGGATAGCATATGCTTGTTATATAGTTTTTACTTTGGAGAAATCCATCCTAGTACATTCTACAAGCCCTAGGAAGGAGGAACTCGGTGTCATCATGATGACAGATCCAATGTCGTTAAATTTTAACAATTCTGACAAAGGTGGAAATCAACATCTTTTCACGTTTAGAGAGTTTGAAAAAAGGTGAAAAGAAAACTCTAGATTTCCCTTTTCGTAAATAGTCCCTCATACCTGAAAAGGTAGAAAAAAAAGTTTGAGAGAACCTCTTAGTTGCGACTGACTAAGGTATTCCTGTTTCGTAAATAATTTATCCCAGTCCGAAAAAGGAGTAAATTTATATTAGGTAAATGACGTTTTGTGCACTTTAATGAGTTCAAAAGGACAAGAACTAGACAATATTTTAATTTTTCAAGAGTCAAAAAAGAGCTAAAACTTGAATCCTCCTGGAGGAAGGAGTGGTATAAAGGATAACAACTGGTTCCAATTATGGTGGAACTACTTAAAATATGATAAAAGTCAAGAGGCTAGCTAGCAAGACCATTCATTGTAGCGGTTTCTCAGGAGTGTGTAAAACAATCAAGTGAGGGCATATGATTGACCGAGCATATGGTGACGATGGAATGAGAAAAAAACAAGTTTCATCTGGAAAAACAGGCTGGTAAAAAGCAAATCACGATAGGGAAAATGAGAAAGGTTTCATTTTTTATACAAGATTGAAAACATGGGAAAATCTGCTTGAAAAAGTTGGCATGCCCTCAGCATAGCAAACCAATCCGAGATACATGCCCCCAAGCTTTAGTAAATTCATCGGAGTAGACTGCTAGTTACTGACAGGTGGATGGAGTGAAGGTTCAATTACGAGATCAAGTGAAAGACTCGACTGGGATTTTACGAGATCTGATCAAACACTCAAATTGAAAGGGAAATTGTTTCATTTTTTAACGAGGTTGACATAGTAAAAGAAGTATACTCATAAGAACTAACTCATTTTTAAACGAGGTTGACATAGTAAAAGAACTATCCTCATGACACCTTGTTTTATTTTTTAAAGAGCTTGACACAAGAAAAGAATGCTGCTCTGACGAGCTTGTTTCATTTTTTAAGGAGCTTGACACAAGAAAATGAACTATTTTGTGGATTCTTGATCAATACATATGAAAATTCATGGCTTCTAAGAGGTTCTCATCCGATGGGAGAACAAAGTCTCAGAAATCGTGATCTAATGCCCTCGGTAGACAGTACATGATGACATTATCACTGGATGAGGGAAATGAACAAGTGACCACATAATTAACCTGTGGTGGGGAAGATACTACTGGTAGGAAAGGGCAAGGAAAGGACGATGGTAAACCAAATGTCACATCAGGATCAATGAATGAAAGCTGATCAATGGTCACGATCCGACCTTCATGAGGAAAACATATCACACGAAAGAGGGAAGAAACAAGCGCTCCCATGAAACAAGTGTAGTCGTGCCCCAAGAGTAAGTTAAATTCAAAGGGGCCTTGGACAACCATCACATCTATACAGACAACAATTCCTCCCAAAGTAATAGGTAACTTTGGAAGCAT
The DNA here is from genome assembly GCA_034641835.2 of Pinus albicaulis. Lineage (NCBI taxonomy): Eukaryota > Viridiplantae > Streptophyta > Pinopsida > Pinales > Pinaceae > Pinus > Pinus albicaulis. The sequence goes on along the minus strand of CM076575.1, from coordinate 1,687,928,222 downwards.
CCCTAACAGCTGACTAGTTCCTTTGTTAAAAGCCAACATATTTTGAGTTACAAGCACAGGCTATGGAGAACCATAAGCTCGCTAGGTAGTTGAGGAAAAAATAATAACTGATGCACCTTCATCTATAATCGTGCTTAGTATGACCATATTGCAAGCTTGTCTATTGATCTCAAAGGGCATGTAAGAAGTAAGACGGTATCCTGTGAATCGACTCCAATCAAAGGAAGCGACCAATCTACATGGAGGGGGTGCCATAGGAAAAATATGACTATCCCCTTGTGTTACGAGAGCAGAAGGACCATCCTCCTGAATTGTGGTGAGGGGAGTCGGAGGATCACCCTCCTGTAACATGGAAACGGGAGGATCGCCCTCCAGTTTTAGGGAAGCAAAGGAAACAAAGAGAAATTTACTGGAAAGAGGTCCACTCTCTACGAAAAAGACCTGATGAACTGTGGGTAGAATCAGGTGGACCTTTTTCTCAACCAATGATTGGTCGGAAACAAACTCATGAGACTGAATTTCGAAGAGAGAAGAATTGTTCCGAGATTAATCCCGATAAAATTACTTTATCAACTAGCAGAGGACTCGAAGAAAAATTCCGGTAACCAACGAGAAGACACGACTCAGAAGTCGAAAAGGTATCCAACACTTTAGAAGCTTCATCCATATAAGGACAGAGGTGAATGGGATGGTTCCCTTCACACAAACTACATGGAATTTTGATTTTAACCTGTCTCTTACGAGTCTTATTATCTCTAGATGAAGGTTCATCATCGACATGATGTCTAGAGGTTGATGATGAAGGATGAATTAGGCCAACGAACCACACTTCAAAAGCCTTAGGAATAACAAGGAAGTCACGAAGAAGGTGGTTAGGCTCACATAGCTTGCAAGGTAATTTGAATTTACGGGATGCAATGAAAGGTCTCTCAACATTAGTGGCATGGGTAGCAATAGTTGTTGGTTTGTCCCCTACTTATTTTACTTCTTCTTCTTTGACTTCTTCTTATTCTTACTCTTAGCCACATGGGTACTAGAATCTAGACTTTCACCAGGCGAAGAGGGAGAAAAATGTGAAGAAATGGGCAAAGAAGGCGGGGGGTCAACCTTAAGATCAACATGGGGTTGACACAGTTCAGGCAGAGGAGAACTCAATTGAGAAATAGTTGGTAAATTAGAAACCACAGGGGTAAAAAATAACCAAACCGACAGACTAATGGTTAATCCTTGGAGGGACAATGTTTCCATATATGAAGCACCAACAATTTTGAAAGAAGGAAAAGGACCAGGATTTCCATCTGAGGCGATTCCTTGATTCATAAACTTAGGAACCATTTCCATTGATCTCAATCTATGATGATCACGAGTAATATCTTATTGTGGATGATAAATTTTTAGAAAATAAAAAAAAAAACAAAACAAATCAAAAGGGGTGAACTAGGCAAAAGGATTACCAGGTATGAACTAAAATATACACCTTGGTGATAAAATGAAAGAGAAACAACCAAGGACTTAACGTATAGCAACCTTTCTCCTCGAATGTTGTGTTCGGTGTATCAAGTCTACAAGTAGGTCAACTTAGTTACCTATGGTAAGTTTGCAGCCTAATGGTGTCTCCCAAAATATACGCGACAATACATAGGAGTTCAAATCTGTAGTAGTGTTGTCTGATGCGTAACCGTTCGATGAGAGCATCCCAAAATATACTTTCATACATCAATATACTTCCATACATGGGATGGGATATCACCCCCGGGTTGTAACACAGACTGTTAGTGACAACTCCTACGCTTAACGACACCAGAACACGTCTCTAGCCTAGACCTATAAATGTGATTTGTTAGGTTCCAAATGCTCCTTAGGTTGATTGAATAAATTTTAAGGTTTATCTTGAATTATGTCTCGTTTTTAAAGTCCTACCGATGTCACCTGAACCCCTAAGATACAAATAAAAGAGAGAATATATCATTCATTTCAATGAATACTACGTTAATGAAGGAGAAGGAAACTCATGCAATCAACGTATAAATAAAAACAAATGCATATACTGACATTCACTTTTCTCTTCAATTGCCGTATCTTAAAGCGAAACAAAATTTTTACAATTTCCTCCTTTCACTAAATGCACTTAGAAGCGAATCGAAATGAAAATTTTCATTTTCTAAAGCGAAATGAAATGAAAAAACTTTTTATATTTTTCTTATAAGTAAAATGAAAAATGTAGAATGCAAATCAATCAACAATTCTTTGAGTACTAATGAAATATATAAAAAATTCATGTAAGAGGAAAATATTTTGAAAATCAAAGAGAGACATAAACCAACTTCCTCAAAAAATACACTCTTCATTTACACACTGATCAATCACTCAAAGAAAAAAATCTTCGGTCGAAAAACTAGTAATTATGATCTATGCTTGATGGCGAAAGGAAACTCAAATGCTTCAGGGTTGAAACTTGAAAATTCTACTTGCAAGAATCGACTGAAATACAAACCTCAATAAAAAAAAAAGTTTGAAAGATACGACAAGACTTGATTTAATAAGAAGTCTGGAAATCAACAAAGCAAGCAACCGTTCGGATGACCCGAAGACACCTATAAACCCTAGGGTGACAAGGATGCACTAAATTTGCAAAAGACACAACCAAAGAAGTGAAAAATGAATCAAGATTGTTGTTGAACAGAGAAGAAGAAAAGTTATTCAAACAAAAAATAACACTCATAAGGATAGGACCCATTGGCTAGCCAAATGAAGGAAACCCTAAAAAATTTACACATGGAAATCGGTGTGGCTATTAAGTTGCAACCCGCCCTAGAAGAGTAAAAGTGTGACTATGCATATGCATTAAGCGCCGATTGGCATGACTGCCAGAGAAATACTAGTGCCGATCAAGGAGAAGACTTAAAAATGAAAGGGCTTTTATAAACTGATACCAGGCTTATCACTTCAACAGAGAGATAAATGTATGTATGCACCTACATAAGCTACAAAGACAAGGATATGGACACTCGATGAAAATTGATGACAAAACAAGAAATCAAAAATCGAAAACATGAGACTTAAAGGCTAGCAGTCGTCAGTATGGTCGCCAATTTTCTATTCAGGAAAATCCTCTTTGTGGACAGAGATGATCCCTCTAGCCCTAGGATGGGTTTAGTAACAACATGGAACAATTAGAAGTGTGCTTTCCTAGATTGTAAATGCATGAAGATAGTGAATATATCACCTACCTCGATCTGATGCTATTCCTCGCTTGAATCCTTTGATCCTTCACACTCCATAGACAGATCCTTGCTGTCATTAGTGCTTGGTTACCTGCATAAGGGATCAAACAATAAAAAACATGAGAAAATAGCATATATCTTGTGTATACAACCTACCTAGTTGATCAAGGAGAACTAAGAATCCAATCATACATTAAAGACGAGAATGGAAAACATGAATCAATTGTATTATGTTAAAATAGAGAGGGGAAGTTACAACATGTGTCTTGATGTCACAGCTCTCTTTTGATGGGTCCATATCTAGGCACATCTCCAAAGCACTTATTTAAACTTGTTATGAAGGGAAAAAGGTCTCAACTCTCGCCTGATACCTATAGCAACAAATGTCTCTCTATTGTTCTTCTATCTCTGTTCTAACTAGCAGAGCTATGGGAGAATTTCCATTTTATAGCAAGGGAAGAGGGAACATGGATCCACTTAAGGTGGGGAAATGGGCTATCCCTTTGGGTGGTTCCACTTTTGTAGGAACAAAGATCCCAAAGGGAGAAGCTCGGCTCTATCCTTTGGAAAAAACAACCAAATCTTTGCCACAAAGCTTCTAGATCTTGAAGCTTCACTTCCATTTTTAAAAAACTTTCTAGAAGAGGATTAGCATGGGTATGATCCTCATTCTAGGGCCAATCGGCGCTTCCCTAGACCAAAAAGGAGCCATCGGTGTGAGCAAGACACATAGAGGGCATGTCGCTCCAGATAACTATTGTTTTAAGGAGCTTCTTTAGGAATGGTTAATAGATATTTTACTCATTATGTTGGAAGGGATATAATGGCACATTTTCATGATGGAAAATGAAAACAGGGGTCATTTTTAGGGGTCTCCAGGATCAGGAATGGGGAGTACAGGGATAGTGAAAAAATGTTGTGTAACAATGTGTGTGTATGATAATGTATGTATTGACTAGCTCATAGGAATGTATTCTGTGGAATGCTTGTCTATTACGATGATGGACCATTGACGAAGAATAATTTTATAATATTTTTCATAGTTCCACTAATGAAAATAAAAATATATAAGTACAAATTCATGGTTGCATCACTTAAAATTATTTCATAAAACACATTTCACAATGATGCACAAAAGCGAGAATAAAAAACCCCTATGTAAGTCCTCCTGTGTTTTTTCTTGTACATCAATATTGTTTATCTATGTGCCACATCTTCAAGCTAACAAAATTTTCAGGCCCTCTAATCACTCTAGATGGTAAGCACTAAAATGCAAGTCAAACACTTGCACCATCCAAACCACATCACTATAACCATCGCTCGCTCACCTTCCAGATAATAAAACATCTCCCTAGACACGACCCCCTTTGATTTCAAGGCCTGAAGTGGTTCATGGGTCTAGAGGTTAGAAATTTATTTCCCTTCAGAGTGGCACTATGCACCCCATAAGGTGAAATCGTTGATGTAGCCTAACATGAAGCACAAAGATATAGTTTCCTTCCAAATTCCCCTCACTCCTCCTATCGACGTTCCTTTGCACCTCTTGGTGCAATTTCTAGTTTAATATAATAGTTGTGTGTATAGAGTGTTGAAGCCCATGGGAGGAGTGTGGAGGTGTTTCTACCTCTGCACACAAAATTTTGTGATATGTTGCTGTCAAAAGCGGTGTATGGTTGGGCACTCAACTCGTTTTCAAATAATTAAAGTTAATTTGCAAGTTATAATAGAAATAAAAACAAGAAAAATGGGGCCTTTTGTACTCAAAGCACACACAATTTCTCCAATGTTGTTGTGCATTGTTGTGTCACCTTCTATACTCAAAGCACACACAAATCATGTGCCTTCATTGACTATATAAACACACAAATAGCAACAACATGTTGCATGTGGCGAGAATATGAAGCATAGAGTGATGATTAAGCCATCATTAATAATGCTTCATTAATAATTATTATTCGACATACACATTTCTCTTTTCATTGCTTTATCTATACATTTCCTCCCATGGGCACACCAATCACAATAAATTATCTCAATCTTAATTACATTACCAAAATGTGATTTCTATGTAGCATTTTATAAATTTTATATTCTCTCGTGAACTTTGTGGTTGCAAGAAAGAAGCTTGAAATGAGTATGAGCCAGGAGGATTTGTGGAATTTTCAAGGAAAAGATATAAGAAAATTACGACATATGATGGAGAGTTTTGGTGTTTTTTGTTATGCCACCCAAGATAAAATCTAGTTCAAGTTCCTCATCCATTCACAATCATATATTTATGTTCATAGTTTATATGGGTATTAAGATCTACAAATTTGTTACAAACTTCTTTATCAATTTTCCTTACACAACTAGATTATAGGAATCGATGTTCATAATATGTTAAATCTATGTTAAGAGGATTGGATTTGCCACAAAATTATTACATTTTGTAATATTCATTTTTGGGGATTTTCAATATTCTATGTCAGAGATGGACTACAAAGGAATTTACTGGTTATGTCACCTCTGAAAAGAGGGTGAGAACTAGAGGCTACCTGGCCAACTGTAGACTCTGCCTATAGAACTTGGAATAATCCCAATTCAGGAATCTCAACAAGGCCTTCAATGAAAACGCTGTATAAGAAAATATGAGCAATGAAAACATAGATCAGGGCTGGGATCCCCTCATTCAAGCTGTATGTGACATGTACATGCAATTTCAATAGAAACAAATGATTTTTAGCATGTTAAACAGATCTCCCAGAAACAAGACTAGCTAGAAATCAGCCAAAGAGAGAAGCTGCTACAAAATGAAAACCCCAGCAAATAGAATTGCGCAGTTCTAACTAAAGCTCAGAGGAGGTCAGCCAAAGATCTGATACTTAGTATTATATCAGTAAATCATATTTACAAATGATACCATTTCCTTTATAACTGATTACAAAAAGAACTAGGGCAAGATCCCTTCAGAAATAAGAGTTGCAACTAGAAATAAACTGCAAAAATACATAGACAGCGTTATTTTCCAGATGGTTCAGTTTTTGTACATTAAATTTCAGATCTATGATATATATATGAATGAAACATCAGATATAATATAGATCTGGAAGCTACAAGACTTTACGAACAAGATCCAATTGGAATTACATAAAAATACTGCATATTAAGCTGTAGATTTGAATTACAATATACTATGCTGCAGAAAACCCAAAAATTTATAAAGATAAATTTTATTACTGAAATATATCAGATCTATAGAGACATGGATCAGCAACCCAATCCATGGATCACCAAGGGAAGGCAAGCCTAACACCAAGATATCTTCCTCCAAACTGATAGCAAACTGGAATAACAAAGCCCTCTCACAAAATAACGCAGTATGAAGCAGAAACTGCACAGTGGGTGAAGGAGACTGAGTACATGGAATAATAACTACAAATATGATATAAAATATGGATTAGCTAACTCCTTGGAGGCTAAATAACACTCTCCAATAGAGAAAGCCTCTCAAAACAACTAGATCTAAGTAGATCTACAATGCCACTTGCTACAAAATTAGCAGCTGCAAAACCCTCAATGGGCCAGTACTACTCATGAAAGACAGAGCTTGGTCTCAAACCAAATAGTGTCCAACTTCAGCAAATAACTCCTCCAATGATCCTCAAGGGAAGAGATGAAATCCATAAAAAGGAATTCCAATCACAATCCTCCACTAAACAGCAGAGAATGGTATTTGTCTAAGCAGACAAATACTTCAGAAATATAATTCATCAACAACCTCTTCATGTGTCTTCTCCTCCTTTTTATAACATGAGATGGCCTTTGAAAACCATAAACCACTTGGATGGTTTGGTCCTTTTCACATTAGAAGCTCCCTTCTAGAACTACGCAGTCCCTCTTGGTGATGCATTGAACCTAGACAGCGCAGTTGATTTGGTCAAGGTGGACCTAGTCTTTGGCTCAAACCTCTTTCACACCTACAAGTGATTATTTACATTGCCTAGATTTGTCTTTGTTCACATGGGAATTGATTTATTAGGAGTTTTACATGTCCTCCTTTATTCATTTATTCATAAAACATAAATTAAATCAAAATTTAATGTCTCCTCTTAGCTAAGGCTAAGTAGGAACATTACAGTCCTCCCCCTCACAATATTGCTTGCCCTCAAGCAACTGGTAGGGTAAGAGCTGTGTCTCTTCTCCTTCTCCATTGATGACACCATCAAGAATAAACCTCTCATCATGAAGCAAGTTTTCACCAAGGAAATACATCAAAAACTACTCCTCCAATGCTAGCATGATAGGTTCGTAGTCTGCCTCTTCAGGAGTGTAAAACTCAACAGAAATATGCATGGGTGAACCAATGTCACATCTGAAACATGTATCATGAAGTACTGGATATAGTTCCATCACATGTGGCACATGTACACTACTGACTCTTTGCCCATACATACCCATAAACAAAACCAATATGTCATCTATGTATGGTAGCAAAATCACATAAAGGAAAACTGTAATTTGCACATGAGGAGGTGGGTCACAATCCCACATAAGGTACCAGCGCAGTACACTCCTTGTTCTGAGTAGATATGAATGTGATAGGTGGTACTCCCACCACATATTTCTTGCATAAGCCACTTTGACATGGCTGCAATTGAAACTCTCATTAGGTACCTTTGGAAAGCACCCATCATGGAAAACAATCTCCCTTTCCACCTCAAGGGAGTGGCCAGCTTTGGAGTTTTTATTGGCCCCATCTTTGCCATGAGATCTACATGTAATATTTCTCCTTATAGGAGCCATGGACTGCATACATATGGTAAGAGAGTGTGCCAAATCAGAAAAATAAACTTCCTCTACAAGATCAGATTTCTTACCATACAAATCTCCCATACTCATAGAGTTAGGCATGGGCTTTTCTCCTCTTTTGAGAGAAGAAAGAGATGGCTGAAATATATCTTGCATAGGATCCTTTGGCTGCCCCATCTCCACATAGCTATTTCACTCTTGTAAGTGCTGATTTAGTTCCTCCCAATCATAATTTTGATGTAGCTCTTCCTCCATACCCTCCCAATCAAAACTCTTCAAGACTAGGGAGTAGATTCTTGCTGATTGCTTGTAACTGGAAAGGAACTCCTTGTGTGCCCTTTGTAGTACTTCTTGCTTAAGCTTTGAGGCTTGAGACAAGAATACTTTTCCAAGATGATAGATGACCCCTTCATGGACCATACAGCCTCCTCCTTGCTCTATGCCATCTAGAATCATCTCGGTGTGCAGATCTTTGGAGTACTCTACAAGGAGCTCAGACTTCCAATATGGATCTACACTTCTCAACAAGGAAAACGCTGTAGATGTATCTATGAGGGTGCTTGGCTTGTTGCTGCTTGCTCCCTTGGCATTATGCATGCCAAGATTTTGTGTAGGAAGGCTGATCCTCCCCTTTTCTTCCTCCCACAGCGCAGTGACTCTTTCTTCCATTGTTTCAGCACTTGGTGAAGCTTTCTCCATAGAATCTAATGGCACCCCAAGAGGCTTGCCATGATGTAGAAATGTCCCTTGCATAAATCTCATGAACATGAGAGAAGGAACCATGAGATCCTTGCCCTCACTGCGCAATTCCATATTTGTTGTGTGGGTAGAAACATCAAGATAAGGGTAGGTGTGCATGCCTTGAATAACTTGTTGCTTCCCACTCTTCAAATCCACCCACTCCATTTGCAAGGCCCTCTAATCAGTGGTGACCTTTCCCAAAGTAATCAACCACTGGACACCCAATATGATGTTGGTGTCTGGTATGTCTACCACAAAGAAGTGTTCTCTCAAAGTGTAGGTCCCCATAGTCACAGAAAGTGAGGGAACATACTGCATGCACTGCATAGTTCTATCCCTCGGAACCAAAACAGAGAACCCATCAAAAGAATCAGTAGGGATCCCTCTCCTCTGCACAAAGTGAGCATCAATAAAATTGTGGGTTTCCCCACTATCAATAAGAATAGATACTCTTTGGTTCATAACTGAACCCTGCACTCTAAGAGTCAAATATTTGGGCACTCCCCTCAAAGAAGCGAGAGTCCCACTAGTTGGAGAAAATGCCCCTTCTTCTTCCCTGGATGATGATGGGTCCTCCTCCTCATCATCACCAGCGCTATACCTCTCCTAGGTCCATCATTTTTTTCCTCCTTCTCACAATCATAGAAGACTTCAATATAATGTGCTCTCCCAATAGCACATCTATGCCCTAACACCCATGATTTTTTACAAGTAAAACATAATTTCTTCTTTCTCAACTCTCTCTGGAGATCATTGTCAAGAAGCTTTTTCTGTGAGCTCTCCTTGGGTGGAGCAGCTTTCCCTTCCTTCCCTTTAGAAGAGTGAGTGGCTTTGCTAGGAAGGGTTGTCTTTGCTCTTGGCAAGGCATCTTGGAGATCTCTTGTTCTTTCAATGGCATCATGCGGTGTGGTGGGTTTGGTAGACTTGACCAACCCATGCAACGGTTCCTCCAAGCCATCTATGAACATATAGACTCTCCTTACAACTGAAATATCAGGAACCATAACAGACAGCCTCAATAATTCATAAATATAGGCTTCATCATCTCCTGTCTACTTAAGCTTTGCCAAGCTTATGAAAGGGGCCTCCAAATCCTTCTGATCAAATCTTTCCACTACCCTCCTAGTGAACTCAACATAAGTGGACACATTGTTGTGCCCCAATGTAGAAAGTCCATGAAACCATCAGTTGCGGGCTTCTCCATCAAAATGCAGCACAACAATCTTAATGGCTTCTGCTTCAGGCACCTTATTCAGCTGGAAGTAGATGTCCAACTTTTCCACCCATGCTTTAGCTGAACAAGATGGTGATCCATCAAAATTAGGCAAGAAGAACCTGCCAATGGTGTGGTGCCTCCCATGAAGGAAACCTCCATCTCTATACTGCTGCAATGGTCTCCTTCGGTCCTTTAGATGGCAGAAATCTTGAAAGCTCAAGTTATCCTTGAACCTTTGGCTTTGTGAATCATATTATGCAAAATAGCCTTCCAAAGAGGTTGACTCTTGAAGCCCTTCATTCTCTATAGCCAGGAAGGTGGCCATTGTAGAGCGTTGTGAGATCTGTGGAGCTTGTGGCAAGCTCACCGGTGGACCAGTCCCAAACTGAGACATTTCAGAACTCTCCCCTTGATGGAGTCTTCCAAGGGACTCCTTCATCCGATCTATCCTCATCTCCTTTATCTCCTTGGACAGATCTTGCATAGCTTCTAGGAGAGTTTTTGCAAACTCTTCTGCCTCCTTATCTTTATCATTCACCACTTCAGGGCCTTTCCCTTTGTCTTGACCCTTGTCAAGGTCAATAGTAGTATAGTCATAATTTTTATGACTTATAGTCTAGTATCTCCTCTACCTCTCAGAAAAAGGATCTTCATCTTCGGAATGTAGCATTACTAAGGCTCTAATACTAGCACAGGCTGTGCCAAGAGTGGAGCTCTGATACCACTGTAATATTCCTTTTTGGGGATTCTAAAGATTCTATGTCAGAGATAGACTATAGAGGCATTTACTAGTTATTTCACCTTTGAAAATAGGGTGAGAACTAGAGGCTACCTGGCCAACTGTAGACTCTGCCTATAGAACTTGGAATAATCCCAATTCAGGAATCTCAACAAGGCCTTCAATGAAAATGTTGTATAAGTAAATATGAGCAATGAAATGCATATCAGGGCTATGATCCCCTCATTCAAGCTATATGTGACATGTACATGCAATTTCACTAGAAAAAAATGAGTTTTAGCATGTTAAATAGATCTCCCGGAAACAAGACTAGCTAGAAATCAACCAAAGAGAGAAGCTGCTACAAAATGAAAACCCCAGCTACTAGAATTGCACAGATCTGAATGAAGCTCGGAGGAGGTCAGCCAAATATCTGATAATTAAGTATTATATCAGTAAATCAGATTTAAAAATGATTCCATTTCCTTTATAACTGATTACAAAAAGAACTAGGGCAAGATCCCTTTAGAAATAAGAGCTGCAATTAGAAATAAACTGCAGAAATACATAGATAGCATTATTTTCCAGATGGTTCAGTTTCTGTACATTAAATTTCATATCTAGTAAATATCTACAGATGAATCATCAGATCTAATATAGATCTGGAAGCTACAAGACTTCAAGAACAAGATCCAATTGGAATTACATCAAAATACTGCATATTAAGCTGTAGATCTGAATTACAATATACTATGTTGTAGAAAACCCAGAAATTTCTAAAGATAAATTTTATTACTGAAATAGATTAGATCTATAGAGACATGGATCAGCAACCCAATCCATGGATCACCAAGGGAAGGCAAGCCTAACACCAAGAGATCTTCCTCCAAACTGATAGCAAACTAGAATAACAAAGCCCTCTCACAAAATAACGAAGTATGAAGCAGAAACTGCGCAGTGGGTGAAGGAGACTGAGTACATGGAATAATAAGTACATATCTGATATAAAATATGGATTAGCTAACTCCTTGGAGGCTGAAGAACACTCTCCAATAGAGAAAGCCTCTCAAAACAACTAGATCTAAGCAGATCTACAATGCCACTTGCTACAAAATTAGCAGCTGCAAAACCCTCAATGGGCCAACGTTGCTCATGAAAGACAGAGCTTGGTATCAAACCAGATAGTGGCCAAATTCAGCAAAGAAATCCTCCAATGATCCTCAAGGGAAGAGATGAAATCCCTAAACAGGAATCCCAATCACAATCCTCCACTAAACAGCAGAGAATGGTATTTGTCTAAGCAGAGAAATACTTCAAAAATATAATTCATAAACAACCTCTTCATGTGTCTTCTCCTCCTTTTTATAACATGAGATGGCCTTTGCAAACCCTAAACCACTTGGATGAGTTGGTCCTTTTCACATTAGAAGCTCCCTTCTAGAACTACGCAGTCCCTCTTGGTGATGCATTGAAAATCAGTGGTGAGAGGGACTTGGAGCTTGCCTTTGCGTCACAACAATAATAAGATGCGTTTTTCTCCCTTTATGGGTTTCCACTTATATCTGTTGTCTCTTTGTGTGTTTCCTATGTGTTGATATGTTCTATCCAATCTGCTTAAAGCTTGCTGCTCTCATAATAAGTTTGGTGTCACATTATCTTAATACTTGATGCTACATATTAAGACTAATCACATATTAATTTGGCTATAAAATTAAGTTGTAAATAAGCTTGATGAAAAGTTTTAAAAATCTCATGTATGTGTTAAACTAATTCACACTGTTGGGGTTCCTATGTTTTGGCAGATTTGGCAATACCAAAAGATAAGACAACATCAAACCACTTTGGGGCCCTAGGATCTAGCCCTCCTGGACTCGGAGAGGGATCTCTCCAATAAAACAAAGAATGATATCTTGAAAGTCAAAATGAGATGAAATAAAGCAGAAGTACGTAGGTGGTTCAAAATGATTTGGTTGGTTGGTTGCTGGGTTGGTCATGAGATCGTAGACCGAGAAAGCCATGGAAAGAAAGGAACAGAGCAGCAGGATGTTTCAGCAAAGAGGATAGGTCAAAACTGTGCCATCCATTGGGATGTGGAGTCATAAAAGGAAATTACTTGCATCCACTAGCCAAGGCTTCCAAAGGGAAAGTCATCTAATACTAAAGGATCTTTAGATTAGAGGGTGGGATGAGACATTAAGGATTGAAAGTGAAAGAAGGAAAGATACCCAATTTCTGTCTATAGATCGGGTCAGAGGTCATTTAACTCCAGACCTGCTTGGACATACTCTAGAGCAGCTTTCAAAGGAGATACAAAGGGGCAGCTTATAGATCAGACCAGAGGTCATTTAACTCTGGGTCTACTTTAGCAACTCCAAGGGCAAAACAGAGATAAGTTTAACAGAAGGGACCTTAGAAAGGCCAGTTGGTCACGCAAGGATCCTAGTGGACAGGGCTAACTCTGATCCCCAGTGTTCCCAAACCTTCCAGCTTAAACCAAACAAGAACATCTAAGAATTGGTCCATCCAATTCATACATCAGAGAGTAGGCAATAACATCCACTACACTGGTTAAATTGACCGAAATCAATTCTCAGATAACACATTTAGCAGAAAACATTGAAGGCAAGGAGAGCAGACAGCATAGGGCACCTAACAAGGGTGAATCCTATACCATTATTCTGATGCAAGCCCAGAAGAACAATGAAACAATATGGAAATGTAATAAACAGAGTGAGGAAAACATCACCAATAGTAATAGACCAGGATCCTGTGAAAAGTGCTTTGATTAATTGATGCAAAACCAGTCATGTACAATAAGCTCAATGGCTGTTACAGTCCAAACTTTCTCCTCCCAGCCTATTACATACAAACTACTCTGCTACTCCCTCCCAAGACTGTTCTAACAGTCAGAATGAATCCCTCTAACAGCAACGGCAGCAGCCAACAACAACCTTTACATTATGCTCTCGGGGATTCTTATAGGAGAAGAGTAAGAAACAGAAGTAGGTGAACAATTAAATGAGTCTCATTAAGACAGAATGGTGGAGGGAACTGAGTCCATTCTGCTTAATGGCGTTGTGTTGTACTCTGTAGATTGGTTGGAGACGTTTGTCAGGTCGATATTGACCGTCGAGATTGACCTCTTATATTTTCTTCAAGTCCTTATGGCGTCTGGAGCTCTGTGCTGCCATTCTGGAATAAATGAACTGGATGAAGGTCTGCAAGGCCGCTCCATACCTCATACCTTCCACCTGAATATCTTAAATGAGCTTCAGTCAGCGCAATTAATCTTTTCAGGGCTCGAAGAGGCATGGAGATTTCTTGTAGGAAGGTGTCCTTCTAAGAGAAGAGTACACTGTCGTTTGGTAGCGCAGTTATGATTTGCTGGTGCGCTCATTAGTCTTCAAACTGAGCCCTTTTCCTTTGAATGCAGGGTTAAATATTAATCACATCAATAATGAGCATTAACCCCCTTTTCATCTCTGCTACTGGTCTGCTGGCGAGTGCTGAAACGGCCTCTCTGTGCTATCTGCTCAATGAAATAAACCAGTCGTGAACCGGGGCAGTGGTAGTGGAGAAATGTTACGAAGGCCGGAGGAATGGTGGTGGAGCAGTTGAGAGCAATGAAAATAATGGAGAGCGGCGGAAAAAATGGTTGATAGTGTAAAAACCCAAATGTTACCACTTCTGCAATTTACATAAGAAAACATGGAAAAACAATGAACAGAGCCATGGATGTGGGACCCGGGGAGCGCATCGCAAATCGCAAAGGCGGAAAGTGCGATGGCGGAAATCAGCACCAAACAAAAAACTGCGCTTTACGCTCTGCGACGGAGCGGAAATGCGATGAGCGTAGATCGCAAAGTTGGAAAGTGCGATGAGCGCAGATCGCAAAAAATGAAAAACGCGATGGGCATTAAAATAAAAACTGAAATCTGCGATCTACGCTTTGCGCTAGGCGTCAAAGGGTTTAAAACTTGGTTCCAGGGTGCGAGCGCATGGAAGAAAAGGGGCTAAGGGCACAGCGAAAGGGGCTAAGCCTTATTACAAGGTCGGAAAGTGGGTTTTGGCCCTTTTTTAATGCATTTCAAGGCCAAGGAAGAGTAACGATAGAGGGAATAAGGGTGAAGGAAGCCCACAAAGGGGTAGGGGGAGGATATAAAAGGGATTTGAAAAGGTAAGAAGGGGAATAGAAGGGGGACAAGGGCAATAAAAATAGGAGCTAAGAGGGGGGCAAGAAAGGGGCCTTTAGGCATTTCTTTACAATCAGAGAGGCTTTATAATAGGAATCAGCATAGGGGAATTCATCAAAGGATAAAAGACACATGGAGGCTTCAAGGAGACTGTGTTTTCAGAGGAAATGCATTCCTTGAAGGCTCAAAAACAATTTAGCCCCTGATTTGCTTGTCAAAGATTTCATAGGGGGGCTAATAGTGGCTCCACATGGGAATGGATTCTTCTTGAAGGAGTCAAGAATTCAAAAATTGATCTTTTGGTGCAGGCCAGATGCCTGCTGCTTGAACCACCCTTTTCTTTCTTGGATAAGCTGCCACAAATTGTGAAGACATTACATCAGCAGTAAAATTCTCCCAAACTACCTACCCACACTATAGTCCTAACATTTTCCTTTGGGTGCATTTGGCTTGCAGACCCTTTTACATCATCAATTTTTTACAAATAGGAAAAATAAACCAATTCTACTTCTACCCTTATTACTCCATGAGACCGGATTAGACTGTTGGCCTCATATTTTTTCTACCTAAACTAATATCTGCTAGGATTAAACTGTCTAGCAGAATTCTTCTCTACATTCTAAGACAGAAATTTAAAATAGTCAAGCCAGGATTGGACTGTCTGACTTGCTGGACTTTGCAGAAATTAAAAAAACTAACTACATGCTCATAGGCTGAGCTTATTGAGCTTTTCCTACCTACCCTACTCTAACTAGGAATCTCTGACGTTCTAGGTGATACAATAATGCCAATGCAGCCAGTCAAGTAGTAACAAAAAAGGATATGAGCACTGGCTTCCTGTCAGAGATAACCACAGGGTGCTCTGCATGTGGTTCTTCAAGACTGTGGTCGCCATCAGTAGTGACTATTCCTGATGAAACTGGCCCATGCTAAAGATCAATGCAGGAGTATCTGAGCACATCAGGGCCTCCATGTATTCTGCCACAGGATCAATGAGCATATGATGCACGCTTTCTTCTTTTAGGCCTTCCACTACTGGTAGGCTGTCTACGTCCTGGGCAGCTTCGGTTATTGCATCTTCCACTGCGTTCTCAAAGTGGCTCTTGAAAGCCCGTTCTTCTTCTTCCTGCACACCGAACAGCAGTGGAATCTCTTCTCCTTTAGGGGGCGGGAGACTCTCCAAAAATGCTCTCGGGTCTCTGAACTCGTATGATATTTCTTGTGATTTCAAAAGTTCGAGCTCAGCTTCATACCTCTCCGCCAGCACTTCTAAAAAAAATTTCTTCAGCTCAGGTTGATCATTGAATCTTGAGTTGCAGCAGAAAAATTTTGGAAGGTCTTCGCTTTTGAGTTGAGCCAGTATATATGATATTCCACAACGAAACTCTTTAAGGGGGCTCAACTCAGAGTCTTCCATTTGGTAGGGATGATATTGTACTGCGACTGGTCTCCCAGTGGAGTCTTATGTGAAACCACGGATAATCAGTGGCATGCTGATCACCAGTGGAGTCTTTAATTATTCAGGAATTGTGGAGTCGCCAGGTGGATGATTTACAACTTACTGTCCACCACAGTGGTTTACCAAATCAAGGCTGATTTGTCTCGTCCCCAGCGGAGTCGCCATTATGTTGGGGTTCCTATGTTTTGGCAGATTTGGCAATACCAAAAGATAAGACAACATCAAACCACTTTGGGGCCCTAGGATCTAGCCCTCCTAGACCCGGAGAGGGATCTCTCCAATAAAACAAAGAATGATATATCTTTGAAAGCTCAAATGAGATGTTAGGCTAGTTATGAAGCACAGAGGGGGGTTCAAAATGATTTGGTTGGTTGGTTGTTGGGTTGGTCATGAGATCGTAGACCGAGAAAGCCATGGAAAGAAAGGAACAGAGTAGCAGGATGTTTCAGCAAAGAAGATAGGTCAAAACTGTGCCATCCATTGGGCTGTGGAGTCATAAAAGGAAATTACTTGCATCCACTAGCCAAGGCTTCCAAAGGGCAAGTCATCTAATACTAAAGGATATTTAGATTAGAGGGTGGGATGAGACATTAAGGATTGAAAGTGAAAGAAGGAAAGATACCCAATTTCTGTCTATAGATCGGGTCAGAGGTCATTTAACTCCAAACCTGCTTAGACATACTCTAGAGCAGCTTTCAAAGGAGATACAAAGGGACAGCTTATAGATCAGACCAGAGGTCATTTAACTCCAGGTCTGCTTTAGCAACTCCAAGGGAAAAACAGAGATAAGTTTAACAGAAGGGATCTTAGAAAGGCCAGCTGGTCGCACAAGGATCCTAGTGGACAGGGCTAACTCTGATCCCCAGTGTTCCCAAACCTTCCAGCTTAAACCCAAAAAGAACATCTAAGAATTGTTCCATCCAATTCATACATCAGAGAGTAGGCAATAACATCCACTACACTGGTTAAATTGACTGAAATCAATTCTTAGATAACACATTTAGCAGAAAACATTGAAGGCAAGGAGAGCAGACAACATAGGGCACCTAACAAGGGTGAATCCTATACCATTATTCTGATGCAAGCCCAGAAGAACAATGAAACAATATGGAAATGTAATAGACGGAGTTAGAAAAAACATCACCAATAGTAATAGACCAAGATCCTGTGAAAAGTGCTTTGATTAATTGATGCAAAACCAGTCATGTACAATAAGCTCAATGGCTGTTACAGTCCAAAATTTCTCCTCCCAGCCTATTACATACAAACTACTCTGCTACTCCCTCCCAAGACTGTTCTAACAGTCAGAATGAATCCCTCTAATAGCAACGGCAGCAGCCAACAACAACCTTTACATTATGCTCTCGGGGATTCTTATAGGAGAAGAGGAAGAAACAGAAGTAGGTGAACAATTAAATGAGTCTCATTAAGACGGAATGGTGGAGGGAACTGAGTCCATTCTACTTAATGGCGTTGTGTTGTACTCTGTAGATTGGTTGGAGACGTTTTTCAGGTCGAGATTGACCTCTTATATGTTCTTCAAGTCCTTATGGCCTCTGGAGCTCTGTGCTACCATTATGGAATAAATGAACTGGATGAAGGTCTGCAAGGCCGCTCCATAGCTCATACCTGCTGCCTGACTATCTTAAATGAGCTTCAGTTAGCGCAATTAATCTTTTCAGGGCTCGAAGAGGCATGGAGATTTCTTGTAGGAAGGTGTCCTTTTGAGAGAAGAGTACACTACCGTTTGGTAGTGCATTTATGATTTGCTGGTGCACTCATTAGTCTTCAAACTGAGCCCTTTTCCTTTGAATGTGGGGTTAAATATTAATCACATCAATAATGAGCATTAACCCCCTTTTCATCTCTGCTGCTGGTCCGCTGGCGAGTGCTGAAACGGCCTCTCTGTGCTATCTGCTCAATGAAATAAACCAGTCGTGAACCGGGGCAGTGGTAGTGGAGAAATGTTGTGGAGGCCGGAGGAATGGCGGTGGAGCAGTTGAGAGCAATGAAAATAATGGAGAGCGGCGGAAAAAATGGTTGATAGTGTAAAAACCCAAATGTTACCACTTGTGCAATTTACATAAGAAAACATGGAAAAACAATGAACGGAGCCATGGATGTGGGACCCGGGGAGCACATCGCAAATCTCAAAGGCGGAAAGTGTGATGGCGGAAATCAGCACCAAACAGAAAATTGTGCTTTGCGCTCTGCGACAGAGCGAAAATGCGATGAGCGCAGATCGCAAAGTTGGAAAGTGCGATGAGTGCAGATCGCAAAAAATGAAAAACGCGATGGGCATTAAAATAAAAACTGAAATCTGCGATCTGCGCTTTGCACTAGGCGTCAAAGGGTTTAAAACTTGGTTCCAGGGTGTGGGCGCATGGAAGAAAAGGGGCTAAGGGCACAGCGGAAGGGGCTAAGCCTTATTACAAGGTCGGAAAGTGGGTTTTGGCCCTTTTTTAATGCATTTCAAGGCCAAGGAAGAGTAACGATAGAGGGAATAAGGGTGAAGGAAGCCCACAAAGGGGTAGGGGGAGGATATAAAAGGGATTTGAAAAGGTAAGAAGGGGAATAGAAGGGGGACAAGGGGGATAAAAATAGGAGCTAAGAGGGGGGCGAGAAAGGGGCCTTTAGGCATTTCTTTACAATCAGAGAGGCTTTATAATAGGAATCAGCAGAGGGGAATTCATCAAAGGATAAAAGACACATGGAGGCTTCAAGGAGACTGTGTTTTCAGAGGAAATGCATTCCTTAAAGGCTCAAAAACAATTTAGCCCCCGATTTTCTTGTCAAAGATTTCATAGGGGGGCTAACACACACCACCCCCCCCCCCCCCCTCTCAGTTTAACTAAGGATTCAACATATAACCCCTAGGTGAACTATACCACCCCTAGCCACGAGTAAACTTGGGGGACTTGAACCTAGAATCTCATGGTACATAACATTTCATTTTCACCAGGATCACCAATTGAGCTTCGCATGGGGATTGAAGTAACTTTTTCAGGTTAAAATTTATGGGAAAATACATTTAAAAATATGTGAAGCAAGAGATCGTTAAAAAATAGAGAAAGAGGTAAAATTTTCATGATAAATGTTATGTTCATTGTCATATAAATAGTGGTTTCCATTTTGTATTTAGTTTGATTTCCTTTACTTCCATTATATTGAGCATTTTGTAGGATCAATGTGGTTAAATACAATTATAAAAATTAGAGAATATTGGAGAGATAAAAAATATATTATTTGTTCAGTTCATAGGATGGAAATTGGAAAATTAATATTTAAATCAATCAACCAATCTAGATAGGGAAAACTATGCAAATTGGAGGTTTAAGATGCAAAAGTTTATGTAAGGTTATAATATTTTGGTAATTGCATCTGAAGAATAAGCCAAACCAATACTTATTTCAGTTTCAATTTAGGATTGGGAGCAATAAGAAATGAAAAAAAAATGTTATTGAGAATGTATGTGTAAAATCCCCAAGTTAAAAGTTCATCTAATAAAGTTAATAAAAGAAAAATAATACCAAGGTAATGAGACACGTATTCCAAGTAGAATGTTGAGAAAAACATCGTAGTGCATATCACTTGTTGTTTATTATAGCTAAAGGAGATTTTCAAAGGCATTGGTAAAGGCATTGGAAAATGATTTGGAAATGAAAAATGCATTCAATAGCATTTATTTATGAAAATAAAGGAAAATATGAGAAAAGGGGATGAAAGGTCGCAAGTTTTCATGGGAGGGAAATTGAAGGAAAATAGAGGAAAATGAAGAAATTAGAGGCCTGAATGATAAAAAGGCTTCTGAGGATCAGTTCAAATTTTTTTATCAGTGTAATATTTTGTCAGTTTTAGCTTGGACCTCTCTCTACTCTCTCATACTCTTTCATAATTGGAGCATTCTTGTAGCACTCTATAATTGGAGAAAGGAAAGAAAAGGAAGGACAAGGAAGAAAAGGAAAGAAATGGGTAAGAAAGGAAAAGTTGGATCAAGAAACTTCAACGGGAATACTTGTAGGTAATAGGTTGCATGTATGATTTCCTAGTTGGTTTATGAATGTATGGTACATGCATTTGTGTATTTGGTTATTTTGTTGTCATTGGTGTTGGGTCATGAAAAAGGTATAATTTCATTCCTTATTTATTTGTTAATTATTAGATTTTTAGCCAAGATTATTATTAATTTGTAATAATTTGGAGAGAAAAGAATGATAAAATATTTCTTCCTTCGAAAAAGAACGTGTAATTCATTGTTAATTAAGATATCTGAGCGGATGCTGATTAAGCCAATGATGTATTAATAGCAGTTACAACTCGATGTCAAGGATAGCTCTACATTCATTTTCAAGATGTAATATACAAGACGGTAAAATAGGAAACATAAGAGGTTTGATTATTAGTAATGTTTAAATTTATCATTTTAATCTATATCACAAATCACAATATGAGTTAAACCTTTTTGGTTTATGCTATAAAACATTTCAAGTAATGAAGTTGAATGAGATTTCATCTTAGTCTTTTGGATTGAGATTTTTTAGGAAGTACTTCTAGGGATCGTGGGCCTAGTCACCAGAGGTTTTGTTGTATATTATGTATTATGGATATATAAATTACATTTATGTAATTTGCATTAGCTGCATTGTCTTTTAATTACTTTTGCATTTTCCGTGAGTAACCGATTGAATCCTGTATCTTAAATGCTATTGAGTGTTTTCTGAAGGTTGTTAATTAAATTATATTACTTAGATGTAAGTGTGAATGTATGAATTTTCAAGTTACTTTTGAATTACCAATTTGCTAGGATTTGTGTGATTCATTGTTTTTCCCTCATGCATTGGATTTACAGAGGATTAGATTGAGATAGATTGTGAGCCAAAATAGTTCTTTTATTAGAATTGTAATTACATGAATTGTTGTATTGTTATCCTTTCTGCAACAGTAATGATTTAAATAGCATATATTAAATATTTTTTCATATCTTGATACTTTATGATTGCATATACTTTGACGATAGCCTTGAAATATAAAGACGAATCCTAGGTTGATCAAATAAATGATATAGGTTTAAGATTTCTTTTCAAAGAGTCATCTTAGCGCCCAAAATTTTGGCACTGCTGCCGGGTAGGCTGTCAAATTAAAATTTGTGTCTCTGAAAGGTCTACTATTGAAGACAAAAGGTAAGAACCTACACACGCGTTAAGTAAAAATCTTACACCTAGTGCTCACTTTCAATCAATACAGTTAGGCTATATAAGTACGTAGTTATTTTTATTTCTTTCCTCGTTTTCAGTAAGACCTGTATTCAATTTTTCTTTTCTGATTTAAAATACTGATGCAAGTATGTATTTAAATTTATTTCTTTTTTTTTATCAATGCTTTAATTCCTTTTCCAATTTCAATTATTAATGTGTGGTAAAAAGTTAGCATAAGTGTGTATGACTAAGAAAAATAATCAGGTAGTAATAGAACGGAAACCAACTCCAAAAAACACAAAATCCCAGGGACTGGTGAGCTTTGGGAGAACGAACTTTATTGATGAAAGCATTCAAAAAGCTAAATCTCAAGCAGCAGTAGGACTGTGAATGACATCTGGGAAGGGCTCTACAGCAATCCCTTAAGCTGAAGAATCACCAACTATATCTCATGCTGAGATTCATAGCAAAACTAAAGGATCTCAGAATAAATTTCAAAGCACATTTGTTCGACATTCTAGTCCTTCAAAAGAGGGAAATTCATGTCATTTAAAATAAGCAGAAGGAGAAACTAGTGGATTAGATCCACGATCCTCAAGATCTGGATCTCCTGTGATCTTGATAGAAGAAATGACACCAGAAATCCAAGACTTAGGTAGTGTAGTGAAACCACCTAGGGAGTTGAGAAATACCCATAACTTCCTTGCTTGAATAATACCACTTGACCAAGAAATTCCTGAGAATTATTGGTATATATTTGACCAGATGGAAAATCAGGCATAAAAAAACCAAACCTTGACATTAGAATATCTTATTGTCAATCTGGTGGCTAATGCCCGATGAAGGCCATCCCCTTACAAAATATTCCAATGTTCCATGGTATGAGTTCAGAGGAACCAGACATTAGGGGAATTTTGAGGTCTAAAATGGGCCTCCTAAGGAAATTATAAAATAATAATGGAAATAACAAAAGAAGATTTGATTACATCATCAAATTTTGGAGGGAAAAAAGAGAAAACTACTTTTTCAACTCGTATTTTCATCTTATCTCCCAAAGCTTTTACTCAAATTTCAAGCGGGAGTACTCATTGGATGAAAATTTTAATTTCTCATCGAAGGAGTACCCATTTTTCATACTTTCGATGGATCCTACTATACAAAAAATGAGAAATACATGAAAAATGTGATTGCAATCACGTGTTTTCATGTATTTCTCATTTTTCGTGTAGCAGGGTCCATCAAAAGTATGCAACATGGGTACTCCTTGGATGAGGAATTAAATTTTTCATCCAACGAGTACTCCCACTCAAAATTTGAGTAAAAATTTTGGGAGATAAGTCTAAAATACGAGTTGAAAAAATAGTTTTATTATTTTATTATTTTTTAATCCTTTTACCCTTTTACTTAAAAAATGGTGAATCATCCCCCATGGTTGACATCATGATCTTAAATCCTATTGGTTCTTATAAATTTTATTTGGTTGTACATTTTTCTTAGGAGGCCCATTTTAGACCTCAAACTTCCCCTAATGTGCCTTCTTATTTGAATTTGATGTCTTGTGCAGAGGGTATGATTACACCACCGACCCTCAAATATTGAAGTTGTTTCCTTCTATGTTCAAAGGGGCAACATTATGATGGTTTATGGGCTTAGGAGGGGGCACTATTTATTCCTAGGATGCAATGAAGAATGTCTTTCTTACAAAATATCAAGATTACTGTCGATCTAGAGATTTACAAAATATCAATATCAATGTACATTAAGATATTTCAGTACAACTTACAAAGATCCCCATACACTACTTTACCAAAAGAAATATTTAAATCTATGTTGATAAAAGGCATGAAATATGAGTGGATAGAAATGTTAAATTTAATGGTTCAAGGTGATATTTATCAGGAATAATATGATAAAAAATTTAGACTGTGTATCAGGTGTTCACGTGGCAGCACACGAGCCAGATCTGGAGTACGTGATCCACTCACTAGGATCAGTAAAACCACTGGAGGAGGTGTAACCCGCACCAAGATTGGTAATCTTTTAGAAGATTTTAAAAATGATATTTTGTGCAGGCTGACTACAAAATTAGATGTTTTAAAAGCTAATAAAAAACAAGTGGAGGCAGAACAAGCATTGGCCATATTCTGCCCATGAGGCTAGAAGAAGCATATGGAGAGGGAATGCCCTATGGATATGGTTCGAACCTGTGCTATTTGCACTAAAGAGCACTCAATGGTTAAATGCCCATTGATTCCTGGATTATAAGTTGTGGTCAAGGAATTTGAGGGGGAAACAGATCTGTATATCTAATGGCTCAACGTCGACAATGGAAATCGTGTCCTCTAGGTATGATGCAAGACCCATCCTCATTTTTTTTTGGACAATACATGCAACAACATAATCTTGGAAATTCATGGGAGGCATGATCGCCCTTTAAATCCGCTTGGAAATCCAAGACATATCTGAATTCACCATGGATGAAACCGTCATGGCCAAATCCTCAATATCCTAACCCATTATGGAAAAATCCAGTCATTAACTCCTATCCCTCACAATGGTCAAAGACAGTTGCACAAGACTCGATGTGGCCTCCAAAATAGCAACATCCTGCAGGATTTGTAAGCCCACCATTGGGGTCGATCCCTCAATCTCAACCCACACTGCCGGCTCCATTCAACTTACCTCCTAATCCTCAACCTCTGATGCGCCCTCAATTGCTAGCTTAGCCGAATCCTAACCCCAACAATAGACCTGTTCAATATGTGAAAATCATTGAAAATCCAGTCTATGAATTAAATTCATTGGGATTAATTAACTCCAGCTGAGTGTAGTATTCCCAAATAGGGAATGCAGCAATATAAGACAATTATGCAGGAAAATAACGCAGTTCATCTAAGAGATAGTAGGAGGCTAATAAAGAGACCCTTCAAATGTATTTACAACAGAAAAATAGATGTATAATGAGGCCCATAAGATGCATAACTAGAAATACAAGTCACCAATAGAAGAAAACTCCTCAAAAGAGGTGCTGCAACATGTATATAGACTAGAAATGCCTTTACAACGTTATTTTATTAGACTGCAGTAGCTGAAGATTACACTTTAGATCTAGAGCATATAAGTTCATGAAAATTCATATCTATAACAGATCCATACACTATAGAGGCTCCTCTTTCAATCCCCCTTGGGGCTTCTAGAAAAACATCATGTACATGAAGTAGATTTGAGATCTAAGTTACAAATCTACAGAAATATTTAGATATTCAGAAGTATTCATAAAAATGCAGATCAGATCTAAAATGAAAAATATATAGATCTCCTCCAATGGATCTCTAAATTGAAGGGCAGATCCCCAACACTTGAAAACCAACTCTACAAATGGTATGCCAAAACACCCTACAACAGTAGCTACATGAATAACACAGATCTAGAAGGGAAACTACATTGTAGGGTATAGATCATGGTTGGCCACATGCCAAGATCAGAAAATGATGCCCATGCACTCCAATACACTCCTCCTAATGGAGTAGAAGCCTCCTCCACTGAAGAAGGGCACTGAAATGATCTAGATCTGAGTAGATCTAGCCTCCACTTGTTGCAACTTGCAAATACAACCAAACCCTCAGCAGGATCTACATTGTAGTTGAAAGAAGAAGCTTGGCCTTCAGCCAGATAGTGGACAATACAAATAAAACTCTTCCAAGAGGCCTCTAAAGGAAAGAGGTGGGATTCCCGATCAGGAACACCCAGTGCTAAACAACACTATTCTCAGCTAAAAAACAAGAGAATGAGATATGGCTAAATAGAAAATATAATGAGAAATGTGATAATCATCAACAACCTTCTCATGTTTCCATCCTCTTCCTTTTATAAGTTGAGAGCTCGTAAACCCTAAACCACTTGCAATGAGATAACTTCTTTCACACCAAGCATCTCCATCTAAAACTACGCTGTGCCTCATTGATGGCCACTCCTCCAAGACAACATTGTATATTTGGTCAAGGTTGACCTAGTCAAAATATCCAACCCCTTTCACACCTAAGGGTGCTTGTTTAAACAACCAATATTTAGCCTTTTTACATTTTTCATTGATTTATTCACTGTTTAGGAGTATTATGGACCTCCTTTACATTTTTATTCTTCAAACAAATAAATAAAATAAAAATGAATATTCCAATTAGCTTAGGACTAATTAGGAATATTACAATCCTCCCCTCCCAAATGTTGCTTGTCCCCAAGCAACTGTAAGGACAAAACTGAAGATGTGGGGAACCTTCATTCCCACATTGAGGTCCAATCTCCAAGCTATCATCCATACAAAATGAATCACCCCCCAGATTGGTAATTAATAGCAAAACTCCTCCCATATGAGAGGCACCTCCCAAGTGCTCAATTTACCAAAATGGCTTATCCATAAGGAAACAAGAGACCCAATGTAGCAATCATGGATGGTCCAATGCTTTCCCAAACATATGAAACATAAGAACCATGGAGAATATTTCTCCCAAAGGACACATCCAATCATTTCATCCTCCCTCCAATCATCCCCATAGAAATTACAAACACATCATCAATGTAGGGAATCAAAACAACATAGATACAAACAAATTTTTGTGCATATGGAGGTGGGTCATAGTCCCACATGTGGAACTAGCACAGTGCATCTCCTGACTACATTAGATCAAGATGTGGTAAGTGGTTTCCCCACCACTTACTTGCTGCCCATATCATCTCACCATGGCTGAAAGGGTGAGATATATTTGGTGCCTTAGGAAATCACCCATCATGTTGCAAAATATCCCTTTGTCCTCCAAGGGAGTGACCATATTCAGAAATAGTTTTGGCCCAAATTTGACCATGAAGTTTATAGGGTACAACACTCCTCCTTGGAGTCATGGCCTGCATATAAAAAGTGGAAGAATGAAAATAATTATCAAGTGAAACATTATTCACATGAGCATATTTTCCACTAAAATTTCTCCTCGAGAAAATGGAGTGGTGCATATATTTGTCTCCTTCCTAAAAAAGAGAAAGAGAGGGCTGAATTAACTCTTCCATAGACTTATGTTGCTGCTCCATATCCACATGGTACATGCATCTTTGAAAATGCTGATATAGTTCTCCTTCAAAGCCCTCCCAATGGTAGCTCCTCATGATGATGTTGTTGAGCTTCATGGAATATGTGTGGCTAAAACAAAACTCTTCATAGGCCCTTTGTAGCAACTTATCCTTGAGCTTGGAGGCTCTAGACAAGAAGATCCTACCATGATCATAGATGAATCCATATTGGACTAAATATCCATCATCATGTAGTTGGTCATCAAGAATCATGCATGTGTGAATATCCTTGGAATAATCCACTAACAGTTGGGATTTCCAATATGGATCTAGACTCCCCAACAATGACAGTGTTGATGATCTATCAACTAAAATGTTTTTCATGTGGTTTATCCTTTCTTTGACATCTCCCAAGCCAAAGGTTGTGTTGGAAGGTCATCCCTTCCCTTCTTCTCCTCCTTGACATATCCCATGCCAAGAGTATATGATGGAAGGTTGCTATCCCCTTCTTGTTGCCCTTGTTGCATATGCACATGCTCAAATGAAGATAGAAGTTTTTGGAAGCTAGTCTTGCATGGAAGGTTGTCATCTATCCAAAACCTCCTTGGTCTTGCCAAAGTCTGCATGTGTGGCCACCATCTTCTATCATGTATGGAAGATTTCTGTCCAAGTGAGATTATCTTCTGAGTCTTCATAGCCAAGGAATGCCCTCCTTGCCCCATGATGGTATCTTTCTCCCTTCTTGCAACATCTTCTCTCATTACAGTATGAGATGAGAGAGTGGATAATGGTGATAAAGGGAAAATATTTCCCTCCTCCTTGAGCTCCCCCAACACTCTCAGTGATGTATTGTGGTCTTCTAGTGCTCCCTCCCTTCTTGGATCTATGAATGGAGCATCAAGGTGTGAGACGTCTTTCACCAAATCTGAATCAGGTGGTCTCCCAAGTGGTTTAGCACAAGATAATGATGTCTCATTGATCATCCCCATGTGCATAATATATGGGATCATCATATCCCTAATTCCACTGTGAAAATTCATCTCTTTATTTTGTGTGGAAGTTCCATGATAATGGGGTATCACTCTTAGGGATGTAAGAGTGCTTCTGATTAGAGAAATTGCTCCATCCTTTCCTCCACGTAATAGTGGATCATCTCCTGCCATGTTAGCACTGTGATCCCTCCTTTTTTCTTCTTCTCCTACTTTCAGCAAGATCTCACAGTCTAAGGTGCTTTCTTCAGATTTAATTAACCATGTATACCCAATATCTCCTTGGTGTCAAGAGTCTTGATCACATAGGAATGATCTATCATAGTGTGTGTCCTCAAGAATGTATCCAATGTTGAAACACACTTCCTCCATTGTTTTGTCTCATTTTCTATCATCATATATACATGCCTCTCATGCTCTTCATATGTAAGATCCCTTGGAGCTTCTTGTAAAGATACAAGAGTCCTTCTAGTGGAAGCAATTGCCTCACCTCCATCTCCAAATAGAAGTAGATCTCCTCCCACTGTCATAGTGCTGGAGGATCTCTCCAACTCTTCCTCTTCCTTCCCCTTATCAATGGATAATAACTCATCATTAAGAGACCCTTTTTCTTGATCTCTTCTTGGAAAAGGAATCCTCATGTCTTCTTCTTGAGAAGAGAGATCTTGCTGAAGTGGGGCCTTTGCCCTTGGCAAATCATGTAGCAGATCTTTAACCGCCTCAATAATGTTCTGAAATGGAGTTGGCTTCATGGATCCTTCCAACTCATGCAAAGGTTCTAATTTCTTGGGCTTGATTTTCTTTCCCAAGGAAGTTTCATATTTTTTAAAATCAAATCTTTTCACTAACCTCCTAGTGAACTTTGCATAAGTAGATATATTAGCATTTTTCAATGAAGAAGATTCAAATAACCACCAGGCATAATTCTTACCTTGAAGATGCAGCGCTGCTACTCTTATGGATTCTTCTTCTAAAACTTGATGTAGCTGGAAATATGTGTCTAGCTTCCTTACCCAAGACTTGGCTAAGCTCTGAAGTGATCCATCAAAAGTAGGTAGAAATAATCTACCCAAAGTGTGCTACATGCACCCTCCTCTTCTATTGTAGTTTCTGGATCTTCTCTCTTCTTTAAGTTGACAAAAATATTGGAAGCTTAGGTGCTCCCTGAATCTTCTAGACTGAGATTCCTATTCTTGGAGGTAGTCACCAAGAGGCTCCTCCTTTGGTGTTTCTCCTTCTGCTTCCTCTCTTGCTAGGAATTTAGGCATGCTACAACATTGTAGATCTAATTGTGTGGCTGAATTCTCACACACATAATATGAAGAACTGAGGTTTGCTTCATGTGCAATTCTTCTTGAGGGATCTTCATGTATTTCCCTCATTCCCTTGATTTCTCTTCTCAGCTCATGCATAGTTTGGAACAAAGTTTTTGAGAACTCCTTCCCTTTCATTCTTCTAGATAAAGGGGTTTTACCCTTTTTTCTTTAATCACACTTCTTCTATCTTTTATTTTCTTCAAAAGACATATTTTATTCTTAGAAAGCATAGGTTGTGCCAAGATGATGCTCTGATACCACTGTAGTATTCCCAAATAGGGAATGCAACAATATAAGACAATTATGTAGGAAAATAATGCAGTTCATCTAAGAGACAACAGGAGGCCAATAAAGAGACCCTTAAAATGTATTTACAACAGAAAAATAGATGTATAATGAGGC
Organism: Pinus albicaulis; assembly: GCA_034641835.2. Classification (NCBI taxonomy): domain Eukaryota; kingdom Viridiplantae; phylum Streptophyta; class Pinopsida; order Pinales; family Pinaceae; genus Pinus; species Pinus albicaulis. The sequence continues at coordinate 1,687,898,920 of CM076575.1, read as the reverse complement.
CCATAAGATGTATAATTGGAAATACAAGTCACCAATAGAAGAAAACGCCTCAAAAGAGGTGCTGCAACATGTATATATGCTAGAAATGCCTTTACATCGTTATTTTATTAGACTGTAGCAGTTGAAGATTACACTTTAGATATAGAGCATATAAGTGCATGAAAATTCAGATCTATAACAGATCCATACACTATAGAGGCTCCTCTTTCAATCCCCCTTGGGGCTTCTTGCAAAACACCCTGTACATGAAGTAGATCCGAGATCTAAGTTATAGATTTGCATAAATATTGAGATATTCAGAAGTATTCAGAAACATGCAGATCAGATCTGAAATGAACGATATATAGATCTCCTCCAATGGATATCCAAAGTGAAGGGCAAATCCCCAACACTCGAAAACCAACTCTACAGATGGTATGCCAAAACACCCTACAATAGCAGCTACATGAATAAAGCAGATCTGGAAGGGAAACTGTGTTGTAGGGTATAGACCATGGTTGGCCACATGCCAAGATCAGAAAATGATGCCCATGCACTCCAATACACTCCTCCTAATGGAGTAGAAGCCTCCTCGACTGAACAAGGGCACTGAAATGATCTATATCTGAGTAGATCTAGCCTCCACTTGCTGCAACTTGAAAAGACAACCAGACCCTCAACAAGATCTGTGTTGTAGTTGAAAGAAGCTTGGCCTTCAACCAGATAGTGGACAATAAAAATAAAAATCTTCCAAGATGCCTCTCAAGGAAAGAGGTGGGATTCCCGATCAGGAACACCTAGTGCTAAACAACAAGAGAATGATATATGTTTGAACAGAAAATATATTTAGAAATATGATAATCATCAACAACCTTCTCGTGCTGCCATCCTCTTCCTTTTATAAGTTGAGAGATTGAAAACCCTAAACCACTTGCAATGAGATAACTTCTTTCACACCAAGCATCTCCATTTAAAACTACGTTGTTCCTCATTGATGGCCACTCCTCCAAGACAGTGTTGTAGATTTGGTCAAGGTTGACCCAGTCAAAATATCCAGCCCCTTTCACACCTAAGGGTTCTGGTTTAAACAACCAAGATTTAGCATTTTTACATTTGGAATTGATTTATTCACTGTTTAGGAGTATTATGGACCTCCTTTACATTTTTATTCTTCAAACAAATAAATAAAACAAAAATGAATATTCCAATTAGCTTAGGACTAATTAGAAATATTACATTGAGGTTTGGGTGCCTTTTTTCTCCAACAGAAAATCAGAATGATAAAGGAAGTAGTAAAGAAAAATAAACTACAACAAATCCCTCGATTTTAGTGATCATGGAAATGGAACTAGCAGAAATCGTAGTCGATCAGCAAAATTCAGAAAAAATTATAGCTACCCCCCCCCCCCATTTCTTGAAAGAATCACGATCACTAAGCCAACAGTTTACCCTGAGTTTGATATTGTAGGGTAGTTGAAAAAATTATAGATAAATATTCCATTCCTGCATGCTATATGAGATATCTCGATCTATGAAAAAAAAATCAAATAATTATGCGGGAAAAAGCCTGGGAGAAAGCCAAAATATTCACCCACAGTTCATGTTGTAGGAACACTATTCAACCTTATCCTAGGAAAAGAGGTCTCTGTTAAGTATGACGATCCAGGAAGTCTAGTAATAACTATCCAAATACATGGTTGCACTTTACCAAACACACTGGTATATTAAGGAGTAGCCATTAATCTATTGACCTATGAGACTCGTAATTTCTTGGGTATCAAAACTTTGAAACCAACGTCAACCTTGCTAGAATTAGCTGATAGGTCAGTGGTTAAACCTAAAGGAACCATGGAAGATATCATGGTCTATGTAGATTCATGGAAATATCCTGTATAATTCCTGGTCATCAATCCAAGAAATAGAGTAGATGGACATCCGCTGATACTAGGAATGCCATGGTTAACAACAACAGATGCATATATAGGATGTCGAGATGGAAATATGTAAATTGCAAGAGGAAGCGTCATTAAAAATATTATGTTGTATCCTCCAGCTAAGCCTATTCCACCTGTTGTAAACCTTCAGTTACGCCCTCCTAAATATCAAGAAGAAAATCTGTAATCACCTCTTTCCCTAGATGAAGCTCTTGGACTTAAGAATCAATTAGAATCATTTAGCTCTGTTTATAAGGGAATGTCATTTTGTGTTTCATGCTTCCAGTTTAATGAATTCATGATTAAACATGCTCATTAAATTCCTCTACTTTTTCAGACCTTCCACCATACCTACAAAAACCTAAAGCCATCATAGATCCACTACTACCTTTATCCTTTATATCTTTGTAGCTGTAAACCCTTTTGATATTTAAAGCTAGCTACTTGGTTTCATCCCTGATCTGACATCAAACCCTAAAACACTCAAAAACTACCCGAGCCTTTCATATCTAGCGTAATATCCTTCATATCACAGTCAATCCTTGACTGTGATCTCATAGAGAGAGCCCTCTCAGCCTGGTAGGGCTAGCTACTAGGACAAAGTGGTATGTGGTTACCTTTTTCAATCTAATTTTTAGCCTTGGGAGAACTGGTGGAGTGCTAACGTAGTGGTGACCGAACTGGGGAAATTTTTTTATCTTCCTCAGAAAAGTGTATCAAGTTCCAAATATGATTAATTATGGTGGACAGTGATCAGACACAAGAAGGTTGAATTATTCACATGGTGACTCCATTATTCAAAGAATCCAAGTTTTAGAGCATTCATGGCAACCCCACTACATGTTGATCAAATTTCTTGCTAAACGAGATGATAGGGTATGTCGAAAATCTTCTATATTTTGAATTTTTAGAAGGATTAAGGAATAAGTTAGCAGAGCTTAAATTTGATTAATATTTTTTAATGGTTGTGTTTAGTTGTTTTAAATAGAGCTAAACTTCTTGTGAAGGTAAAATTTGTTTTCTTGAGTTGTTGAAAGATTTGAGAAGGGTATTAAACTTTTGGATTTTTAGATTCAGACATATAATTTCCAAGATCCTAAACAATTCTTGGAAAATCTTCCTTCTCCAAAGTAAGAGGAGATTGTATTGCCTTTTGATTTGTAGATTGATGAGAATTATATTTTCAAGTATAAGACTGAAAATCTGGAGTTAGAATCATGGTTTAACCTTGAGGATACAACTGATGAAATCATGCATGATCAACTGGTCATTGAAAGTCTGAAAGCTAACATAATAAATCACGCTTTCATTGATCCTATAGCAGACTACATGGAGGTTCTTTTTAGCTTAAGTTTTCAACCATGTTTTCACTATAAGGACCAGATCCATCAATAATTGCCATTACATGTTATGGCTTTGATTTTGTGGAAAAATAATCAAGTTGTCCTTTTGATTATGCTAACAATTAGTCAAGTAGTCCACTTGTTTCAGCAGCTACTTGACTGGCTTCATTGTAATTTTTGTATTACTTGATTCAAAATGATTTTCAGCAGTATAAGCTAGGTAGCTGTGTGCAAATAAGCTCAGTGATTTGAGCATTTTCTCCAAGCATTCTTTCAAGTTTCAGTTTCAGATTTCAGCTCAGTATGTTTCCGATTTTAGTTTGTAGAAAGGTTTTGATATCAGTTTGAGATTTTCAGTCACAAAGATTTTTTACTTGAGCATTTTGCAAGCTTGGGATCAACTGAATGGATCATGGTACTAGTCTACTGTGTTCTTGGCACCTCACAGGGAGAGTGCCATCCCTAGTTGGAGCCTATGTTGATTATGTTTTAAAATAATATTCCATGTTGTAAATTATTTCCAAAAAATGTCAAAACCTTAAGAAAAAAAAATATGCTTGCAAGTCGAAATGCAACATTAAAAGATAATTAAGTATGTTTAGATTAAATTAATCACATCATTTACATGTGATTAAATAAATTGTAATAATGCCTTGGTACTATAGTTTTAATTTGATTATAGAGTTGAGAGCGACAAAAAAAGTCATTTTTCTTATAGTGTTAAGCTATGCACTTTAATCGATGGCCTAATCATCACCATCTTACATCGACAACTCATAAGGCTTTTCGCCCCCCTACCCATCCTAGTTTTATAGGCGAAGGGGGGGTCAAAAAAGGTGGTTTCACTCACCCCGGTCCCACACAACGTGTCAGCCCTACATGATTTCACACCCCCCCTCTCAATACCATATACCACTCCTATCCCCCTCCGAAAATGGTTTTCACCCCTCCCACCATAATCCGCACTCCCGATTATGTCACCCTCCACTTCCGCTCCACCTCCACTCCCCTACTACCATGTATCTCCTGTCGCGTGATCCCGCCCCTGCTTACCATTCCATTCCCACACTTTACTCTCATGCTCACGCGTCAACCATTTTTTCCAACCATATGCCTCCCCATCATGTCTCACCTCCATGTCACCTCCCGCCTCAATGTCATATGTTCGTTTCATGGTCAGTTAAAGCTATGTTTTTTTCCTCTCCAACACAGTAATTTTAAACATGGTTTAAAAAAAACTGAGGACCAATTTTCAAAAAATGAAAGAGGTTTTTTTGATAACATCCTCGTATATGAAAAGCTCATTATGTTTTCTAACATCTATTATGTTTTGGGAGATTTAGAGAAATCTTTGCAAGCATATTTTCCCAAATTTTCCTGTTTTTAGCCAGTATTTTAAAATATGGTTTTCACGTAGGTGGAAATTAATTTTCAAAAATTAAAAGAGGTTTTTGTTTATAACATCTGTATGTATAAAAACCTCTCTCTGTTTTTACACAAACATTATGGTTTGGGAAATTGGAAAGAATATTTGAAGGCACATTTTCCAGAAATGTCATATTTAGCCATCTTTTTTCCAAATAGATTGTGGCCAATCAGAGATGAATATTAAGAAAATGGAGCAGGTTTGTGTTCCTAAGATTCCAAAGTAAAATAACCTACTTACATTTGACACAGGTATTATAGAATGAGAGATACATTCATATCTTCAAAGCCTATTTTTCTGATTGTGCAAAGTCATGTTTTAGACATATTTTTGCAGAGAATATTATGAACCACATGAGCAGAGGTTTGAGAAACTGAGAGAGGTTTATCTCAAAAAAATCTTCATATACAATAAAAAGTTTCATTTTGTACACATATATATTGAATTGAGACATTAAAAGGGATAAATGGACCCTATTTTCGAGAATTTCATGAGGAAAAATCTCAAAAACAGTTAGTGACTTGGAGGCCACCTCATCAAATAAGAGTTGCTATCAAATTCAAATTGCTCTTCTTTGTCACCAAAAATCCACAAATATAGTGTCAAGTAGATTCATTTGTTTTGAATGCCCTATATTTCAGGTCTTGTGTAACACAGTTAGAGATATTTGTAATAAATCTTGATATATTTTCAAGATATTTTAGTTTAGAATTTATATAAATACTTCATCATTTGAAGTAATAGATGTTAAGATATATAATGATAAAGACTACCATTCATTTTAAATTTGTTTACAGAGTTCAAATGACTTTTTGCAGTAATACAAGACAAGATGTTTAAAGATTCATGTGTCATATCTATGTGGTGAAGTGCTTCTTACTGCAATCTGTTTTCTCTATTTTCATATGTGTTTATTCTTTGAATTAAATTACAGAAATGGTTACGAATAGGATTTGTTGAAATACGAACCTTATTTTGGCTATAAGTAATTTTGATGTTTTCTTTTGAACTCAAACTAAGGAATTCTTAATTGCTCCTTAGTTTCTACTGAACCTTGCTTTTCTTCTGTTCCACATCATTTTAAATCTAAAGGATCCATTAGTATGTCTACCTTTCCCTGTTGCACTTAAGCTTGATTATTTTTTCATTTGATCATCTTAATCTCTTCTGAATCCATTGCCTAATGGAATTCCCTTGTTATTCCAACCAAACGAATTCAAAATCCAAACTTTGAACTTTCATAACTAGCCTAAAATTTACATAAAACAAAGCTAAATCTTACAGAGAGATCTCTCTCATTAGGGGAATTTTGAGGTCTAAAATGGGCCTCCTAAGGAAATTATAAAATAATAGTGAAAAAAATCAAATAAGATTTGATGACATCATCAAATTTTAGAGGGAAAAATGAAAAAATTGCTTTTTCAATTCATATTTTCAACTTATGTCCCAAAGTTTTTACTCAAATTTCGAGCGGGAGTACTCGTTGGATGCGGAATTTAATTCCTCATTCAAGGAGTACCCATGTTGCATACTTTCGATGGGTCCTACTACACGAAAAATGAGATTTTGTATTTCTAATTTTTCGTGTAGTAGAGTTCATCGAAAGTATGCAACATGGGTACTCTTTGGATGAGGAATTAAATTTTGCATCCAACGAGTACTCCCACTCGAAATTTGAGTAAAAATTTTGGGAGATAAGTTTAAAATACGAGTTGAAAAAGTAGTTTTATTATTTTATTATTTTTTAATATTTTTACTTTTTTACTCCAAAAATGGTGAATCATCCCCCATGGTTGACATCATCATCTTGAATCCTATTGGTTCTTATAAAGTTTATTTTGGTTGTACATTTTTCTTAGGAGGCCCATTTTAGACCTCAAAATTCTCCTAATGCTGTGTTTAGTAGGGCTATCTTCTCAACTCCAAAGTGGTTTTGATGTTATCTTCGTGGTTTTTTCTTCAGCCTTGAAATTACAGAGTGTTAACAAAACCCACATTTTCCAAGTATACAAAGGTAGATGAGATTTATAGGAGATTACTTAAGTTATCTATTCCAAGTGAATACAGGTGGAACAAATTATGTGAGTTACTTTAGTGAAAAAGTAATTATATATTCAACATCAGGGCCAATAGCGCAACAAAATTCAAAGGACACATCAACAACAAACTCCTCCAAAATAGTGAAAGCATTCAAACAGTTCCAAATTATCCTATATTTTTGTAATAAGAGATGTAATCGGTTCTAGATCTTCCTAAAATACATCCTGATATGTTATGAAATTATTTTTTTTAAATAAACTTATAAATAATTCTCATTTCGAAGTATTGAGGGTTGAGTTTTGTATCCTAGAAGGCTAATGTACTCTTTCAAGTTTTATGGGCTAATCAGTAATAAAGAATTTTTTTTTATAGGATTCTTGTGCCAAAATGTTAGTGAAGTTCATATTTCACTGTTTATGTGTTTATTTTATTTTATTTTCCATGATTATGTGTTCATAATATGAATTATTCAATAGAAAATTGAAGAACAGAATTTGTCTTAAAACACACTCTGTTTCTGGCTTTAAATAATTTTAATGTTTTCATCTAATATTAAGTACAATAACTCTTAATTACTCTTTACTTGATAGAAATTCTTTCACCTCTTCTCATAGACTTCATTTAAATTGACAAAATCCAGTTAGTTTGTCTACCTTGCCTTGTGAAATCTCTTTATAAATGTTGAAACAGATCCAAGTTTAAGTAATAGTTTCCACAACCCAATGGTAATTTACGAATTTGATCAACCAAACAAATAAAAAAATCTCAATCAATCAAACAAACATTGAATATTCATAACTATCCTAATATCTCAAATACAGAAAAAGCTAAATCTGACAGAGAGATCCCTATCTGAAGCTAGTAGGTCTAGATCACAGCTTCCAAAGTGTGTTTGTGGTTACCTCTGTAATTTCTCTTACAACCTCAAAATTATAGAGTGATAATAGATTATTCTAGAGTCTTTTACATGACATACACATGGCTAGTCCCTTTTCCATGAATATTGGGGGCTGATGCAACCTCCTCCTGAATTATAGTTGTGAAAACAAGAAGGTAAACTTCCAAGTCGCATAACTTTTGCATAAATGCTCCGATTGACATGCTTCTGGTATCGTTGAAAATATATTTGTGTGTAGAATAGCATGGAAAGGTTTCATGCTAAAGAGACAAATTTTTACCCCCAGAAAATTCCGTTTTATGCCTCAAAACACTCTTAGAAGGTTTCAGACCCTATTTTTCCAAAGTGGGTCCTGTTGGTAAAAACGGCCCCATGAGTTGATTCCTCTACTTTTTCCACTATGAATGCATGAAGATGGATGGAAATATGTATAATTATCCAATTTGGACCAGTGCAACCCTTTGGGATCAATTCAAACCTATTTCTACTAGAAAGGAATGGGGAATAATCATTTAGGATCCTGAGAGAATTTTGATAATTACCTAAGACTGGGATTAAGTTAAGGCAACCAACAATTAGGCAACATGATTACCTCTAGATATTAATGATTGATGATACTAAAAGAGTTGGTGGTTAAAGAAATCACTGTCATTGGGGATTTTGCAATAACACTTTGACACATTTATGACAAATTAAGTCCAATGGATGCCCATATTTCAACAATATATTATATCACTAGATCCTAAGAAAATTGAATGTCCAAGTTGATAAAGAAGAAAATGAAGCAACATCATGAACCATAGGAATATTGAGGAAAAATTAAGGTGCATTGGATTTGTGCCTCGTTCTATGATCCATTAGAGGAAATTTCAACCTAAAAGTGCCCATGAATTTTTCATGTAATTTCCATGTCATAATATGTAAACATATCAAAATGCTTTAAAATTAAAAAGAGTTACATGTAAATATTGTGGAGGGAAAAGAAGAAAAAATACTTTTTCAAACTATATTTCTAGCTTATCTCCTTATAGGTTTAATAAATTTCAAGTTTATACACTCATTATATGAGGAATTAAATTCCACATCCAACAAGTACCCATTATGCATAATTTTGAGAAGATCCACCTTGATAAAAATTGCATATACATTAAAAACATGTGTTTTAACACAATTTTTTTAATGTATCTCCAATTTTTAGCAATGTGTGTCCTTTCAATCTCATCAATGCAGATTTGGAGGCAAAGTTTCCAATATATTCTCATTAAATGCATCCATCCTGCTCCTTTTAATGGAAAATTTCTTGTCAAATCAACTGTTCTTGTTCCAACGGACATATTTTGGATGAAATTCATCAAACCCTCCTTTCCATCGTTGTCTTGTCTCCTGCGACGCAATTCTCTCCATTTGTGCCATCCTCCTACATATCGCATACCACTTCTACTTCAATGAAGCCTTCCTTTGGTAGAGTAGTTTATAGTCCCATGCTCTCTTTCAATTTTTTGTGGAATTAAGACTCTTCTCCAATGATATAGTCAATGCAAAGCCTTAGTGGCAGGGTCGTCCCTGTATAACTTTAACCTACTTCCATTGATATGTCTAGGGAAAAACTCACCATTTAGGTTCTATATTTGAACTACGTCACCCCCCAAGATATTCGTGGTAATTTATGGTCCCAACCAGTGGATTTGCAGCTTACCCAGGAACTTCGTGAGCTTACTATCATACAAAAGAACTAAGTCTCCATTCTTAAAATTCTTCTGCTTAATATGCCTTTCATGCCAGAACCTTTTCCCTGACATTCTGTATAATGGGTATTGTTTAGATGTGGAATTTAATTCTGCATCTAATGGGTGTCTAAACTTGAAATTTGAGTATACCTATAAGGAGGTAAGCTGAAAATACAATTAAAAAAAGTAGTTTTCTTGTTTTCCCTCCAAAATTCATAACTCTTATTTTATTATTTTAAATATTGTTTTATTATTTTTCCTTAGGAGGCCATATTTAGGCTGAAATTTCCTCTAATGTTTAATCCAAATCTCATTATCTATGAAATTTAGTCTTCAAGCTAGGTGACAATGCTGACAAGTAGTGGAGATAGAGCACTTAAATTTCTCTGTGGGCATAGTAATTCGTTCTATCAACCATCCTAGATTCATAGATATGGGCTATGTATCAATGGGATGAAAACAAGGATGAGGGACATTTATACCTTCCATTGGAGTCTGGAACCTAGGATTTGCATTTTATTTCTTTTGTGCTTGGGATCCAAATTGTTGGCTGAGAGATGAAAGTCCATCATTTTGTATGTGTTGATTAGGAACATGGGAGTATCCTAGAATATTAAGATTCCCCATGTTCATTTAAATAGGTGTTCTCTCTACTAAACAACACATTTAAGAAGAAAAATTCATTGTTATGGGAGGCATTCAGAGGAAGTGCATGATTTCCATTGATTCTATGTAAGAAATGGAAAAAATGCAGAAGGGAGTGGGAATAAAAGAATGAGGTCTAGACACACAACAATGTTAAAGGAAATTAGCAAGGTTAAACTCTTAATTGGAAGTCCTGAAGAATAGGGAAGTGTATTTAGGTATTTGTGGGAAAGTAATTCTACATGGATGGAGGGACAAATTAAAGGAAATGCGAGGAATCTTCAGCAGTTGGAAAAGGGGAAAATGCCAGCCATGGGAGTAACTTCAGTGGCATCACCTTCTTGGGCTTGAATGGAATGGATCAAAGATTAGAAAGGGAACAAGGGGAAGTTCAATAGAAAACATATCCAACAAACAACTTCTCAATTGGTATCTAAGAATAAAAGGATGATAGAAAGGATCAGGCCCTGAATGAGATTACTCCTTTTTTATTTCTAAACATAATCATGGTTTGAATGTAATTAGTGGGGGGAAATATCAATGCATTATAAGTAAGCCTAGTAAGAGGCTAGAGAAACAACATGAAAAAATCAATAAGGAGAGGAATCATCCACTCAAACACAACAACCAAGTATTTTGACATCTCATGCTAGGTGGTTCCCAGGGAAATAGGGTGGTTTTATAAATAGCATGCACTTATATCATTGTTTACTAATTATTAATTGACATAATGAATATATTTTTTTGGTTGAAGGAAAGTATAATTCTAACTTAAAGTAATGCTAATGATGATAAAGTGATTCAACAGAGAGGATAAATTGTAGTTAAAAAAAATTTTATAGTCGTTAATTGCCTTTCAAATTGCAACTCAAGTTTGTTGATCGATTCACATCCAAGGTGAGTCTCTGCCAATGTCAATTGCGCTCTTTATTCTCACGCACATATTCTCATGCATGTGTATGAAATACAATAGAGCATAGGGGTGGTGAGATATAGAGAGAGTCATTTTATCAACAAGCTAGTTGAGCAACATTTCCATAGGGGCTAGTTGTTTTGTCATCTAATCAAGACACCGAAACTACAACATATTTGCAACCCAAAAACTCTCAATTAGAAATATTCTCAAATATTTTATTGTAGAATTCTAGCCAAGGTATGGGAATTACTTGCATGATTGTTAAAGAAATAATGGTTATTTATGATATTCTTGATATAAATCCCTCACCTTCAGAATTTCAGTCAATTCCTCAAACTTTCACACCTAGTTCATAAAATTATATAGAAATATTGAACGGTGATAGAAGAAATATGAACAAACTTCTGTAATTTTGATAAGCTTTATATGAAAAGACTCAAGACAACCTATGAAACGTGACATTGGGGTTTGCATTAAGCATGGGGAAACAAACTCCATATATATTGAACTCAAGATCAATTTTTGGCCTTGGATGAGGGTCAGTGTGAGTCAACACAAAAGGCTTCCATGAGGACTACACTTGACAACATATTTTGTACTTGGCACCATGGTTATAATTTATGCACCACAACAAGGTGGGAAGCATTAAACTTGAAAAAAAAATCTACACTAAGCATTTATGTTGAACTTTACTACACAAAGACACAAGAGGAATTGAACTTGATAATGTATCATTCACTTCGTATTGGGGTTTTATTCCATGAACTACAACAAGGTGAGAGGAACTCAACCTACCAATTTTTTTTGCAATTGGTAACTGGGTTCTAGTCTACTGTTATAGCATCATTTATCACCTTTGTATACTTGATGATCTATGTATTGGCCTTGGGCAACCCTTTCCATTCATACTTTGTCATTTTCTTAAAAAACAATATTTTGAATTCCATACGCGACTCTGCCCTATCTAAAACACGTGCAATCACGGGTCCACTCATATCTAACCTGCATATACAATTGAAAATATTAAAAAATATAAAACACCCTATAATTTTGGTGGGGTTTATGGGTTACACCAGAAGCCCACCTACTGGAGCCCGTGGCCAAAATATTTCCCAATTGAAAAACTGTTTTGAGGAAGTATAAATACACCTCATGGGGAAGGCCTAAGGGGGGAGAGAGAAAGGTATTGATACTATAGCCTGTTATAGCACATATCAAGTTTGATTATGCATGTGCCTCCAACACTTCCTAGGTTTAGGAAACATTTGTTTCCTTCTTTGAGATGCTCACCTCCTTTATGTGACATCCTCGTGCACCTTTTATGTAAGAAGATTGTTGAGGCTTGGGCTGGACGGATCCGGAGGATAGTTTTTCTTGGAGCCATGGCTAGTTTCAGGTGATATTTATCTACATATTTTACATACATCAATAAAGAATCTTTGTCCCATTCCTAATGTCGTGATCTTATATGCTTTTTATACATGTTAATGATTTTGTAATTGTTAATTTCATGTATCTTTTATAAGCTCATATGATCTAACCTACTGACATTTAGGATATATATGTTGTACAACTAGTATATGTGATTTTTCTTGAGTGATTTGCAGGTTTGGAAGCACGTGGAGAAGCAGAGGGTTTGCATCCTTCAGGAATGAACTCAAACGTAGGACATACAGGTTAGTTCATCTCTCCCAAGTTTACTAGTTTAAGCATTATGACCTTTAGTTTAATTGCTTCTTGTTGTTGTATGGCTTCTGCTCTGTTAAGTCCCTCAACCCATACCTTAGGGTAGTTTTTCTCGTAACATAATTGGAGACTCCGCTCGGGATTACATTCCTGTAATTCCTAGTTCAAGTTTTTTTCTTTAGATTTTGGGTTCCCTGACTAATCTCATCACTTTCCTAGTCTTATTAGTTCTTTACCCATCCAGGAAAAAGTCCTAATCTTCTGGATCAACCTTGGATTTTTAATTTTTCCTTGATGTCTTTTCTATAGGCAAATTTTATTGCACACAGTCACGTATACACCCATTCTGGTCCAAAGAAACATGTGTATATGTGAGTTTCCTTAGACACAAATGCGTATGCATGCACGGTGCACACTGCCAACCTACGTATGGCCAGTTTCAAATGAAAAATTGATTTTTAGAGTCCTGTGAGGTCTTTTTGCCTATTATTGGCCACTGCTATAGAACCTTTGATATGTCTGGGTAGTGTTTTTGTGTACTGTGTATCAATTTCTCTCTTCCCTGATTGAAAAGCTAGTCAACCCAGGGTTTTCCTTTCTTGGTGAAGTTTCAGTTTTGGTTGTTGCAGCAAGACTTCTTTCAGAATTTCTTATGGTTCTTACATTTCAGTATAGTGAGTTTGTGTTTTTTTTCTCATGATTGGCCTTGTCATTGCTTCACTTTTTGTTTTTTGTCTTGTTGGGTTGTTTGTTTTTCTTGGTTTCTTGAGATCAACTTTTCTATCAAATCTTGAAGTTGTGTTCTTGGTTTCTTGAAGTTTCTATGATTGTTGGAATTTTATACTATTGTTTCAAGTCATTTTCTTGAGTTAGTTACTTCATTCCATTTATTAGGTCCCGTCATGAAAGTGACATGGTTTTCTTAAGGAATTTACAAGTTTCTTGTTGGTTCAATTTGCTGATTTGAAGTATATGGCAGTTTGTGCTTTTCTTAATGTGATTTTGTTGCTTCCTTAAAAATTAAAAAGTATAAAAAAAAATAGGTGTTTTCCTTTGCTTTTGATTTTGGTTTTCATTTCATGGTTTTCATAATTTTAGGAGAAAGTTTGTAGTTTGTCATTTTGGTCTGAATTGCTTGGTTTTGATAGAAGTTTTAGAGTGAACTTGTCTCTTCTTGCATCAGGTTGTTTTTGGAATTTGTATGCAAGGAAGTTCTTTTTTTTGGATTGTATTTTCTATTGTGTCAGAGTGATCAGACCTGTCATGTGGAGAAATTCATTTGCTTCCCTTTTTAAGTAGTCATAGAATCTCCACTTGCCATTGGTAGTTTTGCATTAGTGTAGTTGCACCCTTAAGCATATTTAGTATTTTGATAGTTTTTGAGTATGTGAGCGTGATATTGAAAATAAAAGAAAAATGTCTATCTTTTAAAAAAAAATTCATAGAACTTGAGTAGAAATCTCTTTCATCAAATAAAAATTTGCATATGCATGTAGCAGGTTTCTATTGATTTCTCTTTTCCGTCAAAACATCATAAGTTTCATTCTTCATTTACCCCTGACTTAAAAATAACAGCCATTAAATTCAAGCACGTAATTTACAATGAACTAGAACTTTTGAGTTTTCATTAATATACACCAACTAGTCTAGGTCATAAGGCCTTGGAATAGGTGAGTGGAGAGTTAACTCTCCAAGGCCACTCAAAACTTCAAACACAAAAGTTGATTAATGAGTAAAATATAGCCTCGTTAAGTGGACCTAGAAAGCTATCCTCCGGAGAGTCAAGCGCGAGGGAAAATGAAGGTAAAGAAGAGAGATACCCCCTACCCTATTTTCTGGATCCTGACCAAAGACCATTCCACCTGGCTGTTGATATGAACTAGTGTCCATAGTTGCTATTTATAGGTATCACATAGGTGACTACGAGGGGGAATACCCATGGTAGCTGAGGAAAATGTTGCATCACTCTCATTAGTATTTTTGGAGGGTGCCCTTGCGAAGCTTGGGTACTTGCATCGATAAAGGATTTTGTTAGGAGGTCAGTGTAACTATTTATGCTACCTTCGCTAGTAGGCCTCGGGCGTAATTACCCTAGACTATTCTTGGAAGGTCCTTATTTTCGCTTTCTTTTATTTTGGTGTCTGGTACTAATAACCCAGTGTGGAAATACTTGAGGGCTGCATGATTGCTGAATCTTATGGAATTTTTTGTAGATAGTGCTCTTTTCTCCTAGATTTCCATAGCTTTGTAATTTTTTGAGTCTATATAAAATCTCATAATTATTAAAAGTGGCTAACCGATCGGTTCGCCGATCGAGGAGGCTTCGTGGTTTTTCTCTTGCGAGTTCTGAGACTTCTTCAAGAAGGCATAGGAGAAATTCTTCTTGTTATTTCCAACTGGTAGTTACACACGCATCGGAGAGCGATCCTCCACTTGGAGCTATTATTTCTAAGGGTATTCCTAGTGCTAGTCGTGATTTAGAGAGGAGTACTCCACTCCTTTCTCGGGTCCTTTTTCCAGCAGAAGAAGTTGAGGTTGAAGAAATTTCTGAACCTCTAGCTACTCCTTCGTCTCCTCTTCCTGCTAGTTTTCCGGATGTTCTATTGTATGTTGGGCCTCCGTCTGATAGACTAGATAGTGCTCATATTTCTCCTACTTCTCTTTCGATGGCCACAGCTGGGAACACAACTTCTGCTATAAGTAATTCAAGTGTGTATACTCCCCTTTCAGCTGAGGGAAGAGGTGCCATTGTTATTTCAACCATAACTCCCAGTAATGGAATTTTTGGCTCTACCTCCATTCCATCTATGAGTGGGGGAGCCTAAGATTTTTCTTCCCATCCTGATCCCTTTTCACTTGGGATTCCTTCTAGTGCAATTCCTTCAGTTCCTCTCACTTTCACTTCTACTGTCTACACACCCATGTCTTCTATGGCTAGTGGGTCAACTTATTTTTAGGGTTTCCCATTCAAAAGTGGTCATATCCCTCACTCGAACCCTTCCTCAGGTTCTTTGCCTTTCTTCGCTCAAGGTAAATGTTTTAATCATTTTCTCAGAGGACAAAGCTCTAATGATTTTCAAGGCTGGAACCTTGCTTTCACTGGGTTCAGAACTGGGAATCAGTTTTTGTATGGTTAGTAGGGGAATGTTCCTTTCTCCTCCGTAGGTGCTTCTCAAGGTTTCTCTCCATTTGCTAATTATTGGAACCCTTACCAAGGGGTTTCATCTTCATTTAACACTTCAATTGGATGGAATATCCTTGTTTATGGTAAACCTATGGTGGGATGGGGTCCTACTTCAAATGATTCGGTGCCATAAGGTTTCTCTTATGGTTCAGATTTTTCTATGAATAATCCATGGCAATATGGTGCCGTAGAAAATCTAGGTTATTATTTTCAGAATGTTGGGAATCCTTCTGTTGGTAAATGGAATTCTCATGCTCCTCCACTCTTACCATTCCTCACAACTCTAAATATTCCATATCTATAAAAATTAACTAATGATCTTGTTTGATACAGCCTGGGTTGGCCTCCAATCCCTAGTAAACTTCCATTAGATATTCCAAAATTTGAAGGGAAGACTGGTGAGGATCCAACTGACCATGTCACCAGTTTCCATTTATGGTGTTCATCGAACTCCCTTATCGATGATTCGATTAGGTTGAGATTATTTCAACGCACCCGAGCTGGAAATGCTGCTAAATGGTACATTGAGATTACTAGGGGCACTTTTTCTTTGTTTTGTGAGTTGGCTACCATGTTTTTGAACCATTTTCAGTTTCCTGTTTGATATGATACTGGAACTGAGCTTCTGGCCAATTTCCAGCAAGATAAGGCAACACACATTTCTGACCATATTCAGGAATGGAGGAGAAGGAAGAGGCTCATTAAAGCCCATATTCCTAATGAATTCCTTCTTGAATGGTTCCTCAAATCCTTACAACCAGAAATATCGAAGGATGTATCTCCTTCTGGGGTATTCTCTGAGGAGCAAGCTATCTTTAGAGCCCAGCAGTTGGAACTGATATATTCTCAGTCTGGGATTTTTAATAAGATATTTCCTGGTGCTCCTCATTCCAAAGTAGATTAAGCCAAACCTAAGCCAGTTCCTCATGTTTACGGGCTTGTCGGTTCGATCGATAGTGGCACAACTAACCTTTTGAATCAATCGCAACAATTGTCTCTACAATTTTCTCCTTCTATTCAGGCTACGTCATCAGTGTCTACTCCTTCCCAGCCCTTGAAGATTAATGTTGTTCAATCTTTTAACCCCAAAGGAAATCAATAATCCTATGGGAAGAAGAAGGGATGGAATAACAAGAAGAAAGATAAGGATGGGAAGGGTAATGTGAAAAAATACAACGATAATGTTGGAGAGGGCAAGAGAGAGGCAAAGAAAAAAGTCAAGTTTCCATGCAAGTTATGCACTGGAGACCATCTCACCCATCTCTGCCCTAAGATTCGAGATGCTCAGTGCTTGTTAGGTCAGCAGGGTTCCTCTAGTTCCCAGGTTTTCATAACTAACCCTTTTTCCCAATGAAAACAAATTCTTGTTGGTGCAAATGCAAATACTGGAGCTCCCATAGGGGGCAACCAGGAAGGGGAAAATTTGTCAAAGGTATATATGATGAGTGCTCATATGGATGTTGCCACGAAATCACATGATTATGGTGAATTTGAGTCTTGAAATGTTAAGGACACTCCTTATACTTACGAGTCACGCCATATTGAGAGGCCGATAGTAGAGCCTATACCTCACATGCTGAAATGTTCTTCTAAACATTTGACAATCAACCCTAATGCCAAGTCAACCCAAAACTACTCCATAGTAGAATATCTTGTTGAGATTCCTTGTGCTATGTCTATGTTGGAGGTACTTCTGTCATGCCCAGCACAAAAGAGTGCACTGATCACTATGATCGGGGAGATAGATCCAAAGAACTCTCTTATGATCACATTTGATATGTCAAATCTTAAGAAGAAACTTCCTCATCACATGGCTTTTCAGATCAAATCTACGTATCAGAAAATCAATATTTTGAACGGTAATCAATGAGGGTGCTTCCACATGTGTCATGTTTATCTCATGTTGGAAATCCATTGGATATCATCAAGCCGTTCCTTCACCTACTCTTCTCACGACATTTGATGGTCATTCTCCTAGGCCACATGGCATTGTTCCGACTTTGCCCATCAGTGTTGGGGGTACAGTTTTCAATATTGAAGTCGAGATAGTAGATGCCAATTTGGACTGCAACCTTCTACTGGGGATATTTGGATTTATGGGATGGATGTTATTGCTTCATCATTATTTCACATCCTGTGTTTTCCCCATGAAGGGAGTATTGTCACTATTGATCAGATGGACTATTCTCCAAAAGATCCAAATGAATCTTCTGACTCTATTGTTCCCTTATTGAATGATGATAAGCAACTTGTGGAGAATTTAGGGGTCATAATGTATACCTCGTTGATGGTTACCTTTGATGTTCTGACTCCTTCTGTTCATATAAATGCTATTTCATGCTCCAGGGCTCCTACTCGAAGAGAGTTCTTCTGAAATCATTATTTTTTGGACCCTTAGACCTTACCTTCTCCTACTACCACATTAGAAGAAGTTTAAGTGGGTGGAACGAAATTCCCTATATCTACAGCAAATACTTGTTATTAGTCTATTGTTGACTCTATAGATTCTGATCCTGTTTCTCTTTCACTAGAGGATTTGGATGGAGATGTGGCTCTGGCTTGGACACTTAATTCATATTCTTCTCAGGATTACCTCGATACTATGCTACCATCTGAGGAGGCTATCCTAGAGGAAATGGCTGGTGTGGAAAGACCATGGGATGATTTGCATCATCGGTCCTATTTTCTACCGGATTTGCGAGAGGTTGAGTCAAGATTGTCTAGCCTTGCGTCTACTAGTTCTGTTCATCCGATCCTGAACCCTTTGGCTCAAGCACATATTTTTGTTGAAGGGAACATGGATGTCATTTCCGAGATGATCCTGGTGAAAATTTACAAGAATCCCAACATTATAGAGAATGTTTTCATCGGAGCTGAATGTTCCCCTAAAGAGATTTAGATTTATACCGATCTCTTTAAATATTTTTGTTATGTGTTCGCTTGGTCTTATGAGGAAATGCCTGGAATTGATCCATATATTTTCGAGCATGCGATCAGGACTTACGAGAATGCTAAGCCTATATGGTAGAAGCTTTGTCCGGTAAACCCTAGGAAAGTCGTAGCTATCAAGGCCGAGGTTGAGAAGCTTCTTAAGGCAGGTTTCAGATAACCCATTCCTTTGACTAAGTGGGTTTCGAATCTAGTGCCTATAGACAAGAAATAAGAAATGATACATGTCTGCATTGACTTCAAACATTTGAATAAGGCATGTCCAAAATATAATTAACCCACACCATTTATTGATCAGATTATTGATGAGTGCAGGGAATGAGATTTTCTCCTTCATTGAAGGTTTCTCGAGATATAATTATATTACCATCTATTTTGGATATCATCACAAGACTACTTTTATTTTCCCCTAGGGTATGTTTGCATAAAATAAGATGCCTTTTGGTCTTAAAAATGCAGGAGTTACTTTCCAGTGGACCATGTACTATGCTTTCCACGATATCAAGCATATCATCAAAGCTTATATGGATTATTTAGTTGATCGTTCTTGAAAGAGAATTGATCATCCCTTTCATCTTCGATAGATTTTTGAAAGATGTGATTATTACAAAATCTGGTTGAACCCTAATAAGTGTGTTTTTGTCGTCAGTTCTGGTTGATTGTTGGGATTCATAGTGTCTACTAAAGGGATTCGGGTAGATCCCTTGAAGGTTGAGGCAGTACTTCAGTTGCCTCCCCCATATTCTTTTCGTCAACTTCAAAGTATTCAAGGAAATGCCAATTTATTAAGGAGATTCATCATTAACTATGCTGAGGTTACGGAAGGATTTATGAGATTTTTGAAGAAAGGAATTCCATTCCTATGGGATGACTTTTCTCAATGCTTGCTCGATGCTTTGGAAAGGGAATTGACCTCTGCTCCTTTATTCAGTCCACCATATTATAGCAGAGACTTCCTTTTGTATCTTGCCATGGAAAAATCTACTATAGGTATGGTTCTAGTTCAGGAGGATGATGATATTTGTGAGAATGTTATTTATTATCTAAGCTGAGGCTTGACAGGTCCTGAATTATGATATTCTCCAATTGAGAGTTAGCTTTGGCAACTGTCCATGTTGTCTAGCGACTTAGGCATTACATTCTCCTTCACAAAAATTATGTTTTGGCAGTTGTCAATCCATTTCAATTTTTTCTTAGTAGGCGAGTGATTGGGGGAAAATGCAATCGATGAATTGTCATTCTACAATAATTCGATCTCGAATTCCTATCTGCCAAATCCAAGAAAGCGTTGGTATTTGCAGAGTTGATCTCTGAGTTTTCTTGTGAAGATGAGATTATTTATGAGGAGTCGTTCCCTGATGAACATATTTCCCTCATTTCTTCACAAGATCCTTGGTATAGGGATATTATTATTTATCTCCATAATTTGAATATTCCCCTTTCTTTTTCGAAAGATGAGCGTCAAAATTTGTGCCACTTGGCGAAAATTTATCTTATTATCGATGACACTTTGTATCGTCGCGAGGTCAACTCGATCCTTAGACATTGCATAACTCTCGAAGAGGCCGAGGTTGGGATGAATAATTACCACAGTGAAGCTTGTGGTGGTCATTTATCTGGGATTTCTATAGCTCAAAATATTTCGCAAGCTAGATATTCTGGGAAAATGTTAAGGATGGAAAATTATCTTGAACTTTAAAAAAATTGGCGAATCTCACTAGTCCCTAATATGAAAACAATTTTTATTGATATATTTGTAAATTTATTCAAATTTTTAATGATTTTATATATATTGCCTATATGACGTTGGATATTTTTAAGGTAAAGTAGTTTGATATTGTAAAATTTGGGCGAACCATTTTTAGAAAAAATGCAAATTGGCGAATATGGTTTTTGGAAAAACCATGGAAAATTTTCCCACCTACGAATATTAGCCCCTAGAATTTTTCATGCGGATATATTTGGCCCTCAATTTTCAAATATTGTGTTGAGGCAATCAAAAAATGTCACCCTTATCAAGTTTATACTCAGAAGATGTGCGCTCATCTAGCTCCGCTCTTTCTTGTTATCACTATCAGTCCATTCACTAAGTGGGGAATTGATTTTACTACTTGTAACCTACCTTCGCTAAAATTTCACAAGTCTATTATCGTAGCATTGGACTACTGCACTGAGTGGGCCAAGACTATGCCTACTTTCTTGAACAACGGTGAAACAACAACCATGTTTCTATTGAACCAAGTCATTTCTCGCTTCGGTATTCCCAAAGAGTTTGTCACTGAACATGGCAATCATTTTCAGAACTCCATGATGGCTGAATTGGCTGTTAAATTAGGCTTGTGGCAGGAGCATTCGCCTCTGTATTATCCTTGGGCCAATGGGCAGGTTGGAGCCATGAATAAATCCTTAAATGCTATCCTCCAAAGAAAAATCAATAAAGCAAGATCCAATTGGCATGTCATGTTGTATCCTATGCTTTGGGGATACTGGATGTCACTTAAGACTGCAACCGATTTCACTCCTTTCCAAATGGTTTATGGTTTGCAATTAATTTTTCCTCTTGAGTGTGATATTCCTTCCCTTAAGATACTTGTTAAGCTTCTTCCAGAAACTTCAAGTATCAAGGAATTCCTTGTTTATCTAGAACATCTTGATGAGCAGCATCGATATGTAGCTACAAGTAATGAGGCTCGAAAGAAAAGAGTGAAGGTTCAGTATGATAAGGCTGCAAAACCTAGGGTTTTCTCTGAATGTGACCTTGTTTTGGTCTATGATCAAGACAAGGATGCCTTGGGGGCAGGGAAATTTAAATCCATGTTTTATGGCCCTTTCATTGTCAAAAGAGTCCTTAAGAAGGGAGATTATGATCTGGTTGACTTTGACAGAAACGAGCTGGCAGAGCCCAGAAAAGGGCACTATCTTAAGAAGTATTATGCCTAGGAATATTTCTAGCATTTGATTTGGTTATATACATTGTATTTTTGTGCATATGTGTCTATCGATTCTGGTGTTACCTTGATATTTTTAATCTTCTTTGGCAAGTGTTTATGGATGATCTAAGTCATTTTGGTTTTGCCGATGGTGCTAGTCGACATACCTGTAATCTTGCTTCCATGGCTTGGGTAATCTATTATCCGTCCGGTCAGTTGCTAGTCTCAAGGGGTGTATGTATTGGTCCTGCTTTGAACAATGTTGCAGAATATACTATTGTGATCAATCTACTTTCTAAGGCAATTTCTCTTGGTATTGGTTCGTTAGTAGTGTACTTGGATTTGCAACTGGTTGTTTCACAGTTGAATAACATCTATCGTGTCAGAGATCCATTTTTATATCATTTATTTCTGAGAGTGCGTTTGTTGCAAAGATCATTTAATTGTGTTACATACATTCACATTCCACAATCAGAAAATAAATTTGTTGATTCATTACCTAATCAAGCAATAGATTGGCATATCAAGCATTCATTACATTGAAATCATCAATATTCATTGTATATATGAGAGAGTCACATCATAAAATATTTGTATATATATAGATCAGAGTCATGTGTTAAAAAATATACAAAATTGGACAATTATGTCCTGCAAAATTAGGGCTTATGCCTGATCATTTCCATCATAAAAAATATTAAAATCATCTAGTCGTCCTAAAAATTCTATGCCTATGGGCCCTTCCATGGATAGGCATCACATAAGAACATTATGGCATTAGCCACCAACAGAATAGTCGCACCCAATCACGTGGTACACCACATGTCTCTGAATAGCCTCACGGAGGTCCTCTACTGTCGAGGTCCTCTACTACAGCCATAGGGACATGGCGGGTCAAAACCTCCAAGTTCCTCTGTATGGCATGTAGAACCATCTCAGGGTATTCAGTGACATTCTATACCTCTTTTCCATGATGCCTGTGCCTTGGTAGAACCTCAGGTTTGACTGGTCCAACATCTGTAACATGATCAATAAATTTGTAAGTCCATTGTCTTATCAGAAAGATTTTTTCATTTTCATATTTTTATTGAAAATCCAAAAAATCAAATAATCAAAAATCATTTAAATGCGATCTTACCAATCACTCCCCATGCAGCTTCGGGTGGTAAGGGCAGATATGCATCTCCCCTAAATTCCATTCCATCATAGGGTAATCCTCTACGGTGATCACTTGTTCTACCCAACATAGGAATAACTCATCATCCCAGGTAGTCTTAAGGACCTCGCCACCCCCTAGCCTCTTGATCAAGTTAGCCCATCAGGATCATGTGATATGCTGATAGTAGATATCACCTTGGGTCAAAGCGTAGGTATCCTCTCAAAGAATAATGTACACAAAATGGTCCCATAGCCGAACTTTTTTCTTTTATTCCTATGGATGGAGGTCAATTGTTTCTTCAAATTGGTCAACACGGCAGTGCACCAATCATATAAAGTACTCAGGAATTCAACTACTAAAATCATGATCCCATGTGAGGCTTGGTGTAATGAAGCTGACCCGACTACTCTGACTACGGTGAAAATAAAGATTTTCATGTGCAGTCCTTTCACATATCTAATTGGGATCTGGGTCCTGAAATTCTGAGTACCCTCAACACAGTATATGCCAATGTAATACTCAATATTCAACCCTCATGTTGGCTTGCCCTACAAATTCACTGGCTCTCCTCTTCGAGAGAGTCCAGTAATAAATATATGTCTTTGACATCAATTCTCAAAGGCATTTGATCATTCATGAAGCAATCCTCCTCTGGGTCCCAGTAATTAACAAGCATCTCCAACAATTTGGTATTTTTTTTCATATTGGGCATCATGAAAATTTTGAGAAATCCACATCCTCAGAAGATATCTAAGGACAATTGGTCCTCCGACCTCATTATCAATTGCACTATGCTCCCTCTCTCTCCAACTGATGGTCATCCTGAGTCAATTCAAAAAATTACCCATGAGATTTTTATTTTGAAATTTATCTCCGCGCATAAGCGAGTTTCTTCTTACACAAAACCATCTATACACAACTTTGAAATTTTGAACCCCTGTATACGCAGAGGGTTAATCTAAAAAACTAATTCATATGGTGAAATTAACCTAAAAATTACTTGAATTAATATCAAAATTGATTACTAAGTTGATTGAGAGGATTACCTAGAAGATTTGAACTGATTCAACTGAGAAATCACCCGGATTGATATTGGGGATTTTTTACACCATGGATTTTCCTCAAGTTCACCAATGCAGAAATGACCAAATGTGTGTTCAAAAGGCCTATTTATGCCCAAAATTCAAATTTTTTTCAAAACCCACTTGTCTAAAGTTTTGTGTTTACTTTTTGAATTTGTCCAAGACTTTATGACCTTTTGGCTTGTAAGTGATGGGATAGGTTGTTTTTAGGATCATTTGACGATTTCGAGATGATTTTGACCGCTTCAATTCCATGACCACTGACCTTTCATGGTAGGTATTATGTTCAGAACTGGCATATATGTTATGGAATTCACTGTCTGTTTCACTTATGCATATTATGGGTTGACCCCCATCATGTTATCATTATTAAACCATTTTCACTCGCCGACTTATAAAATCATGATATGATGGTAGATCCATCCTTTACATGGGCTTCTTAGCTAGATCCTCACTGGCGTATGTTGCCCATGCTGCAAAATGTGTAGGCTCAAGATTCCTCTTTAGTCCTGCCATGACTAATGCAATGAAGCTTCATTCTTCTTCTTCTTCGCTATATTCTTGGCTTTATACCCTAGAGGCTCCCATTTTATTGTTGAGTTGTTTTTTTGCATTGCATATTGACCATTTGTATATCTTGGCCTTAGTCGGATTCACTTGGACTCGTGTATAAGCCATCTTTTTGACCATGTGCTTCTGCAAAGTCAGCCTTGCAATCACTTATCATCTGTAGCTTCACACCTTTTCCTGTGGACAGAACATTCCTCTGAGTGTCATTTACCAGTTTTGCCACCTTGCATTGAGCATAGGATTGCTCCTATCCCAGGAACTAGAGCATCTATTGACTGACACTCATTCTATCCATTGTACTATAGGAATTATTTTATTCATTTTCAGGCTTTCAATATGAAAAATACAAAAAAACCAAATATCCCAAAAAGAGCAGGATCGATACATTACTTCCATATTTGATGGCACCTAAGAGTAAGTTGTGTCGCCCTTGAAAAAATCACAAAAAATATAAGTATTTTCTCCATTTGGGATGGGCTTTAGTTTGACTTAGGAGAGCCATAACCTTGTTATTGATTTAGTACTCCCCTGGTTTGTTATCTCTTCCAATCATATGGAGGGTTTGTTCATGCCTCCTCATATGACAAACTTATAAAAATTTATCATATGCTTCCATAGTCAGAATGAGTCATGATTTTTTTCAAGGGAAGTAAACCTGAGTCGGCCTTTGTGTAGTGTCTCTTGACTCATTTTTTCATTCAACCATCCCCTGTTTGTCAGAGTCTTGTTTTGTCACATCAGCGATTTGGTACTTTTCTCGTGTTGGTTTGAGAAGGGCTCTATTGACTTCTTCGCAGCAGGTTTTTATCTTATCGACTTCGACAAATTTATTTTAGAGTAAAACGTAGAGTAGCACCCTGGCCCTATTTACATCATTGATAGGTGACCTTATGCTCAGCATTTTATCAACACCATGGGTCTTTAACTGAGTGGTTTTCCTTATGTTCGACTTCAACTTTCATTATCACACCTGGGATTTATGTAGTACCTTGGTTTCGATTTGACCCTATTGGTGGATTCCTCACCTCTTTTTCAGCTTTCATTATTGGTTTGTTCAGAGGGTTTCTACCGTGCGCTAGCTACATTTTGTGCATGACGGAAATGTGCTTCGGGTTGGTTACTTTAGTTTTATTCGTCTGATTCCTTCAAAATTTTGGCATTTGGGTTACACTTGCCCTGGATTGATGTGGGATGCCTTAATTCCTTCCTTCCAATAGATCTTTTCCGATCGACTCTAAACATTTCTCTGGCAATAAGTTCTAGATTCTTTTTGTCAGTACCTTAGGGTTTACAGTCATCAGTGGCATATTCCTTCACTATCGATAGTAAGAATACATCAATGTCTCTTGATTGGTAGATTCTATCAAGTTTTCAGCTTCAACTCATTCATTCGCACTTGTTAGATTGTACTCAGGTACCTTCACTCTCATCATTATTATCAGTGAGTTGTCTCGCGTTTGTTAATGGTATACATCAATGACCGATAATCAAACGATTTCTCACATGGTCAACTTTAGTTCATTTATTCTCATTGTGTATAATTGTACCATAGTGGTTGTTGAAGACCTCAGGTTTGCATCATCATGCTTTGTTTCACTTTGACAACTGCTTCACTTTTATTCCAATGACACCATCCACCCTTACATGTCACAGTTCATCACAGCGGCATTCTATATGTTGGCACCCGAGTTACATGCAATACCACTTTTCCACCACTTATGATTTGGTACTTGGAGATTCAGTTGTGGCTTCAATGATCATATACGTTTGCAACATCATTGATCAGTCTTCTATATGTGATACTTTGTCACAACTTTGATATGTACTTTCAGCCAGTGATCAGATGATTCACTATGTACTTTACAATTTTTGTTATTCCTGTATACATATCGGATCCGCTCCATACTTATTATGCAGATATAGTTTACTTTCACTAAGCATGGGTATGCCCGCATTAGACATGAGCTTTATTTCTAATTTATTTCAGTGGTTTTTGGCAGGATGAAATCTGGTGAAGTCCTCTCAAGTCCTCGCAAGATTCTTTCTTATGCACATAATACATTTTGACCATCATGTAACCCTTATGACCTCATATATTAGGGGGCATATGTTATAGCATCATTTAGCACCTTTATATACTTGATGATCTATGTATTGGCCTTGGGAAACCCTTTCCATTCAAGCTTGATCATTTTCTTAAAAAGCAATATTTTGAATTCCATACGCGACTCTGCCCTGTCTAAAATGCATGCAATCGTGGGTCCACTCATATCTGAACCACGTATACAATTTAAAATATTAAAAAATATAAAACTCCCTATAATTTGGGCGAGGTTTAGGGGTTACACTGGAAGCCCACCTACAAGAGCCTGTGGCAAAACTATTTCCCAACTGAAAAAAATGTTTTGACGAAGTATAAATACACCTCATGGGGAAGGCCTAAGAGGGGAGAGCGAAAGGTATTGATACTATAGCCTGTTATAGCCCATAACAAGTTTGATTATCCCTGTGCCTCCTGCACTTCCCTGGTTCAGGAAACCCTTGTTTCCTTCTTTGAGATGTTCACCTCCATCCTCATGCACCTTTTATGGAAGAAGATTGTTGAGGTTTGGGCTGAACGGATCCGGAGAATGATTTCGCTTGGAGCCGTGGCTGATTTCAGGTGATATTTCTCCACATATTTTACATACATCAATAAAGAAGCTCTGTATTGTTCCTGATGTCATGATATTATATGATTTTTATGCATGTTAATGATTTTGTAATTGTTAATTTCATGTTATATTTTATAAGATTATATGATCTAACATACTTACATTTAGGATAAATCCCTCACCTTCAGAAGTTCAGTCAATTCCTCAAAATGTCACACCTATTTCATAAAATTATATAGAAATATGGAACGGTGATGGAAGAAATATAACCGAGCTTCTGTAATTTTGATAATTTTTATATGAAAAGACTCAATACAACCTATGAAATGTGACACTGCGGTTTGCATTAAGCATGGGGAAACAAACTCCATATATATTGAACTCAAGATCAAGTGTTGGACTTGGATTAGGGTCAGTGCAAGTGAACACAAAATGCTTCCATCAGGACCTCACTTGACAACCAATTTTTTACTTGACACTGGTGTTCTACTTCATGCACCACAACAAGGTGGGAAACATTAAACTTGAAAATGGAATATACACTGATAATTTATGTTAACTTTTCTCCACAAAAAAATAGGAGGAATTGAACTTGATAATGTATTATGCACTTCGTATTGGAGTTTTATTCCATGAACTGCAACAAGGTGGGAGGAACTCAACCTAATTTTATTTTTTGCAATTGGTAATTGGGTTCTACTCTATGCATCGATGCTCAAGGGATTGAAGTTAACAAAATATTATGCACTTGGCATTTGGTTCTACTCCAGACACCGTGACAAAGTCAAAAGGATTGAACCTGAGAACATATTTTTCACTTGGCCTTGAGGTTCTACTCCATACACCACAATAGGGTGGGAGGATTTGAGCTTGGAAAAATATTTGGAAAAAGGAACTACCTTCTACTATGTGTAGTGTGATGAGGCCTCTGGATTTGGAATTTGGGTTCTATTTTGTGCAAGGCGACAAGAATGGAAGGGATTGAACTTGACAACAATTTTTTCACTTAACATTGTGGGTCTCCACTGTTAAGGAATTATGAGTCAAGAGAGGATTGAAATTATGAACACATTCATGATTCAAGAGAGTGTGGATCCAACATTTACCGGGGGGAAAAAGGTTCTGCATCGAGTGAAATTACAACCATAGTTCTTTATCCACTGAGGCATACCCACAAAATCCATGATACATAAATATAGTACACCATAAGACAAGATATTCACAAAATTTTACTTCATAATAATAATAAAAATATATTGTCTAGTGCCGACCCACTTCTGTATTTTTAATAATATCACCCAAAAAAATAACAATATGACGATCTCCCGAACTATAGTTGCAACTGCATTTTCCCACCGAATTGCAAAATTTCCACAAAAAAATATAGAAATTCTATCATTGAATGCACAATCCCTTCGGTCCCTTAGGTCAAGATCACATGGGACATTAAACACAACAAAATAGGGAGGGTTAAAAACAAATGAAAATCACAGTGACATAGGGCCTAAGCTCTTCAACTTACCTGCTCAGTCTCGCTGGGCTCCAGGGAAACCAAAATATGTCTTCAATGTTGTTCATGGAGCTTCACCTTCCGTCACGTGACAAAAAAATATCTAAAATTGAAAAAAAGAAGAAGAACAAGGGCGAATAGATGGTGATACTTATTGAAGAATAATGGTAGCTTATATTTATAGTAAAGTTAATAAAAAATAATAAAATACAATCGTAGTCGAACACAAGATGTAGAGTAATTATGAAAGGTTTGCATGTAGCCCATGTGCCTTCTTTTTCAATTTCACACTTAAGTATCTTTTCCATTTGGTCGATTGTGTTTTCAATTTCCCACCCAACATCACATCACCTATAGCCCTCCCATCCAAAAAATCACATCACTTGTAGCCTTCCCATCCACAGCATCACATCACCTATAGCGTGCCCATCCACATCAAAAACCTATCTCGTGAAAATCACATTGAACAACAAGGGCTCAGCCCTGTGATTGTGACTAGAGAATATTCTTCACTTGGTAACTTCAATGGATTTTCCATTGACTAGCATGGACACATAACAAAGTGTTGATAGTGAAAGGGTCACTAAAGTATTATAATTTTTGATGTGATTTACATGTGGGTGATTGCATTGAAATTGGACTACACAACTTATTGCATTGGTCTTCTTTTCAAAGATAAAGAATTATCTTAGGATATATATCATATTTCTTATTTCTATTTTTTCCATGGTTTTATAAATTGTCGATATGAGTTACCTAGTTTCCCAGCTACCCATTATAGTCCTGGGAGCAAGATAAGGTGGAGGCAATAGAACAAAATCCTTATAGATGCATGCCCCCGCCAGTAAGTCTTTATAATAATGGTATAAATAGGGTAGATAACCTCGCATAGAGAATGAATATTTTATCAATAAATAGTTCATATTTTTTCCTTCTCAGAGTGAAATAGAAAAGAGATAATTGAACAACACCTCCAATTTGTGGTTGTTTCCCAGTGCCAAAAGAAAGGGTATATCTACGCGAAATAGGGGGGGATCATAAGATTGTATACAAAGAGCTACTTGAATGACACCTCCAATTTGTGCTTATTTCCCGATGCTAAAACAGGGGTTTCTCTGTGAAAAATAGGGGGAAATATCATACAGATATATAGCATGAAAAGTGTTATATTCTTTCACGAGAAACCTATGGGAACGGGGGAGAGAAAAGTATTGATTTGTTATACCTTTTGAATTTATGTCGTAGTCTTTATTACATGATAGGCTATATATGAACTATGAAAATTTTCAAATTAGCCATGTTGAAAAATATATATGCAGAGGTAATAGAAGCAAAGGGAGGATACAGGCCGGGAGCTTCATTGTCATCCATTAGCAGTTTTTATCTTTCTGCTCATTTTTACCAATGAGGGCTTCACTAGGGCAGATATACCATATCACATGGGTTCAAATTGGGGGATATATATTGAGGAAAAAATTACATATTATATTGAACATATAATAGGGGGTAAAGGGTTTTTATATTGGTAGGTATAAAGAATGGAGCTCAAAGTTAATGAAAAAATATGAAAGGGTGTAAAAAATGTGAATGAAAAAATAGGTACCTATAATATTTAGTGAAAGTAGGGGGTTTTTAAATCAGGGGAGGTGTATTGGGTTCATATTGGTAGGGGGTTAAATAATATGATTTTTAATATTTAGTAAAATTAAGGGTATTGTTTAGTATGCCATGAATGCACATGATATCTCATAGGTTCATTGAGTAAAACCCCCGTGCTTTCATCCATCCATTGAACAGATCACATACATGGTTTCATTCGACCTTCCTCCCCATGTGTGGATAAAGAGGAAAGACCTTTCCTAAGAAGGATGGAGGAGAAGCCTGCCCCTAGATATGTTTTTTTTCTTCTGTTTGCATCACTGGTCACAGAGCTCATTTCTCGCGGCTCACTCGGAATACTTTAGATGTTGGGTGGGTGATACATTGCTTATGGGTGATATATTACTTGATTTTATGAAATTTATTTAGCCTCTGCAATTTATTCATCCTTTGTTGGCTATGGATATCAATCACGAACTATTGTAAAAATATAACTAATGTCTACGTCCACCTTGGCCACATATAAATAGGATGTTGCTTTTAAATTTCTTACACCTCTGCCATGCTTGAATAATGATTCACATGCACAGATCCATGTGGTCTGGTGGCATGTGTTGTGGTGTGCCACATAGCTTAGAAGACATTACATAACAAGATATATATCCAAACCTCAAAAACCGAACATTTCATGCCAATGAACTAATTCCAACATTAGTTTTTTGTTTTTAAAATACTAATCAAACAAATCATTTTACCACGAAAAATATAGCCTCTAAATCCTCTTTGCCTCAGGAAGAGGAAAAAACATTATTGGTCATGAAAATCAATGCCTCTATTTAATAGGTTGAGGGGCCATATTTCATGAAATAGGAACAAAAAAATTTAGTTTATTATCAAGACATATTAATGTCGATACTTAAATTCGATTACTAATAGTTCTATGCCACAGGCTGCAGGGACTAATAATGCCCACAGACATTCAAAAGCCTAATAAATCATAAAAGAAACTTCAATAGTCAGCTTGATATTTTTTATTAAACAAAAGCACACAAACCATGATATATAATTGCATATCTTTTAATGGAAAATAATGTTCATCAAATATACAATTAAAAAATATAGATTTTTTTTTAAATAATTCAATTTGCATCGGGTATTCACTTGATAATATAAATGTGGTGATTACTATTCACTCAATTTATAAATAAGGGTTGCATTGTAGGTTTATCCTTACATGTGGATGGGTTTGAGAAATGGAAAACAACAAGAGCACCGGGTTTCGCCGAAAAATGGACATCGATGACAGTCCATCACTTGAAAAATAGTACTTCTAAAGTAGTCCAAATATTAAAAATTAAAATCATATGTTAAAAACACTTCCTTGTTAATAAAATGTGTTGGAATGTAATAAAAATATATAATAGTATGAATCATATTTTTAAAAATTGGAACCGATGACTAGACCAGTCCACCTAATCAATTGAGTTTCAAAATGAAACCCATCAAATCGGCACTCATTAGATCTCAATAATTTTTTTTTAATAAAACACATGAAATAATTATCTTTTAATGAAAAAAACTATTTTAAAGATTTCAAACCAATAGACACAAAATACACTAAGTTTTCTCATATATATACTATGTAAAGGTGAATATTTCAAAATGGCACCAAGTGAAATGCATATCAACAACAAAATATATAATCAATGAGGCTCTAAATGGCTTCTAGAGTTCAAAAACAAAGGCTACAAAATATGGGGCCATTGACCTAATACAATTCTACATAAATGATATTAGTGATCAACATTATCACTTGAAACTTCTCATCATGATCAAACTCAATTGGTTGAGTCTTAAATCCCAAACTTTGAAATTGCTTGAGTCACAAACTTGTCTACTGGTTCAGTGACTTGAGTCTCAAACTTCTGAAGGTATTTTGCCCTAATATCCCCTATTTCTTCATTTGGTGCTCTGCATGGCCTCCTATCCTAGCGTAGTTTTGTTTGAACATGTTAATACCCCCTCCTTTAATAGATTTTTGGCAATATTTGTAGATAATTTTTCCATCAATCATGTCAAAATGAGCCCATGTAGCATCATTGGATTTTGGAGGTGTGATGGCTACTACTTAGCTCAAACTCTTTATTGTTCCACTACTCCAATAAAAAATCAACACTCTCCAAGCTCCCAATCAAACTCACAAAATATCCCAATGAGATGTGTGAGGCAAATGAAGGGGGTGAACTCCTTTTAAAGGCTTGGAGAGGGTGTTTTTGGAGGGAAATGACCCTTAATTTCCTTCCAAAACACCTAGGAAGCTTCCAAAACGTCTTTGTGTGGGTCCACCATGAACTTGGCAATGAACCAACTGGATTCACCATAAACTGACCAATTTCGTCATAAATTGGCTGGTTTGGTCCAGTTTTTGTGTTTTTTTGGCTAAGTTAGCCCTTAAACCTAGTTTTTTTCCCACTTCGACCCAGTTACCTATTGAACCGACTAGTTTAACTAGGTTTTAGTTCATGTCGACCGATTTTTAAAACTATGTTGTGAATTTAATCATTGTCACCATACTAAACCATGATTTAGAAAAACATATATATATATATATATATATATATATATAATGTTATTATTTTTAAACAAATTAAAAATAATAATAATATATAAAATTTTTGATTGATTCAAAAGAATTGAAAAATAATAATAATACATACTTATTAATATTTATTTGTAGTTTTTAACTCTAAGTCTATACATGAATGGGATAATATGTTAGGTGCAGTAATTTGAATGTAAGAAAAGAATTAATTAATTAAACATCCATGGCAATACATAGACAAATATAAATAATTGTTGTAACTTTTTAATTATAATGATAAACTGAGAGAGAGAAAATATAGGCTTTTCTTGATATGCGCAATCTACAGCACAGTATTCACAGTATGACCCTCATGTCAAGTATGTCACGTCCTCAAAAAATAATAAAATTTATTTTTGCTAATGTCAGCCAAAGCATTAACCTAATCTTTATTTTTATATAACTTGAATATTTAGTGTTAGATCTAAGATTATATATAACTTTTTAAACTTATTAATGGGCTGAGATTAATTATTAAAATACAACTATGTATTATTTATATAATTTGAACAGATAGTAAATTATCTCACCCATTTAATAATTGCTATATTATATATGTGAATTTGAATTGATCATAAATTTAGCTTTAAAAAAAATTACCACATTGAATTTCCAAATTAAGTAAAACTTTAAACATCTTTACTCTTTACTAAAGTCAATACCATTTCCTAAATCAAAGGAAAAGAGTTACTTCAACACAAACAATCAAAATCCAAAATATTTTAATATTTCTTTTAATTAAATATTTGTAAAATGAATCCTTAAAAAGAAAACCCATGTTGTATGGATAAATTAAAATCTTTAAAGATATGAATATTTCCCCATCAAAATTGCAATATTTCAAAATTTAAATAAATAAAAATCTAAATAAACCGGAGGTATGGTAAATAAATAAAACCTATTTTTATACTCACTCCACAGCTATGGTAAATAAAAAATAAAAATATATATAAACTAGATGTATGGTAAATAAATAAAAGCTTCTTTTTATATTTACTCCATAAACCTTTTTATATTTAAAAAAAAAACTCAAAAAGCAAGGTTTTATTTAGATGAAGCCTATGGGATGAATACCACGAGACAAATTAATATTGATACAATGGGCTACCACAGGCCAAATACCACATTTATAAAAGAAGTATGGTAAATAAATAAATACAAAAATGTATAAAGAGATATGATAAATAAATAAATATAAAATAGGTATAGAGGTATGGTAGATAAATAAATATAAAATAGGTATAAATAGGTAAGGTAAATAAATAAAAATATATCAAATATGATTATAAATAAAAATCTAATTATATAACAAGCCTATGGGAAAAATAGCATAGTAAATAAAAGAGGTATAGTAAATAAATAACTATCAATTGCACCATCACCAAATGTTGCAAGGAAATGTCGTAAGATTCTTAGTTGCTAAAGCAAGATATCTGTAGTGATTTTAGTTCATTTTATAGTTCATTTTAGTAAAGGTAGGAGAATCCATCAAGTTCCGTAATAATGTTGTCTTTCATTGTAAATTTGATTGTGACAACCTCAGTAAAAGACAATTAGTTACAATTGGTTAAAAGACTGTTAGTTAATTATTCTCTTTAATTTTTATGTTCTTTTATTATTATTCTGGACAAGGAAAAACTTGATGGAAAAATTTACTAATGACATAAAGTATTATCTGTTACTAAGTTAATAGATAAAACAGAAAATAAAGATTGGAAAAAGGGAAAACCCTTTCTTTTGAGACTGTGGGTGAAAGTTTTCCAGGAATAGGTAGTGGTTGGGAAAAACAGTTGGAAAACAGTTACCTATCCTCTGGAATAAAAGGAATTCCAGAAGAAGGATAGGGGTTCTGTGCATTTGCTAGCAAAGGGTGAAGTACTTCTTGAGCTGGTGAGAGACCAGTGGAATTTACTTCTGCAACCCTGACGACAAGATTTTCTGCTTGTAGACTGGATTAGTAATCCTGAGGTCTCAGCAGAAAAGAATATCCACTGATTCCCGTGGCGCTGACCAAGATCTGGAGCTCGGGGGAAAGAGGCGGACGTTATTGCCCCTCTTAATGGTTGGGAGGACCACAGTCAGAAAAAGGATTTCTTTTTTTATTCAGATAAGTATTTGGAACCTGACAGTAATTGCAAGAGATAGTTTAACTGAAATTTATAGCTATAATTCAATGTGAGTTACTGGTCGAGTATGAGATTCTACAGGTAAAAGCTATTTATGTAGATATCAAGCTTGTTTAGGAACAGAGATGACCATGGACAGTAATGGAATGGTTGAAAAATGTTAATTTATCTTTGTGGTTTCTGGTAAAGAATTATGGAGGAATTTAGAGTTAGTTGTATATATTATGCTAATGAATTCTAGAAAAGAAATACTGCAAGAGTCTGAGATATCTGAAGATTGTTTTGTTATTCTTGTCCTTAGAAAACTGAGTTATTTGAGTAATCTTCGAAAGAAGAATCTACCTGTGACTGAAATCGTTAGGAGAAGAAACTCCCTGGATTTGTCTAAAACAGGTAAATAGAAATATTATTTTCAGTAGTCACATAATCTTGAAAGATAGACTATAAACCCTATAGTAGTCACAAAGTTTCTTTTTGGTCTGTTTAACTTAAAAGAAAGAACATTGAGACAGGTTCAACTCATTGGAGTGGCGGCTGCACTCTCAAGTATGAAACTCCGCCATCAACATTTAAGAATCAAACTATTCTTCCTTCTATTAACTGTACAAAAGATTAGAGAGGTTTATTTTCTTAACAGACCGAAAACCTTCTACAAATTCCAAGATAGAAAAGAACCCATTCAAGAGCATTATAGCCTTAACAGGAAAAAACAAGAAAGAATAAATATGAGTAAATGTGCATGCATAGAGAAACTTCGTTTTATGAGGAGCGAAACTGTGAAAAACATTTATATAGCTGAACCGGTGGTATCCGGAGAAAGATGACAAAAACCCTTAAGAATTTAGAATAGAGGTAACCATAGAATAACCATTCATAATAATTTAGGAGAGTTACAGTCTATAGATACAAGAGCGTCGGGCTCAAAAGAGGACTTATATAATGTTTACAGCCTTGAGAGTAGGCATAATGTTTCATCCGATAAATGTACAGCCTAATAGGCGAAAACAAACACAAGAACTTTGGTGAAATACCCAAAACTAACAACTCCGCTGTGTAGAGAAATCTGCTTCTACCTATTTCGATTCAAGAGAAACATAAGCTAAACCTGGAAAAATTAACAAGATAATCTCGTTCCGACCAGTAGGCGGAAAAGATAAAGCAGAGACAAGTTTCGTATAGCATTCCGGGGTACCTGCAAGTTTCGCCGGCGGGGTGTTAGAGCCGGAGCAGGTCTGAAGTCTTTTAAGGGCTTAGAGCTTAGGTTATTGAGAACACCTGGAATGCATAACACACTAGAAGAGTCAACCCCTGTTAAGAACTGAATGAGCAAGCAAATTTATAATACAACCTCACAGGCGAGCCATAAACGGTTCTTAATGAATAATTTGTGAATTTACCTGTGGGGAAAAAGCTGTAAGATCTCCCGCGTGGGGGTAGATACCTGCGCCTGTAAGAAAGATAGAGTATTTCTTTATGAAAAAGAGAAAAACCCTTGTCGACGGGGAAATAAAAAAAAAAAAACTTATATAGCATAAACATAAAAAGAGGAAACACATTAATGCATTATGCCTGGAAGAAATGGAGTGACCTACCGACGGAATGGGCATCGTTGCAGATCAAACCAGAACTCGACTCTGTTAGAGGAGGAATCCATGCTCTCCAAGACTTCAAACCGTTTGGTGGCAGAAAAGCTCGAAGCCATGGAGCTGAAAAACGCAAGCACCGATCAAAATCCTGTAACTAGTTTGCGCTTGAAATTTGTAATAGTCAAGAAAGAGGGTTACCTTGCCGGACTCCTCCAGAGGCTTTCTTCCGCAGGCCAGACGAACCCTGGGCAGAGCAAACAGCGTTCCGGAGGCAATTTTCTCCACAGGCCAGAAGAAACCCTGGAGCAGAGCGAACAGGTGGAATGGCGCAAATGCCAACTGCAGGTTCGAGATTACCGCGGGAAGGCTATTCCGATGCCCGAGATTTGTGATTAGAAATCAAAACACCTGTCAACAATTAATTACCATAGTACTGGCGTTGCAGAGTTATCCAAGTCACCCGACTTGGCAGGAGGATGCATTGCCAAGTGGCATATTCATGTGCGCGCAGTCCGGAAGATGGATTGGAATGATGTATAATATTTCAAACCTCCACGGAGACCTTAGTATTAGTACTCCGCTATTATAACTCCCATTAAGTCAAGTAAGTGACAACCTTAACAATGGTTATTATTAAATCCAGACACGAAGGTGTATCGGAGTTTTGGATAGACCCTTTTTTCTAATTGTTTTTTTACCATAGCGTATTTTATAGTTTGTGAAACTATTGTTTCTACCATGGCATTTTACAGTTGTGAAGCTTTTGTATGGTGAATGTTTCGCAGAGTTAAAAAAAAAATTTATGTATGTGAATTTCGGTTTATGTGTGTTACATTGATATACTTTAGGTGTTGTCAATTGCAAATTTTAAAATAATTTATTTGAAGATTATGAAAAAGAATTCCCCAGGGTCATGGCCTGCACAATCAACTGCAGAACTTGCTCACTGTTAAGTAAGACATAATTGCAGCAATCCAATACCAGAATGATATGAATAACATGAACTAGGTGTGTATGCATGAGCAATAAGCTACACATTGCTCAACCAATCCTTGTCATATTCTTGATATAAGTGAGGCCATGCCCAAAAACACTATTGCTGAAAACCTGTACCCAATTCTGTAATCGTGCACTCAATGCTATTGTTGTTTTTGAAGGGCAAATGATCTAGAAGAATACGATAGATATCAACTTGCAACAAAACTCGAGATATGAAAATCCCCTCCCATAAAATGATACAGTGTAAAAGAATCAATAACCCTTTGTTTCATGGGGGAAACTTAACATATGCAGAGGCACTAACCCTTTGTTTTGTGGGGGCAACTTTAAGATATGAAGATCTTCACCCATAATAACTGTCTAAATATGACTGAAAATTGGAAACAAAACGT
This sequence comes from Pinus albicaulis, assembly GCA_034641835.2. NCBI lineage: Eukaryota > Viridiplantae > Streptophyta > Pinopsida > Pinales > Pinaceae > Pinus > Pinus albicaulis. The sequence goes on along the minus strand of CM076575.1, from coordinate 1,687,860,945 downwards.
GCTCCCATAAATAAAGTAGGGGTAGCTCCCTTTAAACCAAGTGAATAAGTAATTTAAAATTTAAATGAAGACAAGGTACATACAATACCCATTCGAATTAAATTGGTTAAGAACAAGTAGTTTATAATCTTAAGCATGAATGCCATTATGTGTAGGGGATATCTAAAATTTAAATACTAGAAACCCACTACTCCATTTGCATTTGTTGATTCAAAAACATAATGCAATCAATGCCTTATAAGAAAAGCTATCCTTCAAGCATGTTATGAGATAGTCCATCAAAATTGGAACATGCAGAAAAAATCAAGCAATTTATGCTATGGGAATCAAGACCATTGTAACATGAGAAGGCAAATGGGTGCTAAAAAAATGTATCAAGTTCAAAAAGTGATCTCATCCATGCCAGAGAAAGCCTCCTTATTAGCCACATTGCAAGAAAAACTCAAGATTTGTAGATCCCCTATCCTAGAGTGATACAGTTTAAAAGAGGCAGTAATCATCTGTTTTATGGTGTTTTCACCCAATATATGCAGATACTCTCCTATAAACGGTATAGAATAAGATGCATTAACCATTTGTTTTATTGGGATTTTCAAGTCTACAACAAGACCCGCCGTCAAGACAAAGGTTAAGGAAGAGCAACAAAAAATGAGTGTTATAAATATGCATGAAGGGACAAGGGAAGAAAGAAATGGCCAACAGAACAGAGTTTGTGCTTGACATATGCGAAGGGCGAAGTGAGATTGAAGTCCCTACAGTGTTTAAGAAATTTAAGGTCAGCTGTTATTCTTTCGATTTTAACCCTGATTTTTTCGAGAAAACGAATCTCAACCAATGTTTCCTTTTCGTACAGAGAGATAATTAATGTTTACAGATTTTTGTGGGGTAGATTCTTAGATTGTGAGATCAGAAATTGCTCTACAGTATACATGTTTGAGTGTCAACGTTTCGAGTCTACAGCAAGACCCATCATCAGGACAAAGGTCAAGGAAGAGCAACAAAAAAAGAGCGTTATAAATATGCATGAAGGGACAAGGGAAGAAAGAAATGGCTGACAGAACAAAGCTTCTGCTTGACATCTGCGAAGGGCGGAGTGAGATTGAAGTCCCTACAGTGTTTAAGAAATTTAAGGTCAGTTGCTCTTCTTTCGATTTTAACCTTGAGTTTTTCGATAAAACAAATCTCAAGCCATGTTTCCCTTGCGTACATGGAGATAGTTAATGTTTGCAAATTTCTGTGAAGTAGATTCTTAGATTGAGAGATTGGAAATTTCTCCACAGTAGACCTGTTTGAGTGTCAATGTTTCGAGTCTACAACAAGACCCATCATCACGACAAAGGTCCAGGAAGAGCAACAGAAAAAGAGTGCTATAAATATGCATGAAAGAACAAGAGAAGAAAGAAATGACCAACATAATGAAGCTTGTGCAATATTAATATTAGTAATATTAAATCCATATCTATTGATGCTTATTAGTGTATATTAACCACATTTGTTAATGTAACTGTCTTAATATAGTCTTATATTTATATATATAGATTCAAATTTAATTTTTTTAATAAATTATAGAAAAATTATTAAAAATACTAATAAAAATTTTATTAATATATTTTAAAACGATCTAAAATCGTCCCTATACCTTGTAAATAAATAAAGCATTTTAACGAGTAAAAATTTCATGAAACCTTTTGACATATTTATTGAAAACCATCAAAATTTGAAACATACAATCTCGCTAATCGAAAATTAAAATGGAAAAAAGATATTCATTTAAAATATTTTTCCTTTATAAAAATAATTACTGAACGAGTCTAATAATTAAAATCATATATTTTCAAAAAAAAATATTTAAAATATCAGTAAAGTTTTTATTCAATATATTTTAAAATAATCTAAAATCACACCTGTAAATTGTAAATCTTTCATAAAACATTTAAACCAGTAAAATTTTCATGAAACTTTTTGACATATTTAGTGAAAAACATCAAAATTTGAAACATACAATATAGCAAGAATTGAAAGGAAAAAAATATACTCATTTCAATAAAGTCATGGGTGTCCACTTTATTAATGCTAGATTGAAAAACAATTATGTACAACAAATTTTTTCGGTGTCTATTAATATATATGAAAAGTTATGTAACTTTGTATTTTATTTAAAATTTCATTGCATAGGATGGAAATGTTATGTAATTTGATCACTGCCTATCTCCATTTAAGCAAATTAGTTTTTTTTTAATCAATTTTTTTATAATGAATTTTAAAAAATTATAAATATGTTTAATGATATTTTGAATTTATTTATTTTTAATATATATTTTTTTTAAATAAATAATTATATGAAAAATTTATTTTTTATTACTAATTTTAAATTAATTAATTTGTTTTTAAATTCAAATTACATATAGTTTTTGGTGACTCAAAATGAGTGGAACACTTTTTTAGGCAGACAATCCAAAAAGGGTTCGAAACTGGTGTACAGTGTATCACATGTGACAGAACAACAAAGACCAAATAATTATTAGTATTATCATCGCTTTTTTACCAAGGATATACTAGGTATAACAACTTCACAATGAAGTTTTTTTTTATTTTTGCTTATCTTGCTCATCAACATTGGATATGGCAGATTCACAGTGACCCCATTTTGGCTTTTTACTTATATGACTCATTGCATATCAATATTTAGCACATTACAGATACACATCAGCTTATCAGTTCATGTCATGGACTTTTAGTTTATTATATATATATATATATATATATATATATATATATATAAACATTATAAGAATGGTTGATATGATCCATAGTCATTTTTGACATGGTATTTTTTTCATCACCATATTAATAAAAATTAATATTTTTTTAAAAGAAAAAAAATCAAATTATATAAATTTCTGCATTAATTTTACATGTCATTTTTTGCAATAATCAAATCATTACAACACTTACATGCCTATTTCCCAAGAAAGTAAATCAATGAGTAATCTCCTTAATAGTGAAAAGTTGATAGTAAAAAATTAAGTCCCAAAAAATTTGAGATTCAAACATCATCAGTAAACCTACCCCAAAAAAAATACTCAAATGCCTATTATCCTTATTTCAACATCATTAATATTGATAGATCACAACCATAGCATTACTAAATCCTATTATGCCTTTCATGGATATCTATATATCTATAGAAATAATTCAAGAAAAAACTATAAAAACAAAGGACAATAAATCTACAAAAAACTTTAAAAAGTCATTTCCCTGTATTTGATGTAAAATATTATTTAAAAGTAAAGTGATTTCTTAATTCTAAGTTGTCGAACGATCATTTATATATAAAATAAACCACATTTCAAGTTGAAGCATTTTTCTAATTATTTAGAACAATTTAAACATGTTTTAACTTCGATGTTAAACATGTTTTAACTTCGGTGTTATGCAGAATATTGAGAATATTTTTGTTAACTAATAGCTATTTCTTTTATTGTTATTTTAAAATTTGTAATATTATAAATTATAAATTGAATAATTTAAATTTTGTAATATTATAAATTTAATAATTAATTAAATTAATAGATGTATTGATATAGATTTTTTTATTGTTATTTTAAAAATGGTAATATTATAAATTATAAATTTGATAATTAATTACATTAATAAGTGTACTGATATAGATTTTTTTTAGTTCTGTACTCAATTTTTATTGACAATTTTTTTTGTTTTTATAAATCAAAATATTCCTATGTAAGAATTCATTGACAATTTTTTTTTTTTTTATAAAATCAAAATATTTTTATGTAAAAAAATTAAAAAATATATATATATTAGTTTAAATTACAAATATGACAAAATATCAATAATCTTATTCTCTTTAAAAAATAGAAATAAAATATTTTATAAATAAAAATCAATTTTAAAAAAAAAATATATATATATATATATATATATATATGGTTATTTTTATTCAAAAATATTATAATATATCAATATATTATTTGGTTATTTTAAATATGAGGAAAATATATAATTTTATATATATATAATATATATATATATATATATATATATATATATATATATATATATATATATATATATATATAAACTAAATAAACTATTTGAATATCTATGTAAAATAATATATTTCAGTATCAACAAACGTACTCGGATCGCCACTCCCACCCCACTCTCCCCCTCTCTCTTACACAGACACACACATTCCCACCATCATAATAAAATATTTCAATGTTTAAAGAGAACTGGAGTAATTGAAAGTAAAAATATTCAATTACTTCTTAATTAAAAAGTAGATGTGTAATTCATTTCATTTTCAATATAAATTTGATATGTGACATTTAAATAATAAAAATAATAATAAACCAATTCAATATGAGTTAGAAATAAAATATTTCAATATATAAGGTAAAGTGATATTTATATGCATTTAAAAATAATTTAAAAATATATGAATAATAAGGCATTTTAATGTATACAATGTGATTCATAAATAAAATATTTTAAGTGTTCATGTTAAATAGAATATTTCAATGTCCAGTATGCATATATTATATATAGTTAAAAAATATTTATATCAATGTCGAGTATGCATATATTATATATAGTTAAAAAATATTTATATATTATATAAAACAATTGAAAAATAATTTTCTTATGGTTGAAAGTGTAACATTATCTCCCACCACACTATGTTTTAAAATTTTGCAGAATTCAAAACCAACATCACTATTACCTTTGTCTCGATGAGAGCGCTTTCCAATGATATAATTTGTGTCTTAATTTAAGTCCTAAATTGAGAATTATAGTTAAAAAAAATGATATATTACCTTTAATTCAAATTTTAGACTATATCACTATATCATATCTACAACACAAACACATATTGTTATTATTCTACTTAATTATTGACATTATTATTCTACTTAATTATTGGCATGCTACCTATGTAGCATGGAGAATCCTGATAAAATTTGAGACCGGGAAAAAAGAGGTGAGGAAGCCAAAAGGGAATCTCTCCTCTTATTAGTACCTTCCTTAAGGCAGGAGGGACTAGGAATATAGTAATCAATTTGATATTGGTAGTATTTCCTGCATAAGAATTAAAACAATAAACCCAAATTTTTAAAGCAAATGTTATAATATACTTTTTCTCCGCCACATGAAACCTTGACACTGTTTTTCCCATCTTATTTGTGTTATTCTCGATGTCGAGAGCACATTTTGTATGGAAAACATAGACAAGAAAACACTCTACAATTTTGTCATGATCAAGTAGTAATGATATGCATTACTTAGTTAACATTAATTGTTTGCGCAGAAACACTTGGGTCAAACATTATTGTTGAGTTTGTTAATAAGGCCTCAAACATTATTGTTGATGTTGCTAAAGAGTCTTGCCACGACCTGATCCCTGTTGCCACGATTCCTTAAGCCCTCTACATGCGGTTGAGCCCTTTGCTACACGCGACTGCCCAAATTAGTAGCATGTTCTTCTTGGGAAATCCTCGCTCTACTTTTCTTCACCTTATTCTTTCGCTATCTATGAAATCAGGAAGATGGAAAGTGAACACATGAAGCTCAGGGAACATCCGAAATTCCAATTGATGAATTAAGCACTTGCCCTATAGAGTCTACTTATTGTAGTGCAAATATAGGTGCTCGATGATTTTTCTAGGGTGAATGTTGAATGCGAGATAAGTAACAATACTATACCTGTCGTACCAATTTCTAGGTTTTCAAAGTATAGGTGAGAGTGTATTAAACCCTTCTCTGAGATTTTATCCTGCGAGCTGTCTGCTTGTTGTTCAAGGTGGTGGTGTAAATTCTCGTGCTTGAAAAGGTGTTCCAAACCTGGGTGCATTTTTGTATTAGCAAATCTGGGCACATTTTGTCTTTTCAAATCTGCGTTAGGACCATAAATGAGATAAAATTGAAGAAATCCGTAACGCAGTAAAACTAATGAAAATCATGTGTCCTCTCATGTTTTCACCGTTTAAACTTAGATTTAAAACAAAATTTTATGGTAAATTTCTCATGAATTTAAACTAAGACAAATGAAATCTACACTAAATATTCAATCTTAAGTTTTCCAGCATAAGTCTGTGTTCATTATTATGTTTTCTCATCCTAAACTTATGTTTTCTCCATTTACATTTAGGTTTTTTAAAAAAAACGTCTAGTAAATTTCTCATGAATTTAAACTAAAACAAACGAAATCTGGACTCTTAAGTTTGTGAGCTTAATCGTGTGTTCATTATTATGTTTTTTCATCCTAAAATTATGTTTTAAAAGAAAATTGTCTGCATACATATTTTTTTTTTCAGAAGGAAAAAAACGCTATATTAAAAGAAAATATATGACAGTAAATGTGTATGCAAGTTTCTGCATACACATTTACTGTTTTAACTAAATTACGCTCTTAGATTTTTTTGAAAGAAAATGTAGGAATCAACTACCTCTACTAAATTACGGAATCAACTATATAACAAAAAATTCTCACAATCCACTAGCTTAAAAACATACCAAGTACTGGACCAAAATAATCGACAGGATCGACTAACTCACTTTTCTTTCTTGCTGATGCTGGTCTGGCTAGTTGATCTGGATGTAGTGGCCTTTCTTCCTTTAGCTGGATTTTTGGCTTTGTCTTTTCCTATTAGATTGAGCAGATTATGTTCTTTTCCTTTCTCCGCACCCAGAGAAAGATGCATATTGAATTTCATAGCCCGTCCAAAATCCTATTTCATAGCTAGTGACATCCCTCCTAGATCAAAGCTTGTTGAGGATCCAGTAAGAGCTAGCATATCTTAATCATACGTTGCCAATGTCAAGACAACCATCTATGTTGGCGTGTTAGCCAGGATTCTAAATTGAATATTATGATAGGTTTGTGTGGTTCGTCGTTTGATGTGACACATCCCTGACTCCATGTCATCAGTTGGGGCAGTTCAGGCTCCTGAGACATACATTTAGGAGAACACCTTAACAACATCAACATAAAACCATTATTTTTTGCACTATCCGCCTGTAAAAAAGGAAAATCCCTAAACCGACTATTAATTTAACTTCATATTCTAGACACGAGAGGGCACTTCACCCTAAATCCCAAACACTATTTAGTCAAGGGAACGCCTAGGGAAAAATGGCTGCACAAGGATGGATTCCAGATAAAGCACGATGATAGACCGACTCATAAATTGGTCATTTCGCTTTCCTTGCCGACCACCTTGGAATCAATGTTGATTTAGACTATCCTTCATGTATAAAATCCCTCTCGATCTGGGTCTTGATCTTGTTAATGTCAAACCACCTTCCAATATTGCATTTTCAAAGAGGATGTTATCAATCACAACTCTGAAAGTTAAATCAAAATAGAAAGACCTGCTCAGAAATGAGAGTTACCACTAAAAATTATTAGAAAACCATTTAGGTACGGAAATACGAAGGATGAATGTAGGGGAAAAATGGTACATTTCGGGAGAATTGAAATTCTGGCAGCATGAACGAGATTGCAAGTCGAAAATAATTAACAAGTATTTGGAATTGTGTCAGAAAAGTTGGAGTCGACGCCCACACGAAACATATGTAAAGTGATGCATTTACTTAGGATACACTTGGAAAACTTAAAAGCTACGCGTGTGAAGTAAATGAGACATGGATGTTTGATGATAGAATAAAAAGTAAAGTTTAATGTGACGTTGGAGTAATATGTTCGAAATCACGATACACAATTCAACATTCATGCAAAACTACATATTGTGATAATTTCCACACTGCTTTTCAAAAATAATGGTGGGCCATTCAATCCCTGACTCCCTAAATGATGCAGTGGCACAATTACTACGACTGGTCTCGGTAACTATCCAATCAAGATTGTGATGGCGTTGGACTGCTTAGTTTTTAACTTTCAAATTTTGAACTCACGTGATAGAATAACTTGGGTATGCGTTGGATTGAGCTTGGCTTGGCTCTTCTTTGAGGTTGCCACATTTGATGTTTTGTGAATGTTAAGAACTAGATTGTACGTTTGGACATTACTACTAGTAGGAAAAACAAACATTTGATCAACCAACACTTTCCATGGAAGTCTCTTACAAGAACAACGTATTGGTCATGCAAATATAAAGGGACAATATCGTCTCTGATATTTACATCTTATTTTCAGCCCGAAATCAAGGTAATTAGCTGTAAAATGTTGCAGAAAATTAATTAAAAAATTAGACTTTTATTGTTATATTGATTTATTCTTGATAAATTTGATTATAAAACTTTATTTGGAAAATTTATTACTTATTTTAATATGTTTTAAAGTAATTTAATTTATTTATTTTTTAATAAATAATAAAACAACTCATTTTATATTATTAAAACAATTTCTGTCCAAAAAATATATATATCTAAATAATTAAATAATCTATTTATTAAAAAAAACATTATTAATTTTATTGGATTAAATTACCACTTCCAAATGAAATAAATTCCCAATTCCACTTGCACGGACTATTAATTCTGTGCCAGTGGAATTAAAGTTTTACTATTGAAGTTTTCTAGTGCTTTTAATTTATCTAATCGCAGGTAGTAGCTACTCTGTAGCACTTGTTCTATCATGTCAAGGTAATGTGTAAGTAAACTTATTAGTTTTTAATTTGGAGTTGATATAGTTTTTTTTGTTAAAATAAAAATAAAAATAAAATATTTTCTAAATAAAAAGGTAAGGTTGATAATCAACATAAAGTAGTGCATATTAAAATGATTTTTTTATTATTAATATACATTTTAAGTTGATGGGAATATTAATTCATATTAAAATATTTTATTCATATTAATTATATACAACATTAAAATATAATTTTTAACATTATATATCTATATAAATATATATATGAAATTTTTTCATTGGTTTTTGGGTTCAAACCATGGTATTTGTCCTTAATATATAAAATTTTGCATATATCTATATATAGAAAAAGATGTTTAAAAAAATTATGTTAACTCTATAATATTCAAAAATACAATTTAAACAATAAAAAATTAGACATTGTTTTTTTACTCAAAAAAAATTGCATCTAAAAAAATTTAATCTCTAAAATTATGTTAAATTCGTACTTAAGAAAAATCAATATTAATATTATCCAAAACCAATAAATAATAAATCTCTTAAAACACCCCATCAATGTGAAATGGCCTTCAAAACATGTCCTATAAATACCGTTTATACCATTGTTGCCTCTAAAAAGCATGACCTATCGGTAATAGGTTAAAAGAGCTCTTATGTCATCATGGGATTGTAGTATTCTTGTTGGTAGAACCGACTTGTACTTCTACCTGTGTTTAAAATAATGCTATTTCAATCCATCGTGGCTTGGGTTGGATGTATTCCATGATTTAACTTTTAGTTTCTCTGTGTGAAGTTCCGGCCCATATCATGCCAGGCTCTGTTGTATTTTGTAACCCAATTTTACATTGAGCCCTCCGAGTGGCCCCAGGTCTGACGATACCCACCCAAGTCCTCATACATTGAATCAGGCCCCACCGACCACCATTCAAACGAAGGCACAACCTCCTACCTTGAACCCCGCAGGGCCGAAGGATATGTGAGCGCACTCGACATTTTAAGTAGTAGGGCCCACTAGACATTGCATCATAGCAGGTCAAAAGGCTTGATAACCATTGCTTGTAATATCGGTTGGTACCTAAGATCAAATATAGGCGGTCTCTCTATTTCTTACTAAAGTGAGCCGATGGAAAATGGGTTGGTCAAACTATGTTATTCATTTGGACTTGTAATGATAACCCAAAGGTCGATTGTTGCCCAGATGGGGTGGTTGTTCATCATTATGATAAGGCTAAGGAGTAGGCTCCTTTTATCTGTCAAGTCTCCGCTTTTGTTAAGTCATAAGAGTAGAGTTGTTGGATATACTCTTATTGTTTAAGTGACAACTACCAATTCACCATGGCTAAATAAAAAAACTCTTGCTAAGTCATAATTTTTTCGTATGTTGGATATATTCTTAGTGTTTAAGTGGCTCCATCCAATTCACAATGACTAAATAAAAAAAACTCATGCGAAGTCATAAGTTTTTGATATGTCTACCTTAGAAATTGTCAAATATACTCTTAACGTTATAGTGGCAGGACTAAATAAAAAAATAATTACACAGAAAACAACAATATGGACCTTCACAAAATATATATGTGGTTAGACAAACCCTTTCCCGCCTTGGAATTTTGTTTATATTTGATTTTAATTGGAATTCTTCCCGGGTTTCCATTGGACGAATGAAAATGTAGTGAGTTATATGACTTCTAAATCTGATTTTTGATGTTCAGTGGGAAGGATTTTACTAAATTTTTTTACCAAATTTCTCAATATAAGAGCGCAATATTATGTGTAAGTGATCCAACTAAAAGAGGATGATGAATCTTTACTTAATTACTAAAGTTAAATTTGAATTCCCACAACCATGGACATCAATGAATAATAATTACAACACTTTTAAGATGCCATAAAGAGGAGACGAACTTAGAGCATAAGGATAAAACACTATATTGGATGAACATATAGATAAACTTAACTTATACCAATTGTCCATGTGATGCGTGATTAGATGGGTGAATATAATCACATAAATTATAATGTGAAGGCCATAAAAAGAGTGGGTGGTCCAATTATTTTATATATATATATATATATAGAGGTTGTTTATGAATGCCGACTCAGCGGTTATCTACACAGACTACTTCGAAATTTGAGCAAGAAACAAATTGCACTTTATGAGTTAATTAAATCGGGAACATACAACTACAGTTTAATATTCACATCATTTCCACGAGCCATAGTACATTCTAAGTAAAGATAGATGGGTGAGGTTAATGTAACTATAGCTATGATTTCACACTAGTGGATATTTTCTCAATCCGATTGCTCAGTATAATCATGCATTAGAAGCCTATACCTAGTCGTTTTCAAATTCTACGGTACATATAGACAATTCCAATCTTAAGTACTAGACATCCTAATATTTTATAATTACAATACAAATTCCATACCTAGGTATGCAAGGTGTACTACACAAAAATTTCAATACAAATTTCATACACAGGTATGCTAAGGTATATTAAATAGTTATGTCACTGGCCCATCATATGGTATAAGTTGTAATCATAAATTATTTAACATAATTTAAAAAAACTATATGACTAATAATTCATGAGGAATTTAATTTAATAACTATCATGGATTCCTGATTATGCAGTTAATACAAACTCAATCGTATTTCACATTGATACATAGATACATTGGTCATCACAATAAACATCAATCACAATTTATAAATCAAAGAGCATAGACTGAGTTATTTATCTGAATGATTTTAATGGGAAACTAAAGAAGGTGCTTCCACTCTCTTTCCAACTATAGACCAGTTGCATTGCGACTTCTATTGCAACTGGCTACCTTGAGCCATATTCAAGGTCTGAGAAATTTATAGATGGTTTATCAACAAAGTAGTGATCACCCAACAATCAACACTCGTAAGCACTTTGAATTTCATTCTTTATTTCCCAAAATGGTCACACATAAACAATCAACAATTATATATAGGTTGAAAGTTATGACTAGTGAGCTAGTGATAGAGAAGTAAGACGAGAATGCGTTGGCCAACAAGATAAATGTAGGGATGGAGCAAAGTTCTAGCAAAACTAGTATGTTTAAGTACATACTAAAGCTCTGAGAGATGGTGCGAGAGGTCTAGTGTCATCTATGTGATCCATATGCGCTCTCTGTTGTGAGGGCATGTATTCATGTCGCTCTTTGCATCCCATGCTGAGGGAAATAGGGTACCACCCTAAGCTCCTTAGTGCCTTCATGTCCAAGGTATCTTTTTAGTTCGTGAGAGGGGAAACACTACCCAGTCAACTTGTCCCTTTGGAATACTAGTAGTGAGAGAAGTGGCTTTTCCACAACCACACTTTATTAAAAGCTATGATAGGAGAAGTGTAATGTTCCCAATTTTAGCCTCAAGCTAAAATGGAACATTATAGCTGCACATTTTATTTTTGTTTAATAAAATGGGCAAGGAGACACCTTAGCCCCTTTTAGATGAAGAAATAACACTCCTTGTGTGAAAGGAGGACAAATAAAGCAGCTGAAATAAACACCAAGGCTGTGAATGGAACCCAACTCACTTGATTAGTCACCTTTGACTAAAGTCAACAGCGCTGCCCAAGGAGGAAGAGGCTTCCTAGAGAAGCTACGCAGTTTTGGAGGGAAGACACTCATGTGAGGGTGGAAACCCTAATTGGTGGGACCTTGGTGGAAAAGAGTTCCTTTTTGTTTATAAGGAGGAGATGGTAGCCCATTTTAGACATGTTATGGTTTTAGAATTGTAGACTTGGGTTTGCAAGGGCTTGCATCCCCGGGCTGTTTAGCAGGGTGATGGTGCCCTCAGGCACTAGGGTGTTCTCGGTCGGGAATCCCTACCTCTTCCTCAAGGAAGGATGAGGATTGAGCTACATTTCCTCAATCCGGCATTGGCCACAGCTACATTCATCTTCTACAATGTTATTTCTGCAGCAGAGAGGACGTTGTGTTGCTGGGTGCAGCAAGAGAGGAACTCATGGAGTCTCTCTTGTTTAGTTTTCTTCAGTGGAGGAGTGATCTATTCATTGGGGGAGATGAAAGGAGGATTTCTGGGCTGTATTTCAGATCAGTGGCATGAGGCCACACTTCCATCATCTCCCACTGCATAGTCCATGGAGGAAACTGTGTTATTTTGGAGGAGCAAGTGAGAGAGGGGTTTCTGGAGCTTCAGAGGAGGGTGTTTCTGAGACAAAGTGATCAGCACTTTGTATTAGAGACATTATCAGAGGAGGGAAATCAGATTTCATACCAGCCATAGCCTCATTCCTATTTTGGTTCAGTTGTAGTGACAACTCATTTGTCACATTTTGTTTTTCTCTGGCATTTCTAGCAATCTTCATAGATTGGCTAGAAATGTTGTATTTCAGCCCATCTCTTTATTATTGGGCTATTTCTTGTATTCCTTCAGCCACATATGTATTTTATTCATATTCAGCAGCTATACCTTCATATACACTGTGCAGTTGCAGCTACTCCGACATTTTGTGGAGTTTCAGCTACTCTTGTATTTCATTGTTATTTCATTGGAGGTTGGATCTTAAGGCTTGAGTGACTTGTCCCTCAACTATCTCTTCTATTTATTTGCTGATATATCATAATATCATGATGGCTGTAGCATTTTCCCTCTTATGGTGCATTTAATAATTGCAGAGTTACATTATGTTCACATATTGCTGTAAGCTCTCTCATTGAGCATTGTTTTAGAGACCTAGATTGGGGAAATCTGAATAACCCATCTAGAGTTATTTCTTTGAGCTCATTTTCTGCAGGGGAGTTGTATTAGACATGTACTATGGCATCCCAATGGTGGTTTTCCTTATTTTTGCAGAGGCTTCCTTATACAATGTCCTCAAGGACCCTGTAGCAGAAATTCCCGAGGTGGAATATTGCATATCCATAGACCGAGTCTGTGAAGGGCCAGCTAGCCTTAGTGTTGTGAAACCAGCTCCAAAAATAGAAGAAAAGATATATCAACGCCTTAGAAATAAGCCACTTCGAGGGGGAAACCTCCAATACATTACATGAATGAACAATTCTTGGATGATACAATTTACAAAACCTCCTTTCTATATATAGGAGTCCATGGGGCCATAATGTAATCCTAGTGGGCCACAATGTAATCCTAGACAACCTAACAATAAAAATTTAAGGGCACGATAATAACAAAATGGGGGTTACAAGGGTACAATAATAACAATAAGGGGGTTACACTAACAACAATAAGGGGCTATACTAGTAATATAGGGACCTAACATGCCCCTCTCCTTCACAAAAGTGTTGTCCTCAACGCTTGAGTAGCTCTGGGTGCTTCTGTATAAAATTCTCATCCTCCCATGTAGAATCTTCAGTGGGTAAGTTCTTCTACTTGATGAGATACTCTGAAATTGATTGATTCCGTAGTTGTCGAGTTCTTGTTTCCGTGACCGCTTCAGGTTCCAATATGATTTTTCCTTCCTCATCAAGTTCTGGCAATATTGTTTGAACTGGAAGATTTTCACCTATAACCTTCTTTAAGCATGAAACATGAAAAACTGGATGCACTTGTGAAGAAGCAGGAAGCTCCAATTTGTATGCCATAGTACCAATATTTTGCAACACCTTGTAAGGACCATAGTACTTTGGCGATAATTTATTATCCTTCTTAGCTTGCTTGAGGGACATTTGTTTGTATGGTTGTAGCCGTAAAATTACCCAATCTCCTACATCAAAACTTCTCTCGCTACGATGTTGATCTGCCTGTTGTTTCATTCGATTTTGTGCCAAATTCAGGTTATCCTTTAAGAGTTGGAGAACTTCTTGCTGATGCTCGATGTGATCTTCCACTGCTTGAACCTTCGAATTTTCTTTTAAATATGATGTGATGGATGGTGGATGATATCCATAAAGTGCCATAAATGGGGTCATTTTTGCTGCAGTATGGAAGGAAGTGTTATACCACCATTCAGCAAGAGGTAACCACTTGACCCATTATGTTTGTTTATCAGACACAAAACAACGAAGATATCCTTCCAAACATTTATTTACTATCTCAGTTTGACCATCAGATTGAGGATGATAAGATGAGCTATGAGCTAATTGAGTACCCAAACAAGAAAATAACTCCATCAAAAAATTTCCAGTAAAAATGGGATCTTTGTCACTCACAATAACCCTTGGGTTTCCATGTAGCTTTTGAATTGTGTCCATAAATGTAGTAGCAACTGTACTTGCTTTAAATGGATGAGATAATGCACAAAAGTGTGCATACTTGTTAAGTCTATCAACTACCACCATGATGACACTCTTTCCTTCGGACTTAGGTAAACCTGTGATAAAATCCATTGAAATATCCTCCCAACGTTGACTTGGAATGGATAAAGGTAGTAGAAGTCCCGGGGTCTTAATTGTCTCAACCTTATTCTGTTGGCAACCGAAACATTCCGCCACAAACTTTTGAATATCAGATTTAAGGCCATCCCAAAAAATTCTTTCTTCACCCTGTGGTAAGTTTTTAAAAATCCTGAGTGTCCTCCTAAAGGAGAAGTGTGCAATTCCAGAAGAATCTTTTGTTTTAGTTAGGAATTCTTACAAAGATATAAGCGATCTTTGTACCATAAGGAATCATTTTTCCAACTAAATGTATCAGATGTACTAGGATCTTGCTGCAACTTTTGAATGAGTGTCCATACATCTTTGTCCTTCTTCCATTCATCTCTTGCTTCAGTTATCCAATCTGGCTGGATAATAGAAATGGCACAAAGCAATGCTTCCACCTCTTCATTCTTTCTTGAGAGTGCATCTGCAACAAAATTAAGCTTTCCTTTTTTGTAGATTATTTCAAAGTCATAACCCAACATCTTTGTAACCCATTTTTGTTGCTCTTCTGAAGATAGTCTTTGTTCCAAAAAGTGTTTAAGACTATCATGATCAGTTTTTACCTTGAAGTGTCTTCCCATTAGGTAAGTTCGCCATTTCTTTAGTGCATGCAGTATTGCTAACATTTTCTTCTCATAAATAGGTTTCTGTAAATACTTTCCTTTGATTGGACGACTTTCAAAAGCAATGGGTCTTCCTTCCTGCATTAAAACAGCACCAATTCCATTTCCTGAGGCATCACATTCCACAATAAAGGTTTTTGTGAAGTCTGGCGTAGCTAAGACCAGTGCTAGGCACATTGCCTCTTTAGGATGTTCAAAGGCCTTAGTTGCTTCAGGAGTCCATGAAAATGCATCTTTCTTCAATAATGTTGTTAGAGGTGCTGCTATTCTCCCATAATTCTTAACAAACTTGCGATAATACCCTCTTAACCCGAGAAATCCTCGCAACTACTTTATGGTTGTGGGGACTTTCCATTCCTTAATGGCTTTAATTTTGTTAGGGTCTACCTTAACACCCTCGTGAGATACAATATGACCCAGATATTCCACCTCTTGTACTCCAAAGAAACATTCGGATGTTTTTGCATATAATTGTTTCTCTTGCAATAGTTTGAGCACCCTGTCAACATGTTGAACTTGATCCTTCCAAGACCTACTGTAGATTAGTATATCATCAAAAAATACTAGCACAAATTTTCTAAGGAAGGGTTTGAAAATGGAATTCATCAACCCTTGAAATGTAGAAGGTGCATTGGTAAGGCCAAAAGGCATGACCAAAAATTCATAATGACCTCATGAGTTCGAAATGCTGTTTTTGGAATATCTTCAGTCTTCATTCTAATTTGATGATATCCTGAACGAAGATCCAACTTGGTAAAATAAATTGCTCCATGTAATTCATCCAATAATTCATCAATCACAGGAATGGGAAATTTGTCTTTGATGGTGAGCTTATTGAGCTCCCTATAATCTGGACACATTCTCCATGATCCATCCTTCTTGTGTACCAATACTACAGGAGCAGAGAAAGAACTTTGATTAGGTTGAATTATACCCGCCTCTAACATTTCTGCAATCATACGTTCAATTTCGCTCTTTTGGAAGTAAGGATATCTATAAGGCCCGATGTTTGGAGGAACACTTCCTGGAATCAAATGAATAGCATGATCATGATCACGAATAGGTGGGAGTCCTTTGGGAGTTTCAAACACCTTGGAATGATTGTCCAAGACTTGCTGGAGATCTGTAGAAATAGATGATTTTGATGTTGGAACTTCTAGTGAGCATAATTGTGCAATTACGCCTCGTTGTTCTTTCTTTAGAAGCTTTGTCATGCCATTAGAGCTTATTATCCTTCCTGGCTTCCCTTCAATACCCCGTAATTCGACTTCCTTTCCTTCTGAAAAGAATTTCAAGAAAAGTTCCTGAAAATTAAAAGCTACCGTCCCCAAAGATTGTAACCATTGTACTCCTAGTACAACATCAGCACCTCCCATAGGAATGGAAAGCATTGGACTAGTCAACACATATTCCCCCATGGTTAGCTTGATGTTATTGCATTTTCCAGAGCAATTTATAGTTCCTCCATTTGCAACCATCACTTGACATTCTGGTGCTGGGTATAGAAAACAATTTAATTCCTTGGCTACCTTACAATGAATAAAATTATGGGTGCTACCTGAATCAATCAACACTATTACCTTTTTCTTCTTGATTTTTCCTTTTATCTTAAGAGTTTGAGGAGTGGTAATTCCTGCCAGTTCATTACACGATATGGTCGGATTCATTTCTTCCTCTTCTGGGGCTGGTTCCTGGTGTATATCCTCTTCTTGTTCATTTTCTTCTTCCTCTTCACAATCTATTTAAAATAATTTCTTCTCAGCACACTTATGACCTTTAGTGTATTTGCTATCACAACTGTAGCAAAGCCCTTTTGCTCTTTTTTCTTCCAATTTTTGTGGTGTCAACCTTGTAGGTTGTGGAAATCTAGGCGTAGCAACACTTCATTCTTTATAGAATTGAGTGGTAGGCTTCCTTGTTGCCATAATTTTACATTCAACTTTTCTTGCCAACCTGAATGCCTTCTCCAATGAATCAGGTTCTAGAACGCGAACTTCATGTTGAATGTTATCCTTTAAAGTGCCTATTAAGAGATCAATCCTGTGTTCCTCTGGAATATCAGTTACCCTTATATTCAATTTTTGGAAGTCCTCAATGTGCTGCCCCACTAAACCCTTTTGTTTGAGATTTATCAATTGGCTAAAGAAGGTGTTGCTCTTGGTATCCTCATAATGTGCTATCATTTCCTCCGTAAAAATTGACCAAGTGACAATTTTTTTACGGGAGCAAAGCCATCGATACCATACAAATGTATTTTGTTCTAAATGTAAAGTTGCAATGCGTACCTTTTGTGTGTTTTCACGTTATGGAGATCAAAATATTGCTCCATCTGTAGTATCCATGTTACAGGATCCTTTCCATCAAACTTCCTCATATCCATTTTTGGAATATGGTGGTTCTTCCCGCCAACATTAGATTTTATGAAATCACGATTAATATTTATTTTGTTCTCATCATGAGTTTCCTCTACTATCTTTTCACCATTAGGAAACATTTCTTGTATCAACTTTGTCAAACCTTCCATGTCTGCTTTTAGATCATTCTTCATGTTTTCCATTTTCTCATCGATCTTAGCTTCCATGTCACCCATCTTAGATTCCATGCCAACTTCCATGCCATCCATCTTAGCTTCCATGCCATCCATGCCATTCTTCAAACCATCCATCTTAGTTTCCACGTCTTTCTTCAAAACTTCCATGCCATTTTTTGTTGCTCTTTGCGAGAGCGAAATTTGTTGCACTTGCTCTTGTAATTTTGATATGTCATGTTGCCATTCTTCGTCTTCATGAGTCATAGTAGAGCCTTCTAAAGGCTTAATGGGCGTTGAATTATTTTTAGGGGCCATTTTAGAATCCAATACTGATATCTATTCTACAATATGCCCTTGGAATCAATTCAACTTGATTATTCAAACAAGACTTATGCAATTCGGAAAAAAAATACACACCTTTTACTTGCTTTTGAGGAGCTCGATATTGAAATTGAATTATCTCTGTAATTGGGGATATTCAACATCTAAAATTCAGCCATGCAGTATCCCTCTAAAGCTTCTTTCAAATGTCGCAGGTCTGATCTGATTTGGATTCTTCAAGACAAAGTTATTTCCAATCTCCCACAATGACCCAATTTTGGACTGGTTCAGTAGAGTGAACTTGTACGACTTTCCACGTGTCAATGTTTCATCCTTTGGCTCTGAAATAGATAGCCAAGAAACTAAAGTCCATTTAATTGTGGCCACTTTTTACGGAACTTCAATCCAATGCTCAGAGAGAGAGAGAGTTATGAATCTTTTCCCACGATCACCTCTTTGAGATGAAATTCTGGAGCCTGAAAAAGCACTACATTCCACAGATCATATCTCCGAAAATACTACGAACCAACATCTGAAATTTTTTGACGCGTTTCCTCAGGATTTAGGCTTCACACCCTAAAAATTTCAGATTTTTAACCTTCGTAGAAAAATATTTATAGCGCAAATGCCACGATGACCTGTTTAGGAGCCTAAAAAAAGACCTAACTTCCACAGATCATATCTCCGAAAATATTGCGAACCAAGCTCTGAAATTTTTTGAAAATGTTCCTTAGGATTTCAACTTCGCACCCTAAACATTTCATCTTCTGAAGCTTCATATAAAAATAGTTATAGTGAATACCATGATGACCTATTTGGAGCATCAAAACCCTAGAATCCAAAGCTCTGATACCAAATGTTGTGAAACCAACTCCAAAAATAGAAGAAAAGAGATATCAACGCCTTATAAATAAGCCACTTCGAGGGGGAAACCTCCAATACATTACATGAATGAAAAAATCTTGGATGATACAATTTACAAAACCTCCTTTCTATATATAGGAGTCCATGGGGCCATAATGTAATCCTAGTGGGCCACAATGTAATCCTAGCCGACCTAACAATAACAATTTAAGGGCACAATAATAACAAAATGGGGGTTACAAGGGTACAATAATAATAATAAGGGGGTTACACTAACAACAATAAGGGTCTATACTAGTAATATAGGGACCTAACATTCAGGATCTCTCCCTTATTTGGAAGGAGACATATCCTATAAATGCCCCAACAGTCAATCTCTGAAATGGAATTGTAATAGCTCACTAAAGAAGTAATTGGAATATCTTAAAGATATTCCTGACATTGTAGATATTTCCCCATTTGGGATATTACAGTGGTATCGGAGCATGATCTTGGCTCAGCCTATGCCTAAGATCCAAGGCTATCAGAAAGAGGAGCTTCTCTCTCCAAGGAGAGGAGATTTACAAAGGAGACAAGGAAAGAGGAATGATGGAAGAGGAGGTTTCCCTTCTTATTTTCCAAACCATCAAGGAAATCATTGAAAATCTTGATGAAAGGGAATAGTGGGAAGATTTTCTGAAAAGGGCTGTGGATGGAGCAAACCCTAGTTTGTCATGATGGGTGTGAGCATTCAGCCACACATGCAGATGCACAGTGCAGTCCTTTGTCCATTTGCAAATGGGATAGAGGAAGGAGATGAGGCCATTGGAGGAACAACGTTGTAACTCAAAGATATGGCTCATGTTTGTTGGTTTGAAAGTCCCATTTTACATTGCCATGCAAATGCAAAAACACATGAAGCTTTCACTAAGGGTTTGATGGAAGAACTTGGTGAAACTCATTGTGACATAAACAAAAACACTTTTCATGCACTGGAAGGAACCAATAGCGCTGTCACACTGGGAGGATATCCATCACCACATGGAGGTGAGAAGGGAGCTATTTCTTCCACTAGAGGAGCCCTTGTCTCTTGTAGGGAGTTCCAAATATTTTTCATGTGGGAACCAAGGCACAATTCCGGAGCCCTATGTAGCATTTGATGGGGATTGTGAGATGGAAGGGGAAGATAAGGATCAGCATGGAGGGATGATGGGCATTCATCCATATCCATTTCAGAAACTTTCTGCATAAGGGAAAGAGACTGCACTGCGCAGAGGAGAGAGGGACAAATCAGTCCACTCATACATGCAGTCTATTTCAGAGCATGATGTCTCACTTTATGGGGGCATTCCACCTAGGAGGCCACTTGATTTAGAGTTGATGAGAGGCATCATTCTATTTGGTTCACCACTCATGGATTCTGGAGGGGTGGAGACACTAGAGGGATCCAACACAGTGTATAGGGTCTGGGGTAAACTAAAGGAGGAGAGCTATACTCTCTCATTTTCAGTATCACCCATCTTCATCAGCTTTACTGTGCTGACATAATTTGCTGCAGGGATGGAATATTTCACTTCATGATGCAGGATGACTGCTCCATATATTTAGTGAGAGAGGGATACTTCCTTTGAGGAAGGACTCTTTCATGCATTGGAGTAGATGGAGGCCACTCATGCTTACATTACCCAGGATCGGGAGGTTCTTTGGAGGTGATAGTCTCTCATGGGAGGCTTATTTTCAGAGATCATCATTTCTTTTGAGCATGAGCAGCTGCATGATGGCATGGCAGCAACTGGGAGGATGAATTTGGCATGAGGGGATGTCAAGGTAGCAGGCAGCAGCGTGATGGAGCACCATAATGCAGAACACCAGCACTGTCTATGTGGAGGATTGATCCAAGATGGAGGACTCAGCTTTGATTGAGTATTCCCCAGGATCTTGGTGCATGCATGATTCTTGGATGGCCTTGATGGAGATGGCAAATACTTAGTGGATGATATGATCATCTATAATCATGGCAGACTCTTCTTGACTAGAGTTTCTAGAATCAAGGAGAAATTACTTGCATGCAGCATTTGAGGACTTCCTAGCTATGCACTTGGATCCAGACTTTTCCTTGCTAGAGGAGTTCACTTAGGAGGGCATTCAACATGATCTACATCAGCATATGGATAGATGCAGAGCCCGGATGCTTTTGGAGAGGTTGGCACAACCATGTCCCTTACTCATTGGAGGAGAGGGAGAGCATTCATGTTGAGCCATTTCAACTCAAGAGCTCTAGTGCATGATGGAGGAGGTATAATGTCATATTTTGTATTGTACTTCTTTTCATTGATTGAGGAGCATGATGTATCAAGAATGCTTGTTCCTTCTTGCATTTTTCATGAGGATGTACTTGCAGCAACTTATAGCATTGATTTTGGCTATTTTTGTGATGGTTGTGGTGGAAGCCACATGTTTCTCGGTGTGCACCATTGGAACCAATTTGTATTCTCATGTTTTCATCTTATGAGGATATGTGTGGCAGAAAACAAGTGGCTAGTACAGCACTTGTTATTTTTTATTTTGAGGCAGGCCAAGGAGGCACTGCGCAGTTCCATGAGTGGAACTCTAAACCACTCTCCGGTTGTCATTTGACAACTTGTTTTTTTATTGCATATTGCTCCATGGTGTTTCTGATGTTGTACACTTATGAGGAGCCTTATTTGGAGAGTTTTGTATGTACAGCCCATTGGGAGCATGATTCTCCCCATTGTATATGCTTTATCTTGCAGGAGACACCATGGGAAAACCATGATTGCTACATTACTACTTGAATCTTCTTGTGGGAGGAACCACTTGAAGAATTTGCAGAGGCATATCATGACTGATTTTCTTGATGGAGTAGCTTGGGCCACTCTTGGAGGCCATACTATTTCAGCCCAAGGACAGAGGAAGCCCCATGGACACTTCAAATGGAGAGAGGACCATCTTGAGAAACACAAGAACACTCTCCATTCAGCCCCAACACATTACAGAAACTGGGGGTTGAGATTATATTGGGATGATTGAATGGATGAGAGGATCATCATTGGGAGCAACATTTTCCCATGCACATCATCACTTCTACCTTTAGGAGGCCTTAGCACAGCAAGAAGGATTCTACTACACCTTCTATCTTTCTAGGAGGAGCATTATTGTCAGCTTGCATACTTAGGAGAGAGCATTGGAGGACAGATTCATTGCAGCATATTTGAGCAGTGGTGGGACCATTGATGAGGAGGCCACAAGAGAAGAAGGAAGAGAAGATTTTGTTCTCTCTATGCAGTTGCTTGAGGGCAAGCAACATGTGGGAGGGGAGGACTGTAATGTTCCCAATATTAGCCTCAAGCTAAAATGGAACATTATAGTTGCACATTTTATTTTTGTTTAATAAAATGGGCAAGGAGACATCTTAGCCCCTTTTAGATGAAGAAATAACACTCCTTGTGTGAAAGGAGGACAAATGAAGTAGCTGAAATAAACACCAAGGGTGTGAATGGAACCCAGCTCACTTGATTAGTCACCTTTGACTAAATTCAACAACGTTGCCCAAGGAGGAAGAGGGTTCCTAGAGAAGCTGCGCAGTTTTGGAGGGAAGACACTCATGTGAGGGTGGAAACCCTAATTGGTGGGACCTTAGTGGAAAAGAGTTCCTTTTTGTTTATAAGGAGGAGATGGCAGCCCATTTTAGACATGTTATGGTTTTAGAATTGTAGACTTGAGTCTGCAAAGGCTTGCATCCCCGGGCTATTTAGTAGGGTGATGGTGCCCTCAGGCACTAGGGTGTTCCCAGTCGGGAATCCCTTCCTCTTCCTCAAGGAAGGATGAGGATTGAGCTACATTTCCTCAATCCGGCATTGGCCACAGCTAAATTCATCTTCTATAGTGTTATTTCTGCAACAAAGAGGATGTTGTGTTGCTGGGTGCAGCAAGAGAGGAACCGATGGAGTCTCTCTTGTCTAGTTTTCTTCAATGGAGGAGTGATCTATTCATTGGGGGAGCTGCAAGGAGGATTTCCAAGCTGTATTTCAGATCAGTGGCATGAGGCCACACTTCCATCATCTCCCACTACACAGTCCTTGGAGGAAACTGCATTATTTTGCAGGAGGCAGTGAGAGAGGGGTTCCTGGAGCTTCAGAGGATGGTGTTTCTGAGACAAAGTGATCAAAAATTTGTATTAGAGACATTATCATAGGAGAGAAATCAGATTTCAGATCAGCCACAGCCTCATTCTTATTTTGGTTTAGTTGCAGTGACAACTCAGTTGTCACATTTTGGTTTTCTCCGACATTTCTAGAAATCTTCACAGATTGGCTAGAAATCTTGTATTTTAGCCCATCGCTTTATTATTGGGCTATTTCTTGTATTCCTTCAGCTACATATGTATTTTATTCATATTCAACAGCTATAGCCTCATATACACTGTGCAGTTGCAGCTACTCCAGTATTTTGTGGAGTTGCAGCTACTCTTGTATATCATTGCTATTTCATTGGAGGTTGGATCTTAAGGCTTGAGTGGCTTGTCCCTCAACTATTTCTTGTATTTATTTGCTAATATATCATAATATCATGATGGCTGTAGCATTTTTCCTCTTATGGTGCATTTCAGAATTGCAGAGTTACATTATGTTCACATATTGTTGTAAGCTCTCTCATTGAGCATTGTTTTAGAGACCTAGATTGGGGAAATTTAACTAACCCATCTAGATTTATTTCTTTGAGCTCATTTTCTGCAGGGGAGTTGTATTAGACATTTTCTAGGGCATCCTAGTGGTGGTTTGCCTTATTTTTGCAGAGGCTTCCTTATACAACGTCCTCAAGGACCATGTAGCAGAAATTCCCGAGGTGGAATATTGCATATCCATAGATAGAGTCTGTGAAGGGCCAACTAGCCTCACGATCTCTCCCTTCTTTGGAAGGAGACATATCCTATAAATTCCCCAACAGTCAATCTCTGAAATGGAATTATAATAGCTCACTGAAGAAGGAATTGGAATATCTTAAAGATATTCCCGACATTGCAGAGATTTCCCCATTTGGGATATTACAAGAAGTGGCTTTTCCTAGCTAAAAGTGGTTCTTGTTACCCACCACCAATGGGTGACCCCTATAGGAGAAATTTTCTCCTAGGCTTGTGTCAATTTGGCAGCCAAGAGCCCTGTGCAACCACTTGATAGCTCAATGTGCTACTATTCTCCACTAACTAAACCAACAATTGTGTGCCCTCACTCATCTATCATGATTTTATGTCTAAAGGTGGGCAATCCAATCCCAAAGGTATGAATTTTAATTATGTAATTGGGTGTTTATGCTTGTTATTATTGGGCACACTTGGACATGGATTGGAGGAGGGATTCGGTAGAAATAATTGACTTTTACTGTACTTTTGTTTCATTACCTTGATTAAGGGGCATTAATCATGTATCTTAGTCTTGTGGTTTCTCCTTTACTGGTTGTTATCTCTAGGAGTGGAACTACATGGGAAACCTTGATTTTTCTTGTGTTGTCTTGCTTCCCAATACCATATATCTCACTCCCCTCTTCTCAATACAAACCCCTTTTCATATATCCCCATTTGGGTCCATATTTGTCCATTGGGTCCACAAAGTGTTAGAATCCCCTTTCTCATGTCCACACCTTGGTTCGGGCTTGAAATGATGCCCCGGAGGTTGATGCATCTAAAAAAAAACGTAAAAGCCTAATATGGCCACATACAACAAGAAATGTACCACAAAATTCAAAATATGGCTAAGACAATAAAATTTAGCATGTAGGAAAAAACCAAACATGCACTCTACCCCCTATTATAATGGCCATCACCCTGGTTCCTAGGCCCCCCTATGAGTGCCCCTTGAACCCATGATTGTCCAAACCCCTGGTCGGTGATGAACTACCCCACCTTAAGGGGGTAACCATTGTTATATATTATGCATCATGCTCTCATCCCCTTGAGCCCCGAGCTGTAAAAGAAAGAAAAATAAATAAAAGAAAAAAGGAATATGAAGAAGGGTGAAAAATAAAGGTTAGGGTAACTCAAGTACCATGATTTCTCACTCCTACGTTCATACACCCAAGGTGTGGGCCTCCTTAAACATAGCTACCCTTCTACCATGGCATGTGGCTAGGAGTCTTCCTTTCCCCCCCACTTTGTTCCATCTTCATTTCATATGACAACTGCCACTTGATAAATGTACCATGGACCCATCATTTCCTTAAAGAATGAAACCACTTAATAGGATCCTTCATTAACCACTCCAAACCAGGAAGGTAACATTGATGCATGTTCAAAGCCCAAATTTCAAAGGGAATTTCACTATGAAGTTTCCATTTGTGCCCTTTATTGATGAGCTTATTAATTCAATTACACTAATGAATCATTGTATTGGAGGGCAAGGAAGATTCATTGGATCTTATACAAGATTTCAGGTGGGTTTTCATCTTGGACTTGGCCTCCCTATATAGGATCTAAGCACTCCAGTGGATCACTATGGCATTTGTAGTGTGAGCATTGACAGCCATCAACCGTGCATGAACCTCCATACATGTAGAATCATTGATTGCCATGCCATGGGCTTCTTCAGAACCACCACATTTATTTTTCATGCCCCAGTTATTCAAATATGACGATGAAATTGGACCATGTTGTCTGACCGACTACACATTACATGTAACACTTGGCAGTTGATCCAGGTCCCAAACGAGGTTTTTTCTTACCCAGGGAGACATGGGAGGGCATGTGTCATATTATATCCTGCATTCATGGAGCCTCGAATTGATATTGAGCCACTTGGTGACCCATGAGACCCATTTGGAGCCCATGGATAATTTGAAGGGTATCCCCCTTTTCTTCATCATAATTGAGTCCCTCACTCTCATCTTTAGCACATGAGGCCTCAACGCATGCCTTAGAGATCACTTCACATGGATAACATCATCCTTATGTGGGATAAAAAGGAGATTACAAAATGATTATTTTTTAAGCTATCTTATTTTGCTTGTAACCAAGGGTCTTCACATCATTTGTTATGTTTTAGGGGCTTTGTAATTAGAAATTTGAATTGCTAGAGCTTGTATAAATTCATGAGACTTAGGTCTCATCACAAACCTTCACATTTAGGATTTTTTTCTAGCCTCATTATAGAATTTAGACCCGCAATTTGAGGAGATATTTAGATATTTTTGGGTGCACATTGATGTATGGATAAATTCTATATTCTTGGAGCTTCAACATGTGTTGTTGACGAATGGATATACTTCATATTGTCTAGTAAGTGCTTTTTCTGGTTGAATATATTTATGTAATGTTTAATGCATGGAATTCATTCTCATAGTGAATATTTTTGCATGATTTATTTGATATGGTGTGAAATTGTATTATTGGGATGTTTTACATGTGTTACTCATTGATGATATGAAATGAATGTTCCTAGTGGAGAATTGTTGTAATTTGTCAATGAAACTCCATTAACTATTACTAAAAAAGGTAATTGTTGAAAGGGGTAACTAGAGCTTCCTCTTTTAGCCTCCTTGAGGGTCAATTTTTAAAATTACAACCACCCATGACTCCATACTCCCAATGGTCTATGCACTGGTCAATTCCCTTGGTGGTCAAACTTGGAACTAATCCAAAATTTTATTTCTTTTCTCTTATTAAATCCATCACTTTAAGGATAAGGAGGCCTCCCTAGGGCTTGATGAAAACTGCATTAGGAAGTATATTTTTCAAAACCACTTGGAAAACCTTCTACGTCGGTGTTTCCTCTAGCACTCCTCCAAGTTTTAGGCAATTCTCACAGTGGAATCTCTTGAAATTTGATTCCCTAGCTATTACATTAAGAGGGAACCTTAGGTGCTAATCCTTCAACTTGGGGACCCTTTGAAGGCTTGTTCTTCAGTACTTGTTGAAGTATATCATTCATATTTTTCTCTTGCATACATGGACCTTGGACAAGCACATATCTTATTAAATCCATCAACACTAGGTCTCATGTAGCACTTCTTTCAGGGGGTTTTTAATGGAAATTCCTCCTAGCTTCTCCTAATTAGGCTTGCACATTTATTGAACCTTTCTATTGAATAATCCACTTTTCCTCACTTAAAAACCCACATATACATATATCTATCACAAGTGAGGGTCACTGGGACTCCTCCCATTAGTGAAAATCTGAGAAGAGAAGGGGACATAGGTTATTGTCGAAGTGGGCATTTGTCCCAAGTGTTATTTTTCCCTCTAGAAATTTCCTATTCACTAAGCCTGCTACTTCATGCAACAAAAAAATTGGCATCGTTTTCGGGGACTTTGAGATTTGTGTCTTATTCCCATATGAAAATATTAACATATATTTTGGCGACTCCATTGAAAGAACGAAACCCTAGTTCTTCATTGAACTTCAAAGTCAATGCTTATAGGGTGAAGCAAGTTTCTATCAAGGAATATTTAGTTCACCTTGGAAACGTTTACATGACTGATATGTGTAACTTAATAGGATGTCTTATTTTGATGAGTTTCCCGACTTTGACATTGCTAACATCTTTGGACACCCTAATCATGTCACCTGGAATATCACACATGGGTTGCCCAAGTTTGATGGTGACCCACTTTCTGCAATTTATCATGTGGAAATATTTGTTTCATATGCCTCAAAGGTTAAGGTGTTTCATCAAAATGTCCTCATAATATTGTTCATGATATCTATCCATGGTCATAATTCGTGGTTATATAAGTGCAATCTTAGGAGCATCTCGTCAATTGAATCATTCTTTGATAGCTTTCTTGAGCATTTTCAGGCTAGGGAAGACTTTGTTGACAATGAGGAAGATCACGAGGAAACATATTCTTTGAAAAATACAATGAAAAATGACTCCAATAGCCCCTTGGATGTTGACATTATTGATGACTTACTTATTGAAGAAGGGAATTGGGAAAGTAATGAGCATTTTTTGACAAGGACCCTATCTATGATACTGATGACGATGTTGATAGGATCCTTGTCTCTCCTCGCTTTACTAGTGATCCCATGAATAAATTCAAATCATATGTGTTCGCTTTCCTCACCACTTTTCATATGATCATTAATAATCATGAATATTTTCCCCTCCTAATTGTGATCAATTCATTGACCATGATCGTTTGTGCCAACCTCCTCTTTCCGCTTCCCATCATGACCTTAAGGTAACCATGATGCATGTAATCATTAAGAAGGACCATGATGATGATGAAATCCTAAGGTGGCCCTCCATCAAAATTTCATGAGCTTGATTGTTGATATCTTTATCTTTTGGTTGGAAGAGAGGGTCTAACGGAGCAAGTTACACCCCTCTTTCCCTTTCTCATCTATGATATTCCATATTTTTCCACTTTATTTTCCCACCTCTCGCCCTTGTGATCCTACATATGACCCTTCCTATCGTTTCTGTGGGATTTATTGCATGATTAATCATAGGGGCAGGTGTTCTCATATTGATTTAATGATATTTTGGTTGCATTGGTTCTATGATTACACTTAACATTTTCATAATGTAATATACATGTTAAAGTAGGGTGCATTGCATATTTATTTTTTCATTATAATTTAAATCATATCATGTTCTCATACTAGAATAAGTGCATTTAGATTAATCTTTCATGTTAGGATTGATTTTATGGAATAACAAAGCATGGGTGACCAAATGACGCCATCAAAACATTTTTCCATGTTTTCTTTGTCTGTGATGTGCAGGTAACAGGTCAATGGTCCTAGGAGATTGATGGTGTTCTCATGACCTCCCCATTCAAGCACATGGTTCATGCATTCTACCGAGATATAATGTCCCAGTTAGAGCCAGATGTTATCCACCACCAGTGGGTGACCCCTATAGGAGAAATTTTGTCCTAGACTTGTCTCCAACTGGAAACCAATAACCCCTTGTAGCCACTTGATAACTCAATGTGCTACTATTATCCATCATTTGAAACAAACATTGTGTGCCCTCACTCATATGTCATGATCGTATTTTTGAAGGTGGGCCATCTAATCCCAAAGGTATGAATTTTCGTTATGTAAATGGGTGTTTATGCTTGTTTTTCTTGGGCACACTTGGGCATGAATTTGTGGGGGGATTTTGCGGAAAGAATTGAATTTAAAGATAATTTTGTTCCCTTGCCTTTATTAAGGGGTATTGTTCTTTATCCTAATCCCGTGGGATCTCCTTTACTGGCTATTAGCTCTAGGAGTGGCATAGCATGGGAAACCTTGATTTTGGTTGCATGGTCCCACTTACCAATACCATATATCTCACTCCCCTCCTCTCATTACAAGCCTCTTTTCATATCTCCCCATCTAGGTCCACATTTGTCCATTGGTCGACAAGGTGTTAGCCTCTCCCTCCCCTTGTTCACACCTTGGGTTAGGCCTGGAACGATTCCTCGGAGGCTGATGCATCTAAAAAAAATGCGAAAGAATAATATGGCCGCATACAACAGAAAATGAACCACAAAATGCAAAAGATAGTCAAGACAATAAATTTAGCACATGGGAAAAAGCCAAACATGTGCTCTACCCACTATTATTATGGTCATCACCCTGGTTCCTAGGGCATCCTATGAGTGCCCCTTGAACCCATGATTGTTCCAACCCCTAGTGGGTGATGAATTGCCCCACCTTAAGGGGGTAACCATTGTTATATCTTACACATCAAGCTCTCATTCCCTTCAGTTGCGAGCAATAAAAGAAATAAAAATCAATTAAAGGAAAAACGAATATGAAGAAGGGTGGAAAAACAAAGGTCAGGGTAACTCATGTACCACAATTTCTCCCTCCTACATTTATACACCTAAGTTTTGGGCCTCCCTCATCCTATCTACCCTTGTACCATGAAATGTGGCTTGGAATCTTCCATTTTTCCCCACTCCATTCCATCATCATTTCATATGACACTTATCACTTGATGGATGTACCATGGACTTGCCACTCCCTTAAAGGTTGAAACCACTTAATAGGATCCTTCATTAACCACTCCAACCCAGGAAGTGATCCATATTTATGCAGGAACAAAATGAAATACACATTTTATCAGAAACACAAAGCTAAAGTGAAAACCGAACTTCAATTATTTAACAATAAATATTGGAAACAATTTACATACATAATGGAAATAAACTTTCTCAGACAATGGTAGCTTATCTCTGAGAAGCGATGTGACAACTACATGCCTTTTTAACTATGTTACAATGAGGCTTAAAGGAATTTTTATTATTAAGAAATAATGGAAAACCCTAAACATTCAAAAACCTAACCCTAGGGAATGAAGCACCAAATCTTGTGGGCCCCGTTGGGGTTAGTTGGTACATCAACTCTCTAGGGTCATAACTTTGACATATGATCTATGTTTGATACACACGGTACCTCATTAGAAATATCTATTCGAGGAAAATAGCTTTTGACCATAGACCCATGACACAGGAAATCAATCTGCCCGTTTTCTAATAAAATGTCGTTTGGGGCCTCAAAATGGCTCTGGAAACTTAGGACCCGAAAAATTTCCAAAAATAATAAATTGTGTTACAATTGTAGAAACTAAAAGAAACAATGTTGGGGTCCAAGTGGAACAGGTGGGTGGCCACCAATATCCACCTGTATCACGAAGATAACATTGGTGCATGTTCAAAGCCCAAATTTGGAATGGCATGCCATTATGAAGTGTCCATTTGTGCCCTTTATTGATGAGTTTATTCATCCAGTTACACTAATGAATCATTGTATTGGAGGGCGAGGAAGACACATTCGATCTTATACAAGATTGCAGGCATGTTTTCATCTTTGACTTGGCCTCCCTATACAGGATCAAGTTCTCTAGAGGATCACTACAGAATTTTTAGGGTGAGTGTTGAGAGCCATGAACCTCCAAACATGTAGAAGCATTGATTTCTATGCCATGTGCTTCTTCAACACCACCACATTGCTTGCTCATGCCCCAATTATTTAGATATGATGATGCGCTTCGATCACATTGCCCTACTGGCTACACATTGCACCTGACACTTGGCAACTTATCCAGGACCCAAAGGAGGTTTTGTCTTTCTTAGGGAGACATGGGAGTGCATGTGTCATATTCTAGCCCTAATTTATGGAGCATTGACTTGATCTTGACCCCCCTGGAGACCCATGAGACCCATTTGGAGCCCATAGAGCATTTGGAGGGCATACCACTTTTCTTCATCACAATTGAGGCCATCACTCTCATCCTTAGCACATGAGGCCTCAACGCATGTCTTGGAGAGCCCTTCGCATAGATGACATCATCATTACGTGCACTGAAAAAGAGATTACATAATGATTATTTGTTAAGCTACCTTGGTTGGCTTGTAACCAAGGGTATTCACATCATTTGTTAGGTTTTAGGGGATTTATAATTAGAAATTTGAATTGCTAAAGCTTGTATAAATACATGATACTTAGTCTCATTACAAACCATCACACTTAGGGATTTTTGCTAGTCTCATTACAAACCATCACACTTAGGAATTTTTGCTAGCCTCATTAGAGAATTCTAACTTGCAATTTGAGGAGATATTTGGATGTTTTTGGGATGCACTTTGATGTATGGATAATTTGTTATCTTCTTGGAGCTTCTAAATGTGTTGTTGATGGATGGATATACTTCATATTGTCTAGTAAGTGTTTTTTCTTGTTGAATATATTTATGTGAATGTTTAATGCATGTAATTCATTATCATAGTGATGATTTTTGCCCTTATTTATTTGATATGGTGTGAAATCGTGATCTTGGGAAGTTTTGCATGTGCTACTCACTGATGCATGAAATGAATGTTCCTAGTGGAGAATTGTTGTAATTTGTCCACGAAACTTCATTAACTAATACTAAAGAAGGCGATTGTTAAAAGGGATAACTATGGCTTCTTTTTTTAGCCTCGTTGAGGGTCAATTTATCAAATTATAACCACCCACCCCATACTCCCAATGGTCTAGACACTAGTCAAGTCCCTTGGTAGTCAAGCTTGGATATAATCCAAAATTTTATTTATTTTCTCTTTCTAAATCCATCCCTTTAAGGATAAAGAGGCTTCCCTAGGGATTGATGTGAATTTCATTAGGAAGGAGATTTTGCAACACTGCTAGGATGACCTTCTACGTTGGTTTTTCCTCTAGATCTTCTCCAGGTTTAAGGCGATTCTCATGGTGGAATCTCTTGAAATTTGATGCCCTAGCTATTAGGAGGAACCTTAGGTATTAATTGTTCAACTCAGGGAAACTTTGAAGGCTTGTGCTTTAGTACTTGTTGAAGTATTTCATTCATAACCTTTTCTATTGCCCACCTACACCTTGGACGGACACATATCTTGTTAAATCCATCAACCCTAGGTGTCATGTAGAATTTCTGTTAGAGGGTATTTCATGGAATGTCCTCCTAGCCTCTCCCAAGGCTTGCACATTTATTGAACCTTTCCATTAAATGAGCCACCTTGTCTCGCTTCAAACCTCCCATAGACATACTTCTCTCACAAGTGAGGGTCACTGAGACTCCTCCTGTTGGTGAAAATTCAAGAAGAGAAGGGGACATATGCTGTGGTGACAATAGGCCTTTGTCCCAAGTGTTGTTGTGCCTTCTAGCTTTTACCTATTCACTAGGCCGCAACAATAATACCATAATTAAATACGACATGGGAAGGTTACAACTTTTCAAAGCATGTAAGTGAAACCATAATTCTTTTCTCAAACCAAGGTTCTGTAAGGCAGTCCAACCTTCATTTGTGTTAATTAATTGTTTTTTAGTTAATCAATAATACATTTAAAATCACATGGGTAGAAAGACGTTGTTACAAAAATAATCCAAGTAGACTTTATATATATATATATATATATATATATATCTGTGTGTGTGTGTCTTTTTTCATGTATATTTTTGGTTAATTTTTGTGTGAAATCGTTGTAAAGTTTTAAGTTATGTAGTCTACACAATCCAAATTTCAAAATGTTAAATCCATTTATGCAATAAAAAAATCTTGACAAACTTGTATTTTGAAAATTTAATGAAAAAATATTCTGTGTGACTATTGTTTAGTAAAATATTATGATTAAATTTATTAAATTATTTATAAAAAATATTATTAAATTTATTAATTTACTTATACTTTATAAATGAGAATTTGTTATTTGTATAAACTTGTTTATTTTAAAATAAAATTTCAAATTTTATTTTAATTATTTTAATTATTAGATAAATAATTTATTAATAATTATTTGATAGATAGTTGAGATTTAAACTGCAACCAAGTCCAGGTTGTTATCCCATTATTTTACATAAATCTTGGTATAAGATTTAGTTTGAATTTCGTAAGAATAAATCTTGGCGCAAGAAAGACGGGACAGGAAAGACTGGTATGGCACGTTAGGAAGCCAAAGGGTTGCAATGATGTAAAGAACAATTGTTGGGTAGTCTCGACATGGACTGCATAAGAGGTATGTACCATTTAATGAAAAAATTTATATACTAAGCTGTGTCAGATATTTTGTTGCAATCAAATAAAGCGATGTAAGCAAGTGATCCTGGGCTTCTGTCGGGCTTGGGCTATTTAACAAATTGGTATTTTCAGTTCTTTTATAAAAAAGTTGATGAATATAGTATTTTCAGCCATTTGGACAAGTTCTCCATATCCAAGACCTCGCTACCCAAGGCTGGACTCTCACCTTATCTGGTGATTGCCTAATATATTTTTGAAAGGATTTCTGATTTTGGGTTTTATTAATTAATTAAATTATTTAATCAGTTGTAAAATAAGAATTGAAAAATATTAACAATGATTATTTTTATTATTAAAATATGTTGTTGATTAAATAGCCAACCACTTTTCATGTATGATTTGAATTTTTGTCCATATTGTTGTTATCCTAGTTTATTAATTTATATCACTATTATAACTTTCATATTACCACTAATGAAATTATGAAATAAATTTAAATTAATTAATTTTCTAATTTTTATTTATTGTTTTAGATATTGTAATGTTTTGTAATTTATAATTAATTATTAGAAATTTTTATAGAGATTTTTAAAATTTTGAATTTAAATTGTTTAGATTTTTTAAAATGTTGAATTTATTTCTACATTCAAAAATGTATTTTAAATTACAAAAAAACTTGAAATTATATTGTTGAATTTTAATAAATTCATGTGAAAAAAACCTATTTTATTTATAAGTTAAACTACACCATATTTCAATATATATTATAATTAGATACAACTTCTTGATTAGCATATTCTATTTATGCATGTGCTAATTACAAAGAAATATACACATTACATTTGTTGTTGAAAAATCATATCAAGATACAGACATTAATGAATTACTGAAGAAGATGTGAAGGGTATTTCCATGGAGAAAAAGATCATTATCTTTTTTCAGCATGAAAATATGACTAGTTTATATTATGTACCAGAGCAAAATCTAAATAGCAAAACGTCCATTAGAAACATCGTGAGTTCGAAAACAAATATAGGAGGGAAAGCCTCATACTAGTCAACTAGTCATTACAAAATGGAAAACATACTTCTCCAGCAAAAAGTAAACCAAATCCCGAGACACAAACAGTCCAGTCAAACCATACTTGTAGGGCAGGCCTCATACAAGTCAATGTAAGAAGATAAAAAACACACTTCTCCAGCATATAATAAAGCAAAACCCGAGAAGTTAAAATCCAGGACTTATATAGTCTTGTCTAACAGAGATCATATTTAAGTTGAAAGACATACAAAAAGTTAAATACCACTATCAGGCGACATATGCCCATCCGACCCAAGGGAGAGAAAGACAAAAAACAAAAATAGTAGAACATGAGTCATGGTAGGCTAGCACATTATGCTAAATTGATCGAACCCTCAGCGCTAGGATCATGAGAGTTAATAAGTTCATAATTCATATAGCCAAAAGTGCCCTCCAGACCTCTTTTTGATAAACGATCAGCTTTCTCATTTTTATCCCTGTAAACATGACAAAAAGAAATGAAGTTGAAATTATTCTTTAGTGCATGAATACCAATCCAATGTGTAACCAAACCAGGATTTAGATTGGACTTTTTATTCATATGATCAATGAGGGTTTTAGAATCCCCGAAAACCCATAACCTTTTCACATATAGATGTGATGCAACCCATAGAAGACCCCATAAAGCCATGCATTCTGCCCTCATATTCGTACCAGTCCCTCCATTCCAGTAGAATTTATAATGGCAAGTTGGAGAGAGCATAAGCCATACACCACAACCACAATTTGTATTTTGTGCAGCCCCATCAAAGTATACAACTCGGAAATGGAATTCATGGGGTCTTAATCTCCTGGATAAATCCAAAGGCTGTTTCTGTTTAGGCTTATGCCTCTCCCAATATATATAAATCTGATGAATTGTCCTTTCTGGTGAGCATGGTCTCCCATAAAATAATTTTCGGTTTCTATTGTGTTAAAATCAATCTGCCCCCTCTTGAAAGCCATTTAGCAGTCCACATATTAAACTTCTTTCTGTACTTCTCTAGAATCCAACTCCAATCCTCAGCTATATAATCCAATGGTTTCATCCTGAAACCCAAATATACCATACCCCTTGAGAGAGCAGCTCTATACCCCTCGAGAGAGCAGCTCTACCACAGTTGAACAAAGAGATGATTTCACGGATATCCTCTTCCTCACCACCCGCACAATAAAGACATGACTTTCCTTCACTGATCAACATTCCTGTAGCCACACAAAAAACCTAAAAATTTTCATGAAAAACTTGCCAGCATTTTCTTTGTAACATTCCAAAAAGATCATTACCTATTCGTCTACATTCTAGAAACAAAAAAATGTTGTTTATATTATTAAACATAAATCTACATTAAAATCTCAAGTACTTGAAAACCCTAAAAAAAACATCATAAAACGGAGCAAGTATTCCCTTCAATTGCTACTAGATTTGATTCGAATATCTTTTCATTTTAAAAACCATTCCGTGTCACAACATGAGCCAGTGGAGATTTTCAATTATTATTTCAGAAAAAAACCAATATCGGTTTGACTTTGACAAATTCTAATTATTCTCAAAACAACAAAATGTGTACATATACTGTCATATATTTTAATATATACAGCGTTTTTTTCCTTCGGAAAAAAAAAAAACAAAATGTGTACAAAGTCCATGTCATATTATGACGACATGGGTGGAGGTGAATTAAACTTACTTATAAGAAATTTTAGAAATGCCCATATCAATGTATTTGGTGAGTTGTGTGAGACCTCTTTAACTTAAATACCAAAGTGCAACATATGATGATGATAATAATAAGGATATTATAAAGTTTTTTTTTTTTATAATAATTATTGTGTTATTGAGTTGTCTAATGGTTTTGAAAAGTAAGTTTTTATAAAGATGTTTGTTATAAATTTTATTTGTTAATAAGAGTTGTTTTTTTGGTAAAATAAAATT
The DNA here is from genome assembly GCA_034641835.2 of Pinus albicaulis. Classification (NCBI taxonomy): domain Eukaryota; kingdom Viridiplantae; phylum Streptophyta; class Pinopsida; order Pinales; family Pinaceae; genus Pinus; species Pinus albicaulis. The sequence goes on along the minus strand of CM076575.1, from coordinate 1,687,824,141 downwards.
AAATAAAAAATTTAATATAATGTAAACATTTTAATTTAGTCAAAATAAAATAAAAATTGTTCATGGTATTGACTTAAAGTATTTACGTGCAATATTAACTTATTTAAAGAGGAAACTAAACCAGCTTAAATCTATTTTAACTTCAAAACTATCAAATATAAAAAAAGATCAAAACTAGTTTCTTTTTATAGTAAAATTTATTGTAATTTACCAAATAAAATCTATTATAATTTAATTGTTAAAAGACAATGAAACCAATCATATTATTAAGTTGACTTTTTACATAAAAAAAAACTACAACACTATATATATAAAAAATATACTTCATATTTACTAATTCTCATGTGTTTTTTTTAATCTAAATAAAATACCTCTTAATTAATTAAAAATAATTTTAAATATTACATTAAAACTAACAAAATTCAATAAATTTATTATAAAATTTAAACCTTATTTAAAAATATAATTATAATATTTGATTCACACTCATTTATTAAATTAATAAAATCTCATTACTAAAGACAACAGCAAATTCTTGTATATTATTTATCGAATCAAAATTTAATACTTCATGATTATCACAACTCATTTTATAGGTTATACATAATTTCTGAGCTATAAGATATTAAATGCGGTGAGACAATATATACTCACTATTAAATTTAATTTCATTTAAATCTAATAATCAACATATATTACTCCATCAAATTTAATATTCAAATTTTATAACCCAGAAAATAAAACTAACCCATTTTATATAATGTCTAACTGTAAATTTTAACTTAATAACATTAAAAAACTTTGACTTAATAGCAAGAAAAACTTGGATACGGTCTCGAGATTTAATCAATCACCTCTTATTAAACATAAACTTCATAGAACTATATTATTCATTCAAATCGACACTTAATAATTTACAAATACCAAACCTTTTTTTATCTCTCGGCACAAATCAATCATTACTTTGATACCGTGTCCGGTTGTCAGTCCATCTGCGTTAAAATGTCGGCTCACGCACCCTGAATTCTCCGTCGTGCAGAGGTTTTTGTTTGAGAGGTTTGGCTTATCGGTTTACCAACATATTTAAATATATTATAAAGAGAAGCGATGTAAACATGAGAGAGAGTCATATTATGCTATTTCACAGAAAAATATTATGTAATTTCAGGAAAAATTTTATATTTAAAATATTATTTATAATTAGGAAGAATTTTTTCGGTAATAATCACATTCAAATGAATATTGTTTGACGTGTTTTGAACCGACCAATATATTTTATCATGAGAACTAAGTGAACGACATTCAAATATTTTTAGATTTTATGTAAGCCGAATAGACAGCCTTGTCCATATTGTCATTTATGATAATTAATATTATAAATTTTTTGTAATTAATATTATAAGATTTCTAACAAAAGTAAATTGGACAATTTAGAAAAACTTGAACTTTAAAGATTTCAACACTATTTCTATATTTTAACACTCTTTCTATATTTCACAAAATATTATAAAATTGTTATATTATTTTGATTTAAAATTAATAATTATAATAATAATTATAATTATTAATTAGAAAAAATATTAAATATTATTTTAAAATTATTAATCAAAATTATTTTTTTAAACAACAGCAAAGATCCTAACATTACCACAATGTAAATCTTGGCTTTAAATGCTTTTGAACATGAACCTGATGTAGAATTCCATATTTTGTCTATTTTTTATTGGCATGTTGAGCTTGTTCAAAAGGTTCTATATATGCTTTTGAGCTTGAACGTGTGGTAGAGGTTCCGTATTTTGTAACTAATTTTAATTGACATTGTAGAGATTCGATATCTTGTAATTATTTTTTAATTGACATGTTCGAGCATGTTCTAAAGATTTTATATATTATTTGTAATTATTTTTTTATAATATTTTTGAAAATATTTATACTTTTATAAAATAAAATATTATTTAAGTCAGAAATGTAGTTAACGTGTTAGTATTAAAAAATTATGAAGAATTATAATTTAATCATTATAAATATATAAAAGTAATAATATTTTAGATTTCAAATTAACTAATAATTATTAGATTATAAATATTACAAATTACAATGCATTAGATGAAAGAAAGAAAAAATGAAATTATTTTTAATTTTTACAAACTAATGATATTCTATGAGAAAGATTGTTTGGCTATTTGATTTATGTATTCAAACTTTTTTTTGTGTAACCTCAGGGTTTTTAGTGTTTCAACGATCTCAAATGTTTTTTTGTTTCCATTTTTCCCGTAGTGAAAAAAATACATATTCTTTCTTTTCAAACTTCTTTTGGTCTTTTCCAGTGTTGTGTCTCACAATGGAGTTGATGAGTATTAATCCTTAAATGAGCAATAATAATTTTGGCTCTCCAAGAAATATTGGTCCCTATTTACCCATTTTTATGATGATTACAAGTGAGATTAAACTCTTCAATATAGTACTTTCTCTTTCTCCCTAGCTCTTTATCCGAAGCATGCTTGTGAAACTTATCCATAACAAAAGCCTTTATCTCTTTACTATTTTCGGATACCCAAATTTTTAAACCAGTTGTTATTTTTCAGCATCCAAGTCTTCTTTCTTTGCACAATATGTCATTGAAGACAACCTTAGACCATCTTCCCTTTTCCATTTGCTTATTTATTTTTAAATATCTTATGAGTTGCACCTTAATGATTGCTTCAATAGGAGCAACCACATTTTAGTTAGAAAGATATCATAAGGAACTCAAATTTTAATTTTGAACTTGTAATTAAGCGCTTCTTAATTTTCTCAATTTACTTCCATTGTATGTCAGATGTATTGCTGGCCAATAGTTCACAACCATAAGGAATCACCAGAATCACTAAAAGCCCAAAAATAGTTTGAATATTCATCCAATCCCATAGCTATGCCTATCTACATCTATTCTAAAAAGCATAAAATGCTTTCCAACCCCCAAATTTATTTTCTTTTTGCAACCTTCCCAACTCAGATTTTTATTGATGCCAATTCCAAGGTATTTGTAATCTGCAACTTCTTCAAGGGTGTTTATTTCAAAGTAGAACTTATGTTGGTTATGTTTTCTTTAGTCAGAGAAAACTACCACTTTCTTCTTGCTAATATTGACTTGCATCCCCACCCTCCTAAAAAAATGTTCAAGGGAAAGTAAGTGCTCTTGAAAACCAATAAAAAATTTATCAATTAGAATAAGGTCATCCACATATAAAAGAAGCCTCATAACAAACTCGCCCTGTTGGACACCTCGCCAAATTGGAGACCATCACACCCTTGCAAGATTAACCACTCTTCAAGTTTGTCAATATATAAACCAAAAAGGGTAGGAGACAATATGAACCCTTGCTCGACCTAGATATCAATCCTAAAACTTTTGGAGAGTTATGATTTTGACTTTCACCTCTTCATACAACCTATGCATAGTTGTTCTAAGATGCCGATGAACCCCAAGTTCCTCCATTCTGTGCCAAAGCTTATCCCTATGGACCATGTTAAAGAATTTTTTGAAACCAACAAAATGCTTCTTCATTTTTCTCCCGAACTTTTTAAATGATATGTCTTAAAGTTATACCATGATTAATTGTGGAGTGTTTAGGTCTAAAACCTGCTTATATCTTTTTGCACCCACTTGCTATTTTATTTTCTAGCATGCTTCCAAAAAGCTTTGTGACCAAACAGTTTATCATTATTGTCCTACACATACTATTATTATTTATTTATCTATAAAACAAAAATATAAAGATACACACCATAATGCATTAGATATGTACATACTATTATTATTTCTTTATAATAACACAAGAGTTTAGAGATCGGGAAATGTTTCTTCAATAAAAGTCATGGTTGTTGGTGTAATGTTTGAGTGCAAGTTGTTTAGATTGTATATTATGATTGTGAATATAAAATAAATTTACATTTACATTTTAAGGATTTGAAAGGGTTTATTATTATTATTATTATTATTTTAATGTAATAGTAATGGTGAGAGCTTATGGGGCATATAGCAGAATATGATAGGGTATCATGTTAAGGCATTTCATGATGTGGAGGTCACGAGTTCGAAATTTCATGGGAACAAATATAACCATGTGACCTAGACCAAGTGCTATCCTTGAGTGAGTTTGACAAATTAAATATCCTTGGGTCGCAAATAATCAAGTCACAAAAGTAACACTTATCTTAGAACTCACATAACCTAACAAACATCCAAAAAATTTTTGTAATAATAATAATGAGATTAAAAAAAAAAATAGTTTTATATAATGTTATACATAAAATGTTTTTCTAAATTTATTTAATAAATAATATAAAAAAATAATATTATAAGTATACCATTTTTAAAATTATAAATATATTATTAAAATTGTGATTTTTAAAAAATAATATACATAAAATGTTTTTCTAAATTTATTTAAAAAATAATATAAGAAAATAATATTATAACATTTTTAAAATTATAAATATACTATTCAAATTGTGATTTAAAAAAAAACTATTTAATAAAATTATATTAATAACTAATCATATCATTATTTTGATAGAATTTAATTTATAAAAATAAATTTATAATACAATTATAATATAATAATGTAAATAACTTATATATGAATTTATAATACAATTTCTATATAAACATATACATATATTTATTGTTAAGCACATCACCCAAGCTTAACTAAAAAATGATAAAAATAATAAAAGATAGGTAATGACTATATGCTTTATAGTGTATGTCTTGAAGACATCAGTAATGATGTCATGATGGTGTGTAAAACCAACTTCAAAAGCTAAAATGAAATATCATCTTAAGTGCACATTGATTTCCATTCTCAAGGGCTTTGAGAACCAACAAATAAGAAAATAGAGGGGTTATGAGTGAAAAGGTATGTTTGACCATTCTCACGAGGGAAAATTGAACTGTCATAGGATCTATGTGGAATCATATAAAAGGCCTTGCAAATTTTTATTTTTATTTTTAATTAATTTTTTCACTATGCTTTTTCTTTTTAAGTTAATATTACAAAATTTATTTAAGAACTTCATGGATGGATGAACATGCTTTTTCACGAACAAAGTTCATGGGAATTTCGAGCATACTTCCCCATAATTTCTAGATGGTACGCGCGGTAAATCGTTTGGCACAATAAGTGGCGCCTGACCCCAAAGACTCAAGGATCGAACCTGTGACCTCCCACAACGGAAAGGACCACGTATTGGCTCACTACCACTTGAGCTAACCCTTGGGGCTATGGATGAAAATGCTATTACTAAGTATTTATATATTTCGCCATAATGCCACTGAGATATGAGGAAATTTTTTTTATAGATCAATTATGTCATGAAATTTTTTAGAGCCAAACCAGAGGAGGGTCTTTATCTCCAAAATAAGGTCCTCTAATTTTAACTATGGGATAAAATATCAATCCTAAAGATATCACAAATTATCAAACCTAAAGATATCACATCCATGGTTTCCATGCATAGGTTCTTAAGGAATCCTTGTTAGTTTAAAGTTGGCTAAAGGAATAATTACGAAGCTTATTAAAATGAGGAACCTTGAAGGCCTCAGAAAGAGGCTAACTCCCTTAATTTTCCTACTATTTATTTTACTGCTCGTATCACTCTATGCTAAGGCTATCAACTAAACTAACTAAATCTCTAGAGTTTGTAAAATGAATAGGTGAAATCCCTTTAGGAGTTACTTTGCTCAAGGTATACAACACACTAATATATAGTATTTGATGTTATCGTTTAAGTGTGCTCCTTTATATAGTTAATTGTTGTAAGAATATTTTACTAAAATAGAAAATATGTGATGACACATACATATTATTACAAAGATTTTACTCTAGAAATCTTAACTAGGAAACTAGAAATAATTTTATGTGTGTTGATCTTTACAATATTATAATACAATATGTATATCCCATGCTATTTAAAATTGTCAATCCATTTTTCCCTAGGATTAGAATAGAAATGTAGTTCCTTAAACATGATTACAAAACCATGGGAGGAAACAACCTGCACCACAAAAATTCTATAAGTGAAAATCATATGTCGAAAACGACCAATATATGGATGCAAAAAGCACCAATTTTTTTTTTCCGAAGGCATTTCCTGAAATTCCTAGTGTAAGGGGACTTCTAGCCCCTTGTGAACCCCCCCATGAATCCCTTGAGTAGTATGGGATTCGCCCCCTTGCAACCCCCTAGTGATTCCCTCATAGTGCTTAGTGCAATTTATAAAGCATGAAAGTATTCATGGAAAGAATATAACATATACACAATATTCTCCCACTTGTTGTTTTCTTTACATGCAGGGGTGGAGTACATGATAAAAAATCCAAGGAAATAATGCTCATTATTTCTTTACACTAAGAGAACTTCTTAGTGCTCACATATTCTATTAATGAATCCATAACATTCTTCAAATTGTCCACCTTTACTAGTAACACATTCTTGTCTTCAGTAATATATCTTACAAGTTGATACTAAACATCAATATTGTTTGTCTTAGAATGATAATTCGAGTTCTTCGCTAGGAATATTGCACTTTGACTATCATAATCTATCCTTACAACTTATTGTACCAACTCAAAACCTAAACATAATATTTTTAACCTCACTACTTCCTTAGTTGCATGACTGGATACCATGCATTAATCTTCTGTAATTGAGAGTGCCACTATAGACTATCTCTTACTCATCCAACTAATTGCTCCTACAAATAGGTTGAGCGCATACCCACTTCTAGATCTTTTGTGATTCTTCATGTAGGTTTCTTCTTCCAGATCCCCATGTAGGAATGTTATCTTCATTACCATTTGTTTTACTTGAAAATAAAAATTAGAAACAATAGATAAAAACAAATCTAATGGAAGTTGATTTGGGAATAGGAGGAAATATCTCACCAAATTCAATTTCCTCTACCCTGAAATAACCTTTTACCACGAATAGAGCTTTTTAATTCTCCTCTACCTTCTACATTCAAATTATTCTAAAGTACCCATTTGTTGCCAATGGGATTTCTTCTAGATGACAACTCCACTAGTTCCCAAGCCGCATTCTTGTCCAAGGCTACCATTTTTTCAACCATGGCCTTTTTCGAGAGTTTTCCATCCTCTAAGTCTATTTCCTCCCTAATAGTTCTAGGATCATCATTAGTAATAAATAAATAATTTTTTAATGGAAATAAGGTTGAGTATACCTTTCTATTTGTCGTCTTTCTTCAATTGATATCCTCAATATGGGAGTATGTGGTTCTTCTTCTTCAAATTCATGTTCTTTTGTAGATCTCAATTCATCATCCTTCAATTCAAACTGTATCTTCTTTGGTTATTTCTACCTTGTTAGGAATTGAATTTTGACATCATCTTCAATTTCTCGAAATACCACATCTCGACTATATATAACCTTCTTAGCTTTTAGTTTCGAAATATTATAATCGTGTATACCATCTTTATCCAATAAAGATGCACTTCTTAGCTATTCTATCTAGCTTACTTGTGTTATCCTTTGGAGAATGCACATAAAAATTACAACCAAATACCCTAAGAAGTTTAAGAGATGGTTTCTTACTAGTCCATACCTCATGTGGAGTCTTGTCATCCAATTTTGATGAGGGTGATTTATTTATCAGGTAACATACATTTTCCACTTCCTCTACCAAGAATTAATGTCCTAACTTGGCACTAGTAAGCATGCTCCTTGATTTATCCATCATTGTCTTATTCAACCTTTCCATACTTCACTTATAGTAGAATTCTTTGAATTCATTCCCTTTGAATTCTCCACCATTATATGTCCTCAACAACTTAATTTTCTTCTTTATCTAATTTTTCACAAGAGTTAAACTCTTTGAATTTGTAAAAGACTTCATATTTCTTCTTGAGGAAATAAATCCATATATTCCTTGAGAAGTCATCTATAAATGAGATATGATACATAGATTCACTACAAGGAAAATACCTTCTAGTAGAGGTTTTTGCAAAGGCCCCTATAAAAATAGCCCAAAAATCCGTTTGTAGTATAGGTCACTAACGAAGGTGGGTGGATGGATGTTTTAGAAGCCGTTTCTTTGATAATGCATCTAAATTACTAAAGCACACCAGTGATTGATTATCAATACACACATCGTGGCTGCATATAACATGGTGCACCATAGATATTTTGTTTGAAAAATAAAAAACCACAGTGCAATAAATACCCTAATGCATCGATGCTTGAATATTCTCTAGCACCAGACTCCTTCATATAGTGAAACTTAATGGTGCTATTAAAAAATTATAATAATAGTGGGGTAAGCATATAACAATGCCCCATGGCACCGTATAAAGAAGTGCATTACAAGTAACATAAAGCCCCGATGCGTCTCGATAAAGCACAACTATAATTTTAAATTAAAAAAAAAAACATGGTGCTTGTATATATCTTGTCTTGGTATGCTTTGAGACACGCGTCGGAGGAGGGTTGAATAGAAAAAAAAACCTCCCGATCGTAATTTTCATTTTTACCATCTACAGTGTGGTTGAGCTTTGAATCACTAGTGCCACTCTTACAACATGCAAGTGCCCTGACTTCACTGCTTCTCTTTCTCACCACCTTTCAGTACTATTCTCACTGTTTGAGTTTCCAATTTTTTCAAACGGTGTGAATTTTTTTTTTCTCCATTACATGTCCACAATGCCTCCCTGATAACCAAATGTCTAGGTAATATTTATGTTTATTTCTAATTTAAGTTTTTAGAGGATTAGCACTACAAATTAGGTTGAATTTTGACACTAAAAAATTTGAACGTTGGTGGCAAAGCTAGAAGCACCAAACAACATGTTTCAGGGTCTCCTTCCTGCAAGTATACTGATGGACCCGTATTTCAAAGATTCTTTGTCATTATTTTTACAAAAGAAAAAAGATGTGCAGTGCGCTTGATTTGTTCGGCTCACACTGGTAGCGGTGTGCCATGTAAAGTTACAGGGTGCACCACATTTTGGTGCGTGAACATAACATACTATCATTGTGGTGGTGCACTTTGTAATTATAAATGCGAAAATATGCGACAAATTGTGTGTCAGTGTGTCACACCTAGTTCATTTCTATTTACCAAACACACTGGAAATAAATATTTTAAAATATCCATATATCTCGATGCATTCGGTAACCTGAATGGACCGTTCTGGTGCCAACAGGTTGTACGTGTGCATTGGTGCACAAGTATGTTGCACCACTATGAAAGCTTAAATTTTTTAAACAACTGTAGTGTGCCATACTTATGTGCACACTGTTGTTGGTGTAGTTAAAGTTGAAAGCGCACTAGCTTCGGTGCATGACTGTGTTTTGAGCACACCAGTAATTTTTTTTTTAGATTGAAAGTTACGTTTCCACAGTTATAAATAAATGTTTAATCTAATAATATATATATATATATCTATATATTATGTATGAGGCTGATGTATTTTATATGTCAATCATGTAGCAGAGACGTCACCAAAGGGAGTAGTAGATGGACCCATAAAATATGGTCTGATCATGGAAGGCGAGATAGAGGGAGAGGGATTTATACCCTTGCCCTATTACTGCAATGACCCGAGTGCTCTTGAGGAATGTAGGCATCCTCAAGTACTATGAGGAGGGTACATCCTTGAATGCACACTCTATCCTATTGGTGCATCTGATGTGTCGATGGAATGTCCAATGACAGGCTTTCCATCTCGGTCTCGAGTTGTAGTATACACCTACTAAGGAGGACATTTACTTTATCACTGGCCTATCTAGGAGAGGGAAGGATTTTCCCCAGTTCCCTGATGTCCCCCATGGTGTTGCATTTGAGAGTCATCTTGCATACACTCTAAGATATGTCAACCCTCATGCGGTCTATCCATCGAATTTTTAATTATGTGGTAGACAACTATGAATTTCTTCTACTACTACAGAGGAGGCTAGGTGCCTCTCATTATTGGTCAACACCATTTCAAATTCTTATGGTGATGGGTAGCACATTAGTTTCCCTCTTTTGTATTATGTTGATTCTTTGATTCATGTGCCATGTTGCATCAAAAGGTCTGCCATTTTTTTGAGGTAGTTTTGCATCGATTTATATAGATGTTGTGCATTCTCGAGATAGGGGAGGGAGACCTTCCCTTTTGCGTCTGATTTTTTTTTTTTTTTTTTTGAGATGTTTTTGAAGATGATCCCTACATTTTATCGTCTCCCTCCTAGGTCGATCACTGAGCCCCAAATGCACATGTGGTGGAAGATGATGCCCAATAGGGGCATGCTGGAGTTTCGGGCCAGGATTTCAAATGAGGCACTCGAGTTACTGGCTAGTGTGAATGACCATGCGTTTTTCGTGTTGGGGTATCCATATGTGAGGATGGATTGGAGAGGGTGTTCTGATATGGTGGAGGGGCAGTATAAAAGTGGTAATGTGGGGAATGGTATTAAAGAATTGAAATAGTGGTATTGTATAATGAATGGAGGGGCGGAAATAAAAGAAGCAGACTTGTATATATAAAGCAGACTTGACTGTATATGTAAGGGAGCGGACAGTATATATAAAGTGGAGCGGTATGGTATATATGACAGCGTATTAAATATACAATCACCTGCTCAAACCAGGTTACAAAAACCAGGAGCGTATTATTAGTGGGAAGCGTTGTATTATAAACCAGACAGCGTGATATATAAAATATGATAGCGTATAAACCAGGTGTGAGCGTAACTGATATGAATGACAACATATTAAACCAGGTGTATATGAAAGGGCGTAAGTGATATATGGTGTATGCAAGCGCTGTAAGGGGAGGGCCGACGGGCCAGGCACTGTAAGGGGAGGGCCGACGGGCCAGGAGCTGTAATGGAATGCATATATGAATGGCGAATGGAGGAGGCCGGGGGAGTGCAAGATGGAGTGGTGTATGGGTAGCAATGGAGTCGAGTTTGAAGTAGCGAATATGTTATGAGGAGCAGGAGCAGGAGCGGTGAACGTGGAGTCCAGGATGCAGTCGATGGTGTATGCGTGAGGGGCGTTGGGTAGGTGAAAGTGCCAGAAGGGAGAGAGTATGTTTGATGGGGAAGGCGTTGGGTAGGTGAAAGAATGTAGGGAGAGAGTGAGGGCGTTACAAAAATCTGGAATGGCAGAATGCAGGACTGTAGAATTTCAGAGTGGCAGGGGCTGAAATTTGTAGAATTTCAGGGTCTGCAGAATTGCAGAATCTTCAAGAGCTGCAGGAGCTGCAAATGTTAGACCTGTCGATAATTGAAGAGAAAAAAAAATGCAGAATAACAATATAACAATTTAGGAGCAGCAAAAAACTATTAATAAAAACTGATTGAGCAAAGGAGAGGGAGTTACACCACAGGTAGAAATGCCAATAGTGGGGTTGGCTTTGATACCATGTCAAACCAAGAGGTAACTCCTCAAATCAGAATGTGTATTAGCTGAAGAATGCATATGGATTTATACATGGAGGTGAGGCTATTGGGATTCATCTCCCAATGACTCTTGGCCTTCCTTATTTACTAATATTAAATAATATACAATATTAAATGTGCACACCCATCCCATAGGATTAGGTGTCAACATTCTTCATAGTTGATGATCCTCCATATGTGTTACAGGAAAATTTACCCTAAGGTCTTGGGTTGAAAAATCTAATAGAGTAGGGGCATGTCATCACAAGAAGGACTGAAATTACCAACTTCTATACTTTAAACTAGAAAGTGAGGGTTGCATATATTACCCGTTTATCCTTCGTTTGTAGTAGATCCCATAGGGTTCAAACCCCCTGCAACTCCTCGTGCTCTAGAACCTCCAAATCAGCCATTAACAAGCTTAAAACCTAGTTGTACAACATATATGTCCTACATGTTAGAAAAATAACAGACATGATCTCATAAAGATAACATCAAATAAAATATTCAAGATTATTAAACATGTATAAGAGACATATAACACATAAACATCATGAATGGGATGGTACTTCTTTTATTGATAACATTTACAATAAATAATAGTGAAGAAATCACCTAAGATCTGCCATGGCCTTGTGCAAAATGTCCTCCAGATTTGTCCAGCCCTAGTCTCACAAAGCTTCTTCCATAAATGGTGCACAAAGGATGTCACATAGAATGATGGTGATCATCATAAGGAAACAAGGGTTTCCTGAAAACCTAGGAAGTGCAGAAGGCACAGGGGAAATATCAGACTTGATCAGGGCTATAACATACTATAATATCAATAATATTCTCTCTCTTCCTCCCTCAGGCCATTCCCTTGAGGTGTATTTATACTTCCTGAAATTAGTTTTTTTCAGTTAGGGAACAGTTACGCCACAGGATGGGGTAGTTAAGTTACAGGAAAAACCGTAAACCCCACCTCAATAATATTGATTTTTTATATTTTTTAATATTTTAAATAGTATATGGGGGTCAACTATGGATGGACCCGTGTGTGCAAGCGGAAAAAACTGGGGCAAAGTCGCGTATGGATTTTAAAATATTTTTTTTTGAGAAATGTGACCAAGTCTGAATGGAAGGGTTGCCCAAGGCGAATGCATAATTCATCAAGTATATAGAGGTGAGAAATGATGTTATAATATATTCCCCCTAATATATGAGGTCGGAAGGGGTACATGATGGCTGAAATGTATTATGTGCATAGAAAGAACCTTGCGAGGACTAGAGAGGACTTCACCAGATTTCAGCCTACCAAACATTAGTGATAGAAATCAAAAAGAGAGCTCATGTATGAGGCAAGCATACCCATTCTTAGTCAAAGAAAAACACGTCCGCATATCAAGTATGGAATAGATCCAATATGTATACAAGTATAACTGAAATGTAAAGTACATAGTGAATCATCTGATCATTTCCTGGAAGGATGAGTCAAATCACGTCCAAGTATCACATATAAAAGACTGATTAATGATGTTGCATAGATATCTGATCGCTGAAGTCACAACCGAATCTCCAAGTACCAAATCATAAGTGGTGGAACAAATGGTACAACACGCAACTTGGGCGCCAACATATAAGATGTTGTTGTGATGAAACTGCAACATATAAGGCTGTATGGTGTCACTCGAAGAAAACTGAAATATTTTTCAAAGTGAACCAAATCATGTTGATGCAAATTCGAGGTCTTCACTGATCACCATGGCACAATTCTACACAATGGGAATAAATGAACTGAGCTTGACCATGTGAGAAATCGTTTGATTACCAGTCATTGATGTATACCATTAACTAACGTGAGACAACCCACTGATAATGATAATGAATGTCAAGGTGCCCCAGTACAATCTAACAAGTGTGAATCAATGAGTTGAAGTCGAACACTTGAGAGAATATATCAATCAAGATACATTGATGTATTCTCACTTTTGATAGCGAAGGAGTCTACCACTAATGACTTCAAATGCTAAGGTACTGATAAAAGGATTCTAGACCTTATTCCCAGAGAAATAAGTCAGAGTTGATTGGAAAATATCTGCTGGAAGGAAGGCATTAAGGCATCCCACATCAGTGTAGCACGAGTGTAACCTGCAAGCCAAGATTTGGAAGGAATCAAATGAAGCAAAGTGAAGTAACCAACCCGTAGTACATTTTCGGCATGCAAAAAATGTAGCTCTCGCATGGAAAAAACCCTATGAACCAACCAATAATGAAAGCTGACAAAGAGGCGAGATATCCACTGATTGGGTCAAATGGAAATCAAGGTACTACATGAATCTCAGGTGTGATAATGTAAGTTGAAGTCGAAAATAAAGGAAACCACTCAAAAGACTCATGATGTTGATCAAATGTTGAGCACAAGGTCACCTATCAATGATGTAAATAGGGCCAGGGTACAGCTCTAGGTTTACTCTCGGAGCAGTATGTCAAAGTCGATAAGAAAAAACCCGCTAGCAAGAAGTCAATGGAGACCTTCTCAAACTAGCATGAGCAAAAGACCAAATAACTAATGTGATAGTGACAAGACACTGACAAAACCGAGATGGTCGATAGAAAAATGAGTTAAGAGACACTGCACAAAGGCTGACTCAGGTTAACTTCCCTTGAACAAAAGCAGGACTCATTTTGACTATGGCAGCAAATGATAAGTTCGTATAATTTTTTCATGCAGGAGGCATAAACAAACCCTCCATATGATTGGAAGAGATAACAAACCGGGGGAGTCATGACTCGATAACAAGGTTATGGCTTCTCCTAATTTGAAAACTAAAACCATCCCAAATGGAGAAAATACTTAGCTTGTTTGTACTTTGTTCAAGGGCGAAAAAAATGACACTCTAGTTGCCATCAAGTATGGAAGTATTGTCTTGTTCCCGCTTTTTGTCAAATATTTAATTTTTTTGTCTTTTTCATATTTCAAAGCCTGAAAAAGAATTAAATAATTCTTATAATACAATGGATAGGATGAGTGTCGGTAAACAGATGCACTAGTTCCTGGGATAGGAACAATCCTATGCTCAATGCAAGGTGGCAAAAACTGGTAAATGACACTCAAAGGAATGTTCCATCCATGGTGGTGGAGAGGTAAATCCCCTCTACGGATAGAGGCGATCCCTACTAGCCTAGATCGGGTCTAGCAACAATCAAACACGCTACAATGCAGGTTCCTAATTGCAAATAAACTGACTTGCGATGAAGGCTTACCTGGAATCCAACGTTGTCGTTCATAGAAGAGGCCGTGCTCCCATTCCTTAGCTCTGGCAGATCACAATCCTCACGATCTCCGTGATCGGACACCTTCACACGCAAGAAACAAAACAAACGCAAGCATAAAATCCAGTATATACAACTATATGTCAGTTGAAGAAGATATAACTCATGATCATAATCAAGAACAAGAGTGGAACCATAACAAATAGTCACTTATTATTAATTCATCAAAAGAAGAATACAACCATAGCTTCGACGCTGGATTCTCCTTCAGCGGGTCGTCAGCAAAACATGTCTTGATAAAGCTTGTCAGGGATGGGACAAGCCTCTCTCTCCGGATATTCGACAATAGTCTCCTTGCTTGGATTTGGCGCTAAGAGAACTAAGAAGGCTCTTGCAGCATAAGGATGTGAAAGCTCTTGGGAACTAGCTTGCAAAGAACATGGGCAAGATTTTATAGATGGAGGAAGGGGAGTTGGGATCCCTATAATCATGGGATTGGCCCTATCATCAAGGAAGCTTCCATGAGAGGTGGCAAACCACTTCCTCTCTATGGAGATCCGTAGCCAAACCTCCCAACTCAAGATAGATGTCAGTCCAAGAATTTGTTAGGACGAGACTTCCACCATTTATTTTTAAAAAACACTTCTTAAAATGGCTGGCGCGAGTGCGACTCTAAGACAGAGGGCCAATTGGCGCACCTTATTTGAAGGATTTTCCCCATTGGCGCGGGTAATGAACTGGCTGCCTACGCCAATGCAAAAAGGGGTGTTTTTAGGGTTTTTTACAAGGAGTTGTCTTCAGGGCAATGAAAGCTCATGTTTAGAGGGATGTCATGCAAGTGTTTTTAGGCCACGTCACTGCTCACAAGTCGCATAGTGAGCCCTTCAATGTGCGGGATGGGGATTGTAGGGACGGTGACAAATTGTTGTGTAATAGATGCCCCCTAAAGCATGAGGCCCGAGAGAGAGAGAGAGAGGGGTGAAATGCTTTACGAGAACACGTCGGACTGAAAACACCACCGTCGGAAAACCTGTGGAGCGAAATACAACCGATATCTCACATACATGATATAAGTTGTATGGGCGTAGCCATCCATAACAGAGTATACAATAATCAAGATCCGAGGCATGGACGCAGCCATCCAGAGAGGATCATTGAATAGAATTAGGCATGGTCGCAGCCATCCAGTGAATGAGTCATGTAACTAATCATAATAATCCACAAAATCGCAGCCTGGATGATAAAAAACAAAAATCCAGGGTCTTGCACTCCATCTCAACCCGAACAAAGTACAAGTTCAAGCATGCGAATAAGTGAGCTGAAGTCGAGAATGCAAGAACATCGTCTGATTACCAGCCAATGATGAAAGATGTTAACAGATGCAAGAGGTACCACCAATAATGACAATGGCCCTCAAGGTACTACAGGTACAATCTACGGCATGTGAATTAAAGAGCTGGTGTCGAACACCCATAGAATCACTCGATCGGAGGCCAATGAGGAAGACCTCACGTCGAATGCGACGAACCTGCCATTGAGGCATCCAGGCTCCAAGGTACCAAAAGGGAGTCTCTAGATCAACTTCCTAGATAATGAGCTGAAGTCGACAGGAAGTGACCTTGATCAAAGGTGGGCCATAGTGTTTCCCACATCATCGATGCGAGACAGAGGAACATAATGTTTTTGTGAATTAGGATCAGATGAGAATCAGAAGAAGGTTGTAATTTGCAGAGGTCAACTTCTCTTGAACATATCGGCGACACGACAATGGATTTGGTAGCATTTTGACATCAACAGATCAGAGGTCATGGCGATGATGCAAAGAGTAGATGAGAGGTCAAAAAGCATTACCCAAACCCATGGAGTCAAGTGAAAAAATGAGGTGAGATGTCCCCAACCCGACACGAATGCAGACAAGTGCCATGTTCAAGAGCGACATACTGTCGACACGACAATGATTCTGGTTCCATTTTTCCCCACCATTTTTGGCGAGTACCCCAATTATTTTTGATAACAAGCTTGAAGGGGATGGCATATGCTTGTAATATAAGTCCGCCCTTCCGGCAAATCCATCCTAGTACATTTAACGAGCCCTAGGAAGGAGAAACTCGAATAACGTCATTACGACTGATCCCAATGTCATCAGGGTTTAACGAGTCTGACAGAGGAAGAAATAAGTGTCTTTTCATGTTTAGAGAGTTTGGAAAGACAAAAAAAAAGTAAACTCTAGCGGTCCCTTTTCATAAATAGTTTCTTAGACCCGAAAAGGTAGAAAACAATATCCGAGAAAACCTCCTAGTCGCGATAGGCTAGGGTATTCCTTTTTCGTAAATAATCTATCCCAGCCCGAAAAAGGGGTAAACGTATACTGGGTAGATGTCACTTCGTAGCCACTTTAATGAGATCGAAACGATAAGGGACTCGGCGATCTTTTCATGTTTAGAGAGTCAGAAAAGAGTTGAAAGCTGAAAACAATTTGGCGACTCCGCTGGGAAATCAGCTTGTTGTTTTCTTTGTAAGCTATAGACGGAGCTTGAAGTACGGCCAAATAGCCTTCGAAACGCTTTTTCTTTGAATTAGCAGAGTAGATCAACGCTGCTTCAGTCAATCTTTGGTTTAGTTTACGAACTGAACAACTTGGAGTGTTGTCTTGTCTTTTCGGTCATTTTTTCGTCCTTGCTTGCTTGGTCAGCTCTTTGGACTGGTTTTTTCTATTTGTTTGGCTTTGATTTAGCCTTGTTATCACTGGTCTATGTCTGGGCTTTCTTGTTTTTTATTTTTGCATAGTTAACTCGGCTGGCGTGCTTTTTAGCTCGACAGTCGTGCCTATTGGCGCAGGTTGCTTGTGTATAACCCGCGCCAATTCCTTTCTGGCGCTAATTTCAGCCTCACAGTCGCGCCAATCCTGTGAGCTTTTAGGGTTTTTTGTGTTTTGAGCTTTCTGAGACTGATTTGTGATTTCTCCCTTGTTTCTACAACTGTTTGAGTGTACGGGAGCCTGGTCTGACTGGTTGAAACCTTCATCCTTTGGTTGTTCGCCCATTTCTATCGATTTTGCATTTAAGCCCTAGGGCATCTAGGTGTTGTTGTCTGTCGAGCCTCCCTTGGGAGTTTTGGTTTTTTATTCACTCAGTCAACTTTGTAATTGCTTTCCTGCATTTGTTTGGCAGTTGTTTATTACTTCGTTGCGCGATTTGAGTGATTGATTTATTTTCATTTGAATTCCGCCTTGTTTTGTCTTTGAGCCTGGATGACACGGCTCGTTGGTGTCTTTGGGACTTTCTTGGTTTTGAGGGACTTTGGGTCGATTTGAGGTCTGATTGCGTGTTTGTTATTGAGTGAAATTTGTTTGTTTTACTCTCTTAGCATCGTTTCTCAAACTTCTCTCTTTATTAGTTTTCAGTTTGTTTAGTGCATCTAGCTCTTAAGAATTGAAAACACAAAAAAAATTCTCTTTTGCTTTTAATTAGTTAGTGAAAATTGAAAAATTTTCAGTGTTATTAGTGATTAGTGACTTTGAAAGAAATTTTTTTAGTTTTCATTAGCTGCATTAGAGATATCGCTGGTTGTTTTCTGATCATTTTATTATCGTGTGAAAAGCTCTTAACTTTCCTGTAATTAGCTTTCATCGAATGAAATGATAAACTGTGGCATATAGTTTTGTATATAGGAGATTTTTGAGACATTACATTCGCTAGGGCCTGAAAACTGAAACGTAATTGAAGATAAACTTTAAAATTTACTCAATTTACACTAAGGCAGCATTGAAATCTAACGAAACACATTTAGAGGTCTAGGCTAGAGATGTGTTCCGGCATCTTAAAACCTAGTAGCTGTCGTTCACCTCTTGGCTTTAGACAGCACTAGTACGTACTTGTGCTCCCCGTACCATCGCATATATAAAGGGAGACCCCACTAGGTTTCAATCCTTTATCCATAGGAAGCCGAGTCTGCCGCCCTATACCTGTGATACACCGGATACAACATTCAGGGATATTTCCTGCACGTATGGAAAGTCCTTGGTTGATTTCTCTTTCATTTTTGAAACCAAGGTGTATATTGCAGTTCACGGTTATTTGGTACACCCTCTGCCTAGTATTCATGAGTAGTAATTTTATCTTTTCTGGCTCCATAAATTTGAAAGGATCACCAAGCACTTGTCCTTTCACGCTTGCTTCAAATCTGGAAGAGAAAAAGTCACCTTTCATCCGTTTCTCGACTCTTAAAACATGAAACGGTGAAGTTTCTGATTTTTCAATGTGGTAAAAAATAAATCACCCATGATCACACGCCCTGTTAGATTTTTCTTGTTGGCTGTTTAATTGTGTGTCTTGACTCTTTTTCAGCCCATGTGTGTGTTTGATATTTTTATCTTGTCGATACTACCACAGTGGCGGAACCCTCGGTTTCGTCTACTAGTAGCCCTTATACAGATGATTCATCAGAGGCTTCCCAATCCTCTGCTGAACCACAGTAGCCCGTTGTTTCCGAGTTTCCTGACGGGGGACCAGTTCTTGCTGAGCAACCCTTTGGGGGACCAGTTGAGTTCAATTGGCCCTTTTCCAACCCTTGGTCCAAATTAAGAGTAGGGGCAGATTTCCTTTCTCTTACTTTAGGGTCGCCTTTTGTAGCTGCTGTTTTTCCTCCTAGTCTTCGCCGTCTATTAAGAGATCTAGCGGCAGGCTCAATCATGAGTGAATCTAGTGAGGAAATCCCCACGTCCGGTGAGGATTACCAGTTATTTCCTCGAAGATTATTTCCGGAAAACAACCCTGAACCATCTGTTATGTCTTCGCCCAGTCCCTCATTACGAGACGGGTATAGATCTTTAGGTCAGATTATTGCTGTTGCTGCCTCTATGGGGGCATCAGCTTCTTCTGCAAGGCCTATTGTTCCTTCATTAGGGATGTCTCCTAGAACACCTAGTACAACATCCCCTCAGGTCACTTCTGTACCCATTAGGCCCACCGTCTGTGTGGCTGCATCTGCACCTGCTATCTCCACTCAGTCCGTGAGGGCTGCATCGCTTCCTGAAGACGTTTACATAGCATCCGCTATACCAGAGAACATTTCTCCAGAGGAGTATCGGTTTTCCTTACAACAACCAAACCCCGAGGTAGGACAATCCTCTCAGGACCCCAACCTCTCTTACTTTTCGCATTATGCTTAGGATGGTACACCCGTGTATGATTTTCTGAATCAGTACGATGAGCACGGGAATATGTTGCGATTACCCGTTCCGGAGGCTCACCTCTATGCTCAAGGTTTGCCTTATAACGAGGCTAGAAAGGCATATAACCTGCAAGGGCACCCTTTCCAAGGCCAACCTTCGGGCCAACCTGGCTACCCTTATGACCCACAGGGGCATCCCTTACAAGGGTACCCTGCAGGCTAGCCAGGGCCATCATATGGTCCGCATGGACAGTATTATCCTCTCGGTCAACCTTCACAGCCTCCGCCGGGGTACCAACCGGGACCAGTCTATGGTCCTGGGGGGCAAGTCCAACCTTCCCAACCTTTGCAACCTCAGTATCCTGTTGGTCCCAACGTTGCATTTCAGCCAGGATCATCTCATGGTCTTGCTACAGGTCAAACCGGTTACCAGCCACCACCTGGCTCTATTCCTCCTCCAGGCCAACTGGCCCATCCGGCACAACCTGGGGCTCCTCTACAGCCAGGTCAACCTGCGCAACCCGCGCAACCTGTTCATCCGGGTCAACCTGTTAACCCAGGACAGCCTGTTCAGCTAGGTCAGCTTGTTCAACCAGGCCAGCCTACTCATTCTATCAACCCTGCCCAGTAGCCGATTTATTCGATGCCGCAGCCAAATCAACAGTTGTGCCCTAATTATTAGGCTCCGCAGGGTTCCACTTATCAGCAGCCTACTCATCCTCAGGGCGGTTATTATCCTCATGGTCAATCTCAACCGAATTATAACCAGCCCCAAGGTTCTCAATCTTATCCTCATCAACCCGGTTACACCTATGCTCAGCAGCCAAATCCAAATGCTTCTTACACAGGGCCGACATATAATCAGGGTCCATAACCTGGTTATCAAGCCCCGTACACTGGTTACCAGTAGCCAAATCAGACTGGTTATACAACCTATACCCCCTACGGTCAGAATCCTACAGGAAAAAACCCTTGGGGGCAAGGATATTCTCAACCAAGTTGGAGTACAGGTACCGGTCCCCATCAAGGGCCCGACATGCCGGTTAATCTGCCGTTATCGTTCTTGGCTACCTTGGAATTGCCGAATGTTTCAAAATTGACCAATGATCCGATTTTGCACAATCCTTATTGGCCTCCGGTTCCTACCAAGATACCCGGTGATTGCCCCAAGTTTGAGGGGAAAGCTGGAGAGGACCCCCAAGCTCACGTGATGACGTACCATCTTTGTTGTTCGTCCAATTCTTGGGTCGATGATTCCATTCGTTTGTGCCTTTTCCAGCGCACTTTGACTGGAGTTGCTGCTAAGTGGTATATTGAACTACCCCGTGGCATCTTCCAAGATTTCAATTCCTTAGCCATGGCTTTTCTGACTCATTTTCAGTTACCGGTTCGCTATGAAGCCGGGATGCACCTCCTGACTTCTTTGAAGCAGGACAAAGCCACTCACATTTCTGATCACATCCATGAGTGGTGACGTCGTCATAGACTGATCAAGTTTCACATACCTGATTAGATACTAACTCATTGGTTCACCACCTCCTTTGTTAATAAAATAGCTCAAGATATTGCTATGGGAGCGTGTGTGATAGAGGAACAAGCCATCGCGCGTGCCCAATATCTGGATCTTGTATATTCTCAGTCTGGCATGCTTTATGATATCTTGCCTGATGCTCCACGGTCTGGAACCTCTAAAGCTCCACCTACCCTCGTGGTGGATGGTGTTATTGGTTCCGTGTCTCAGAATTCGAAGAAATATTCGAATGGGAAGCAAAAGTCAAATTCATCTAATAATTCTGCTACTCCCACCCCTCCCGATTCTGGAAAAACTGTGGAGGTTAATGCCGTTCAGGCCAATCCCATGGAAAAAGCCTCCAAGGGGAAAAAGAAGGGCAAAGGTAAATCTAAATTCGACGCCCCAAAGCCAGAATCCAAATCTCGTACTGAGGACGGTTCTCAATGTAAACCGAAGTACCCCTGCCTTATCTGTGAAGGAGATCATTATACGAAAGATTGTCCCCGAAAATCTAAAGTTACTCAACTCCTGAAAGGCTCTAGAGGGACTCCGGCTGTTCTCAAAGAACCATTTCCATCTCAGCAGACCCAAATGGTTGAATAGCCCTTGCCATCTGCACCATTTGGGTCCCAAGTTTTTATGATGAATGGCGCCGCACCTGTCTCCATCACTGCACGGTCGAAGGATTATTCTGGGACACGTCAGGAACCTGGGAAGGAAGTGGTGGATGGTCCACCTCCCCCACCTATCTCTAGACATTTGGAAATTGAGAAGCCTACTGCCGAACCTGTTGTGAAGCCACCTTCTAAAGGTGTTCTATGAAGATCTTCCTACAATCCAAATGCCCGTGCCGCTCAGCATTGCAGTATTGTTGAGGATTTGGCACAGGCGCCTTCTGCTATGTCCGCATTGGAAGTTCTTCAAAGTTTCCCATCGCAACGGAAGGCTCTGTTATCAGCAATCAGTGGAATCAATCCCGCCGATTCGAGTCTTCTCACCTTCGATTTGGAAAACTTTACCCCCCGACTTCCACATCAGATCACTCTCATTATTCAAGTCGAGATTAACGGTCTTAACATCTATAGGGCCGTTGTGGATGAAGGTGCATCCACTTGCGTCATGTCATCCACCTGCTGGAAGGCCATTGGCTCTCCGGCTCTGTCATCATCACCCAATGCTCTAGAAGCATTTGATGGTCGGGAATCTAAACCCCTGGGTGTTATCGAAAGTTTACCAGTTACATTACAGGGGAATATAGTCAACGTAGAGGTAGAAGTAGTTGATGCTAAGCTTAACTACAATATACCTCTTGGCCGCAATTGGACTCACGCCATGCTATGCGTGCCGTCCACCCTCTTTTGACTTCTCAAGTTTCCTCACGAGGGAAAAATGGTCACTGTGGATCAGTTGTCTTTCTTCACCTCTTCTTCTGAGAACAACGTTCCTTACGTGGATCAGATCCCAAATCCCCCCGAGAGTGTAGGACCTGGTCTCTTCAAAGACCCCCTCTTCATGGTTATTTTTCCAGCACCACCACCCAACACCATTCAAGTTAACATGATCTCTAGGTCTGATGACCCTTGGATCATCCCTTCACCTGAACAGGTGCCTTATCTTGGAGAATCGATGCCCCTAACTCCAGTAGAGATTAGCTACTGTGAAATTGTCGCCGCATCCGATCCTCCTCCTCCTCAACATGCTCCTTTGAGCATGGCTCTGGACACCTATTTTCAATCCCCCTGGCTGGGCGAGGCCGATTCGTTGGATCCTTCAAAAGAGACCTTCCCTTTTGACGAAGCCATTTTTGAAACAATGTCTCTTGAGGAGCCACCCTGGAGCGATGGACATCATCGTTCCTCCTTCATGCCTAGCCTGGGGGCAATGTCAGATTGTCTGGAGCGATTTGCATCTCAGGTTCCTACGTCGCCTCTTCAAACACCCATCTTGACTCATGAGGTCTTTTCGAAAGGAAACATGAGTAATATCACTCAAACCATCCCGATCGACATCTCCGTCAAACTGGGGGTAGTTGAGAATATACATGTGGGAGTGAATTTTTCGCCTGAAGAGATTCGGATTTATACCGATATTTTCTGAGAATTCAGAGATGTGTTCGCGTGGTCCTATGAGGAAATGCCTGGGATTGATCCCAGTATCGTAGTGCATGAAATTCCTACCTATCCTAGTGCGAAACCCATGTGCCAACGCTTACGCCCAGTGCATCCTCGCAAAGCCACTGCCATAAAAGCAGAAGTTGAGAAACTTCTGAACGCGGGCTTCATTTACCTGATCCCCCTTACAGAATGGGTCTCTAATATTGTCCCTGTGGATAAGAAGCAGGGCACTATAAGGGTCAGTGTTGATTACTGCGATATTAATCGTGCCTGTCCTAAGGATAATTACCCCACTCCCTTCATAGATCAAATTATAGACGAATGTGTTAGGAGTGAGACGGTTTTTCTAGGTACAATCAGATAAATATTTTACTTGCTGATCAACATAAGACTGCTTTCATCTGTCCGTGGGGTACTTTTTCTTATAAAAAGCTCCCATTCAGCTTGAAGAACGCTGGAGCTACTTTTCAGCGTGCGATGTCTTACGCTTTCCATGACATATGCCATATCGTTCAGCCTTATCTGGACGATCTGCCAGCTCATTCAGCTCGGCGGGCGGACCACCTTGAACACCTCCGCTAGATTTTCCTTCGCTGTAGACACTATAATATCAGGCTTAATCCTCATAAATGTGTCTTTTGTGTGGATTATGGCCATCTTTTGGGGTTCATAGTCTCCAAGGACGGAATTCGCCTTGACCCCTTAAAGGTTGAGGCCATTGTCAATCTCCCATCCCCCTCCACGTTACATCAGTTGCAGAGTCTGCAGGGAAAAGCTAACTTCCTTCAACACTTTATCTCGAACTACGCGGAGGTAGCCAAAGGATACACACGCCTTTTAAAGAAGAACGTTCCCTTTCATTGGGATGAAATTGCTCAGCAATCCTTTGAGAAGCTTAAGATGTTACTAGTGAATGCTCCTTTGCTTCGTCCTCTGAACTATCGTCGTGACTTCACTTTATATTTGGCCGCTGCGTTCAGCACCATAGCTATGGTTCTGGTGCAGGATGATGATAATGGAAATGAACATGTTGTATATTATCTATCACGGAACCTTCTCGACACGGAAATGCATTATGCTCACGTCGAGAAATTGGCCTTAGAAGAAGTACACGTTGTGCAGTGCTTTCGCCATTACATCCTGCTACGTTCAATAACCGTGGTTTCGGATTGCAACCCCATGACGTATATTCTATCTACACAATTACTGGGGGGAAAATACTCCAAATGGATCGTTATCCTCCAGGATTTCGACTTGGAGTTCACAACTGCTAAGTCGACCAAATCACTGGTTTTTGCAGATCTCATATGCTCTCTCCCAACAGACTCCACTCCATCTCACTTAGAGGATCATATCTCGGACGAATCACTCTTCCTCATCAGCACTCACAACCCTTGGTATGGGGACATTATTGTGTATCTTCAAACCTCGAAATTTCGGTCTGAGTTGACTAAAGATGCCCGACGTTGGATTCAGCATCAGTCTCAACCCTACCGCATTGTAGGAGATACTTTATATCGCGTTGGAGTAGATTCGGTGCTCCGTCGGTGCTTGACTCTAGAGGAGGCTGAAAAAGTCTTGAGCGACTATCACAGTGGCGCCTGTGGCGGTCACATGTCCGGATATGCCACTGCCCTGAAGATTCTGCGAGCAGGTTACTTCTAGCCCTCGATATTCAAATACTGTATTGTCGCAGTCCGAAAATGTCATGAGTGCCAGGTCTTTCAGCGCAAGATGCGCGCGCCTCCTTTACCTTTGCATCCTGTTATTACTGTCGTCCCTTTTGCAAAATGGGGCGTGGATTTCATGACGTGTAACCCTCATTCGGCCAGGGGGGCATGCGTATATAATCGTCGCTGTCGACTACTTTACTAAGTGGGCCGAAGCGATGCCTACACTTGCTGCCGACAGTAAAACGGCTGCTCAGTTTATCTTCAACCATATCATTGCACGTTTCAGGGTCCCTCAGGCCATTGTGACCGATCATGGCACTCACTTTCAAGATTACATGATGGCTGAGCTGACATCAAAGTTGGGTTTACGACATGATAGCTCAACGCCATATAACCCACAGGCAAATGGCCAGGTTGAGGCTGTGAACAATGTTTTGGTCACTATGCTTCAACGAACAGTTGGAATTCATAAATCCAATTGGCACCTCCAACTATTCTCATCTCTATGGGCTTACCGGAAGTCAGCAAAGAATGCGATCGGATTCACACCATTCCAATTGGTGTACGGTTTGGAAGCAACTCTGTCGGTTGAATGCGAAATTCCTTCCTTGAAGCTAGCTGTGGAACTTTTGCCTGACACTTCTCCTGGGGAAGAGCGTCTCTTGTATTTGGAACGGTTGGATGAAACCCGCCGCTTGGCTGCCTTAGTCATTGAGGCATAGAAAAAGCGGGTCAAAGCACACTTTGATCAATCCGTCTCTCCACGTTCTTTTGTTGAAGGGGACCTTGTCCTCCTATACGACCAAGCGCACGATAAAATCAGGGCCGGTAAGTTCCAACCTATGTGGCATGGGCCCTACATAGTAAAATGAGTATTGAAAAATGGGGCTTATGAGCTCATCGATTATGAAGGAGTTCCACTAGCACAGCCTAGAAATGGGCTGTACCTTAAGAAATACTATGCTTGAAGTTATTTTTGGTGTGGTGTGTGTACATAGGTGTGTATATTCATTTGTGTGCATGTGTGGTGTGGTGTGCGATGTAAGCGTATTTCTGCTGATCGGGTCTTCCTGATTGTGCAGATGTCCATTACTCCGTTTGTTGGTTTCGTTGATGGTGCCTCTTGCAGTACCAGGAACCTGTCTTCGACAGCCTGGGTAATCTACGATCCTGCAGGTGAGTTTGTCAACCTGCAAGTTGTGTGTCTAGGACGTGCTACAAATAACATCACAGAATATAGTGTTGTGTTAGAATTATTAACCGAGGCTGTAAACATTGGTATCCATGAATTACTTGTGTATCTGGACTCGCAACTTGTAGTGTCACAACTTAATGGTCATTATTCTGTTAGAAACCCGTCCATTTTACGTCTGTATCTGCATATTCGTTTACTAGAGATAAATTTTGACTATATTACATATCAAGATATACCTAGACATTTGAATACATTAACAGATGCAGTAGCTAATTTGGTTTTAGATAGACATTTGCGCAATTTATAAACAAAACATCATCACATGTAAAAGAGAAAGATCCATCCAGAAATAGATATGTATATATATAGGTATCGAACTGTTTACATAGTGTGCATCATATAAAATAAAAAATACATGTTCGTCTTAATACATCCGGAGATGACATGTCTCTCAAAAAATATGCAGAAAAAACCCTAGGTGACTAATCCGCATGGTGCTCATGATAACAATTAACTGCACGCACTAAGCATCTCAGAAGTCGGTGGAGGCGACTGGGCACTCCCACCGTATGTCTCTGGTATGCCATCGGTAAAACTTACAGCCGAGCATAATCTGGAATCCCTCGGGCAATCCCCTCGAGATTCTGGATCAGCTCTCCCCCCTCTGTACCCTCTTCCTGAGGATCAGGTGCGGGATGAGTTCTCCACGCAATAGGAGACATACCAGCTGGTCTCTCCGGGCCCACGTCTGCATACACAAAAAATAGTTGTTAAGAATGAGCATGTATTAACAAAAAAATCATAAAACATAAAATAAAAAAGAGAGTCATACCTAACTCCTCGTCCCAATCATCTCCCTCCGGCAATGGGAGAACTGGATCACCAGTGAAATCGGTCCCTGCATATGGCTAGTCTTCGACTACGATCAACTGACGTTGTAGCCACCCAAAAAACTCCGGCCTCCAGTACATCTGTTGGCCTTCTCCTGCTCTGGGCATCAGTGCTTCCTAGCAAGCCATTCTCGGCTCTCGTGGTACCGGCTCAGCTACTATGGCCCCTTGGCCCTGGAAGATTGGTAGTCATTCCAGAATGAATGATACCAGGATAGAATCGTAGCCAAACTGTTTCAGTTTGACTTGCTTGCATTTCGTGAGCTGCATTTTCATATTTATCGTCACTGTTGTGGCCCAGTCAAACAATAGGGGACTCATACACTATGAGGCTAGCAAGAGTTGGGCCTTTATTGCCTTGTGCGGTGCCTGCGACCCTGCAGCCCGTGTGATGGTATGTAGCACTACCCTCAGTGCTAGATCGGGGATGGTGTGGATATCCACCTTCCCGCTCCCTGATCCCAGTTGTGCCCCTGGGCACACTAGCACCATCACTTGATCCATTTTCTCACTAGACGGTTTGCTCCCTGTCAGTATGGGCACCGGACCTCTGCGCAAAAATCCAGTTATGAAATATACGTCAGAAACCTCCAGTTCCAACACCTGGTCTTGAAGCTTGAATACTTGTTCCTGTTCATCCCAAATGCTGATTAGGTACTGTAGGAGCTCAGGTTGAGCTCGTAAGCAAGGTGTCAGGAAGAATTTCTTAAGCCTGCAATTCTTGAGAGCATTCATACAATTTTCATTCCCCAGTGGAGTCGCCAAATTGTTGGAGAGGTAAATCCCCTCTACGGATAGAGGCGATCCCTACTAGCCCAGATCGGGTCTAGCAACAATCAAACATGCTACAGTGCAGGTTCCTAATTTCAAATAAACCGACTTGTGATGAAGGCTTACCTGGAATCCAACGCTGTCGTTCATAGAAGAGGTAGTGCTCCCGTTCCTCAGCTCTGGCAAATCAAAATCCTCACGATCTCCATGATCGGACACCTGCACACGCAAGAAACAAAACAAATGCAAGCATAAAATATAGTATATACAACTATATGTCAGTCGAAGAAGACATAACTCATGATCATAATCAAGAACAAGAGTGGAACCATAACAAATAGTAGCTTATTATTAATTCATCAAAAGAAGAATACAACCATAGCTTCGACGCTGGATTCTCCTTCAGCAGGTTGTCAGCAAAAAATTTCGCGATAAAGCCTGTTAGGGATGGGACAAGCCTCTCTCTCTGGATATTTGACAATAGTCTCCTTGCTTGGATTTGGCACTAAGAGAACTAAGAAGGCTCTTGCAGCATAAGGATGTGAAAGCTCATGGGAACTAGCTTGCAAAGAAGATGGGAAAGCTTTTATAGATGGAGGAAGGGGAGTTGGGATCCCTATAATCATGGGATTGGCCCTATCATCAAGGAAACTTCCATGAGAGGTGGAAAACCACTTCCTCTCTATGGAGATCCGTAGCTAAACCTCCCAACTCAAGATAGATGTCATTCCAGGAATTTTTTAGGACGAAACTTCCGCCATTTATTTTTAAAAAACACTCCTTAAAATGGCTGGCGCGAGTGCGAATCTGAGACAGAGCACCAATTGGCGCGCCCTCTTTGAAGGATTTTCCCCATTGGCGCGGGTAAGGAACTGGTTGCCTGCGCCAATGCAAAAAGGGGTGTTTTTAGGGTTTTTTACAAGGAGTTGTCTTCAGGGCAATGAAAGCTCACATTCAGAGGGATGTCATGCAAGTGTTTTTAGGCCATGTCACCACTCACAAGTCGCGGAGTGAGCCCTCCAATGTGCAGGATGGGGATTGCAGGGATGGTGACAAATTGTTGTGTAACACATGGGTAAAGGTGTCAAGTTGCAAAGGCTAAGTGATTTCATGGTTAACTTGTACAGAAATACATGGTCAAAAGAGGGCTTAAACATGAGTCCAAATGAAGCCGGCTAAAGGCCAAGATAAACAAGCAGTCAATATGCAATGCAGTAATACAACTCGACAACAATGGGAGCCTCTAAGGCAAATGACCAGAATAAAGATAGCGAAGAAGAGGAAGAATAAAGCTTCATTTCATAATTCATGGGGGGACTAAAGAGGACTCTCGAGCCTACAAAAATTGCAGCATTGACGACAAATGCTAGCAAGGAACTAACTAGGAAGCCCATGTGAAGGATGGATCTACCACCAAATCATGATTTAAAAATCGCCGAGTGAAATTGGTTAAATAGTCATGACATTATGGGGTCGACCCTATGGAAAGTGATCAAATGGAGGCTAGTATGCATAAATGCAATGGAAAGTGAATTACCTAATATATATGCTTGTTTAGAATCAGATACCTGCCATGACAGGTCACTGGTCATGGATCCAAAGGAAAATAGAAATATCTAAAATTCACCAGAATGTACCTGAAAATAAATTTTCCCAACAATTACAAGCCAAAAGGTTAAACATCCTTAATCAAATTCAAAAAATAGATACAAACTAAATTTGTGAAAAAATTTCAAATTATGGGCATAAATAAGCATTTTTACTCACATTTTGGTCATTTTTGCATTGCAGAAGTGGAAAAAGAGCTCTGAAGCAAAAAACCCTCTTCTTCCAAATGGAGCAACCGACCACTGAATCAAATCAAATTACTTAGGTAAGCTTTGTACTCATCTTGTTTATCAATTTCATTCTTATTTCAAGCAATTTTTTAGATTTTTGACAGTAGGAAATATATTTTCTTGAAACCCTCTGCGTATACGCGAGTTCGTCATGAGGAACTTGCGTATGGATGTGACTATTTCTGAATGAAGTCGTTTATGCACAGAGAAGAATTCAAAAATTAATATCTAATGGGTCAATGGATGAAATTTTCCAGGATAACTATCAGCTGGAGGGAAAGAGAGCATAGTGCAATTGATAATGAAGTTATGGAGGACCAACAATCATTAGATATATTTCAGAGCTGAGTTTTATTGAAAATTTTCAAAATTCCAAATATGAAGACCAATACTCGATTGCTTGAGATGTTGATCAATTATTTGGAAGCAGATGAAGACTGTTTTATGATTGATCATATGCCATTGAGGATTGAGCTGGAAGACCTTTATTTCATCACTGGACTTTCTCGGAGGGGAGAACCAGTTGATTTGCACGGTAAGCCCACTGTAGGGCTTAATGTAGATGACTATGTCCAGGTCTAGTGTATAGATGGTGCAAAGAAGGTGGGGACTTAGATCCCAATCAAAGATGTATGAGACTTGTACATGAAAATCCTCCTTTTCACTATTGGTAGAGTGGTAGGGTTGACATCCCTTCACCAGGCCTCACGTACTCATATGAGCCTGGAAGTGGAGTGCTTGGGTCATCTCTATGATTGGCACACAACCATATTGGCTAATCTGAAGAAAAAACTAACTTCCATCCAACAATTAAAGACAAAACACTTTGGATATGGTACTATTATGTTGACATTCGTCTTTGAGAGGGTCCCAGGGCTTTGGCCTAAGATCATCTCCTCCATCGGTAGCCCAAGAGATCCGAGGATAGCTAGGTGGGCAGACATGATGAAGAGACCAGGGGGAAGTCAAGTTCCCTGATGTACATGGGATGATGAGTTCTTCCAGTGGTGGGTAGAACAAGTCATCTCAGTAGAGGACTATCCCTATGCTGGGATGGATTTTAGAGTAGATCCTGATTTGGTTCTTCCACCCGGAGCAACATGGGGTGCAATTGGTAAGATTGCACAAGGATTTTTTTATTATGTGATTTTTTTTTTCAAATTATATGCAAAATGGTTTTTTTTTTTTTTTAATAGGAAAATATGACTTACAAAATTTTATGATCATGATGCAAACATGGGACTTGTTAGACCAGAGGGCTAGCCAAGACATAAGCACCGTAGAGTAGAGGCAGGACATGATGAATATTCGGGAAGAACCCTCCATGCCATCCAGAGAAACTTGGAGAGTTTAACTTGCCAAGTACCCATTGTAGCTATAGAGGATCTTCCTGAGGCTATCCAGAGGAGGGTAGTTGGAGTACCATGAGACTGGGTGCGGTTATTCCACCGTGTAGCTACTGTTATTGTGTTCTATCAGAAAAAAAATGTTGGACAGGGGCCTCAGGAGTAGATTTAGATTTGATCAGATGATTGTATTATTATTTTTGATGATAGACATGATTGGGAATAAGCCCTAACTTTGTAGGACATCATGGTCCAATTTTGTATATTTTGAAAAATCTCAGATATATATATATATAAAGATTTTATATGATGTGATTGTCCCAAATGTACAATGATAAATGATTTTTTTGATATTTTTAAAGTATTGAATGATTAATGTGCCAATCAAGTGCTTGATTAGCTAATGAGTCTACTACCCAATTGTCAGAATGAGGAATATGAATGAACATAATAAATTTAAATGAACATTGTAAAAAACGTACCCTAAAAAATAATCGATGCAAAAATGGGTCTCTGACACGATAAGTGTTGTTTAATTGTGAAACCACCAGTTGTGAATCCAAGTAAACTACTAACGAATCAACACCAAGAGATATTTCCTCCGAGAGTAGGTTGACCACTGCAGGTTATTTTGCCACATTTTTCGAAGCAGGACCAATGCAGACACCTCTTGAGACTAACAACTGACTGGATGGATAGTGAATTACCAAAGATGCGGAAGCCAAGTTCTGGGTATGTCTACTAGCACCATCAGCAAAGCCAAAATGACTCATATCATCCAATAATACCTGCCCAAGCAGATCAAAATCATCAAAGTCACACCAAAAATTGAAAAATAGACATGTACAAAAATACAATATATACAAAAAAGAAAATGTTAGGCTGAAACCTAGGCATAATACTTCTTCAAATAGAGCCTATTTCTGGGCTCTGCTAGCTCATTCCCATCAAAATCAACTAAGGCATAAGCTCCCTTTTTCAGGACCTTTTTTACGATAAAGGGGCCATACCACATGGATTTGAACTTGCTTTACCCCAAGGCATACCTTCTCTTGGGCATAAACCAAGACACAATCACCTTTATAGAAAACCCTAGGCTTGAATGCCTTATCATACTGAACCTTCACTCGTTTCTTATGCGCTTCATTTATCATAGCTGCATCTTGGCGCTGCTCATCAAGATGTTCTAGATGGATAAGACATTCTTCGAGACTAGAATTGTTAAGAAGAAGCTCAACTACCAACTTAAGGGAAAGAATTTCTCTTTCAGTAGGAAATATAGATTCCAACCCATAAACTAGGTGAAACAGAGTGAAACCGGTTGCAGTCTTTACAAACATCTGGTATGCCCAAAGTGCAGGGTACAACGAGATGTGCCAATTGGATTTGGATTTATCAATTGTCCATTGAAGAATAGTCTTCAAGGATTTTTTAATGGCTTCAACTTTCCCTTTGGCTTGAGGATAATAAGGAGATGAATGATCCTACCGAAAACCAAATTTGAGAGCCAATTAAGCCATCATAGTGTTCTGAAAATGACTACCATGGTCAGTGACAATATCTTTGGGGATAACAAAGCGAGAAATAACTTGGTTAAATAGGAACAAGGCTGTTGTTTAACCATCGTTCCAAAAAGTAGGCATAGCCTCAACCCACTTCGTAAAGTAGTCTACAGCTACAATAATGTAGTTATGACCCTTAGCCAAAGGCAGGTTACAAGTAGTATAATCAATACCCCACTTTGTGAATGGACCGATAGTGATGACAGGAAAGAGCAGAGCTGGATGAGCGTGCATCTTCTGGGTATAAACTTGACATGGATGACACTTTTTGACCACCTCAACACAATCTTTGAAAATAGAGGGCCAAAAGTATCCTACACGCAAGATTTTTTGGGCTGTTAAAAGCCCAAATAAATGTGCACCACAATATCCATTGTGGCAGTAATTTAGCACAACCTCAACTTCTTCGAGAGTTAAGCAACATCTAAGGATCGAATCGACCTTGTGACGATATAGAGTGTCACCGATAATCAAATAACTTTTAGCTAAGTGACGCAAATTTCGACGCTCATCTTTTGAAAAGGCTAAGGGAAATTATACAGTCTGGAGATAAACTTTGAGATCTCCATACCAAGGATCCTATGAATAAATGAGAAAAAGACGTTCATCATGAAATGATTATTCATAAACAATCTCTTCTCTATAGGGCAACTCAGAAATCAAATCCGCAAATACCAATGAATTCTTGGATTTGGCAGATAGGAATTCGAGATCAAACCCTTATGAAATAAAAATCCATCGATTGTATTTGTCCCGAAAAACTCACCTACTGAGAAAAATTTGAAATGGATTAATTTCTTCCAAAACATAAGTTTTGTGTAGGAGGATATAATGTCTGAGCCGTTGGACAGCATGGACATCTGCCAAAGATAATTTCTCAATCAGAGAATACTGGAGTTTAGGACCCACCAAGCCTCGACTAAGGTAGTATACAACATGCTCACAAAGAGAATCATCTTCTTGAACCAGAACCATACCTATGGTAGATTCTGCTGCAGTGAGATATAAGAGGAAATCTCTGCTATAATCAAGTGGACTCAGTAATGGAGCAGAGGTCAATGATTTTTTCAAAGAATTGAATGAACGTTGAGCAAAGTCATCCCAGAAAAATGGAACTCCATTCTTTAACAACCTTCCCTTTGTAATCTCGGCATAATTTACAATAAATATCTGTAAGAAGTTGGCTTTGCCTTATAGACTTTGAAGTTGATGGATCTAATATGGGGGAGGCAACTGCAGTATTGCCTCAACCTTGAACGAATATACCTGAATCCCTTCGTTAGACATGATAAATCCCAACAACTGACTGGATGTGATAGTGAAAACACACTTATTAGGGTTCAACCAAATTTTATAATACCAATGTTGTTCAAAAACTTGACGAAGGTGTGAGGGATGATCAATCCTATTGCAAGAATGAGTAACTAAATCATCCAAATACGCCTAGATAATATGTTTGATGCCGTGGAAGGCATAGGACATAGCCCGCTGAAACGTAGCTCCAACATTTTTAAGGCTGAAAGGCATCTTTCTGTAAGCAATGGTACCCCAAGGGCAAAAAAAAGTTGTCTTATGTTGATTTTCAGGATGGATAGTGATCTGATTATATCCCGAGAAACCATCCATGAAGGAGAAAATCTCATTTCCTGCACACTCATCGATAATATGATATATAAATGGTGTGGAGTAATTATATTTAGGACATGCCTTATTCAAATCACTGAAATCGATACAAACTCAGATCGTTCCTTGTTTCTTGTACATCAAAATTGGATTCGAAACCCACTCAATTAATGGAATGGGGTATATGAAACCCACCTTTAGTAGCTTCTCAACCTCAGCTTTGATAGATGCAACCTTCCTAGGGTTGATTGGATGAAGCTTCTGCCGAATAGACTTAGCAATTTCGTATGTCTTGATCTCATGCTGGACAATAGATGGATCTATACTAGGCATTTCCTCATAAGACCAAGAGAACACATCCTGAAATTATCGAAAGAGATCGGTGTAAGTCTAAATCACTTCAAGGGAGAATTCAACTCTAATGAAGACATTCTCAATAAGTTTGGGATCTCTGGAGATCTTCACCAGGGTAGTAGCAGAAATGACAACCATGTTCCCTTCAGCAGATACCTGTGTTGGTGCTAAAGGGTTCAAGATTGTGTGAATGGGACTAGAAGACTAAAGGCTAGAGAAACTTGTTTCAACTTCTCACAAGTATGGTATAAAATATGACCGATGATGAAAATCATCCCATGGTATATCTACACCAGTCATTGTTTCAAGGATGGCCTCTTTAGATGGAAGAGTGGTATCAAGGCAATCTTGAGTAGAAGATGGACTAAGAGTCCAAGCTGGAGCCACATCTCCATCCAATTCCTTTGGTGAAAGAGAAATTGGCATGGAGTCTGCAGAGTCAACAACAGATCGATAAGAAATCTCAACTATAGACATAGGAAATGCCATTCCACCCACTTGGCCTTCTTCTAATGTGGAGGTAGGAGAAGGCAAGGTCCAAGGGTCCGAAAAATAATGAGTTTGACAGAACTCTCTACGAGCAGGAACCCTGGAGGATGAAATAGCATTGATATGAACCCCTCAAAAGTACCCATCAATGATGTATACATTCCAACCCCAAAATTCTCAATAGGTTTCTTGGTATCATTCACCAAGGGAACAATCAAGTCAACAAAGTAATTCAGATCTACGGGAGAATAGTCAATCTGATAAACAGTGACAATCCTCCCTTCGTGAGGGAAACATAAAATTTGAAATAATGAGGAAGCAAAAGCATCCATCTCATAAATCCAGTTTTGCCCCAACAGAAGGTTGTATTCTATATTTGCATCAACTATCTCGACCTTGATATTGACAGTTTTACCCCTAACACAGATGGGTAAAGCTGTAACAATGCCATGTGTTCTGTGAGAATGACCATCAAACGCAGTCAGAAGAGTAGTAGATGGGATAGCTAAAGGATATCCAATAACCTTCCAGCATGCGAGAGACATCACACACGTGGAAGCACCCTCATTGATAACTGTTTGAAAGATATTAAACTTCCGATATGTAGACTTAATATGTAAATCCATATCATGAGGAAGTTTCTTTTTGAAAGTTGACATATCAAATGTGATCATCAGATAATTCTTTGGAACAACAGCCCAAATGGCAGTGATAAATGCACTCCTTTTTGCAGAACATGACTGGAGTACCTCTAACGCAGACATGGTGCAAGGAATTTGAGCCAGATCTTCTACAATCGAGTAGTTCTGGGCAGCCTTGGAATTAGGATTGATAGGCTCAACTGCAAGCCTCTCTATATGGAGTGGCTCGGCATTATTAGGAGCACCTTTAGCTTTCGAAGACTCAGCTTTGCCATAATCATGAGATCTCATAGTGATATCTGCATGAGCACTCATCATGTATATGTTTGACATATTTTCCCATTCTTGGTTGCCCCAAAAGGGAGCTCCAGTATTCGCATTCGTGCCAGCAATAAATTGTTGTCCTTGGGGAAAAGGGTTTGTCAGTACAGCATGGGAGCTAGAGGAACCTTGCTGAGCCAACAAGCGCGGAGAATCCTGGATTTTTGGGCAGAGGTGAGTAAGATGGTCTCTAGTGCACAACTTTTATGGAAAATTAACCTTCTTTTTTATTATCCCTCTTACCCTCTCCAACATGATCATTGGATCTATTTGCATTCCCCTTCCCATCCTTGTCTTTCTTTTTATTATTCTGTCCCTTCTTCTTCCCATCAAATTGTTGATTTCCTTCGAGGTTAGTAGCTTGAATGACATTAATAGCCAAGGGTTGAGAAGGATTTCACACTGAAGGCGTAACCTAACCAGAAGGAGAAGATTGTATAGAAAACTATTGTAATTGATTTAGCAGGCTAGCCATACCACTATTAATCGTATCGATAAGTCCATCACCATGAAGACCAGGTTTTGTTTTGGCTAAATCTAGCTTGGAGTGAGGAGCATCCGGCAGGATTTTACTAAGGACCCCAGACTTAGAATAGATCAGTTCTAGTTGTTGAGCCCTAAAAATAGCCTGCTCTTCAGAAAATACCCCTGAAAGGGATACATCCTTTGATATTTCTAGCTACAGAGGTTTCAGAAACCATTCGAGAAGGAACTCATTTAGAATTTGGGCTTTGATTAGCCTATTCCTTCTCCTCCATTCCTGAATATGATCAGAAATTTGAGTTTCTTTGTCCTGCTAGAAATTGGCCAAGAGATCAGTCCTGACATCATAACGAACAGGCAACTGAAAAATGGTTTAAGAACATAGTAGCCAACTCACCAAAAGTAGCAAAACTGCCCCCTTTCATCTCAATGTACCATTTCGCTGCATTCCCATTTAGGGTTCATTCAAATAACCTCAACCTAATCGAATCATAGATAAGGGAGTTCGACGAACACCATAAGTGGAAAGTGGTGACATAGTCTGCCAGATCCTCACTAGTCTTCCCTTCAAACCTTGGAATGTCTGAGGGTAGTTTAGTGGGGAACGGAGGCCAACTTGGACTATACTGAATAGGATCGTTTATAAATTTAAATAGATCTAGAAAGTTTAAAGTTGCCATGAATGGTAAGCATGGAGGAGCCTGGGAATTCCATCTCCCATAGGAAGGATTCCCCATATTTTGAAAAGAATAGCTTGGATTTTTTGAGGCACTAGGTTTCCAGATGTTTTTCGTAGAAAAGTTGAGCCATAAGAGAAGCCTTGTCACCCAAAATTCGGAGAAGGACCCCCTCCCATCATAGGGTTACTATAAAAATGGATATTCCCTCCAATAAAAGTGTTAAAGAGCAAGAAATCCCTTGGTAAGGGTTCCAAGAATTAGTGAATGGAGAAAATCCCTGAGAAGCACCTACCAAAGGGAAAGGAACATTCCTTACTGACCAGAGAAAAATTGACTCCCAGCTCCTAGCCCTGTATAAGCAAGGTTCCATCCTGAAAAAAATTAGAGCCTTGACCCCTGGTGAAAGGATTGAATCCTTGATTTTTAGAGGTGAAAGGCAAAGATCCTAAGCAAGGGTTCGAATGAGGAATATGCCCAATTCCACAGGAGAAATCCTGAAATGAAGCTGATCCACTAGCCATATAAGGTATAGGTTCGAAGACAATTGAATCAGTGGAAAATGAGATAGAAGGAATCCCACTAGAAGGCATTCCAAAAGAAAAGGGGCCAGATTAAGAAGCATATGCTTGGGTGCTTCCACTCGAAGACAGAATAGAAGTAGAGCCAAACATACCAATAGTAGAAGTGATTGCTGAAATGGAAATATTACTTCCTCCTTCAACTGAAAGAGGAGTATGAATGCTTGCAGTGCTCATAGCCGAAGCTGTGTTCCAAGCCGTGGTCATCGAAAGAAAGGGATATGAAGGAAAAGGGCTAGTTGGTCTCTAAGACTCAGGTCTAATGTACAAAAGGACGTCAGGAAAACTAGCAGGAAGAGGAGATGTAGGAATCTTAGGAGGCTGAGAAACTTCTTCAACTTCAACTTCTTCTGTAAAAAACAAGACTCTAGAGATGAGTGGAGTACTCCTCTCTATAATAGCACTAGTACTAGGACCACCCCCATAAATAACAATCCCAGATGGAGGATCACTCTCCATTGTGTTCAAAACCATAGGA
The DNA here is from genome assembly GCA_034641835.2 of Pinus albicaulis. NCBI lineage: Eukaryota > Viridiplantae > Streptophyta > Pinopsida > Pinales > Pinaceae > Pinus > Pinus albicaulis. Next base: position 1,687,785,739 of record CM076575.1, on the reverse strand, counting down.
TAAAAATCACCCACTGAATTACTCCTACGCCTTCTTGAAGAAGGCTCGGTACTCTCAGGGGAAATCCCACGAAGCCTCCTCGATCGACGAGGCGATTAGTCAGTCACTTTATGAGATTAATTAGACTCAAAAATATATAAGAAGCTAAGAAATCTAGGAGAAAATAGCACACTTCTAAAAGGTCCCTAAGATACATTCAATCAAGTGGTCTTCAGGTATTTCTACTCCGGCTGATTAGGACCGGGCACCAAAATACAAGAAATTTAATAAGAGGACCTTCCGAAAATATTTTGGGGTAATTACACCCCAGGCCTACTAGCGAAGGTAACCGAAACATTTATGTTGACCTCCTGACAACAACCTTTGTTGGTGCAAGTCGCAGAACTTCGCAAGGGCACCCTTCAGAAGTACTGATGAAAGTGATGCAACATCTGTCTTAGGTAGAATGGGTAATCCCCCCCACAGTCACCTGCGCAGTCCCTAGGAGAGGCAACTAAGGGCACCAATCCCTATCGGCAGTCAGGCGGAACGGTCTTACGTCAAGATTCAATAAAGAGAAGACGGGGTATCTCTCTTATTTTCCTTCACTCTCCCTCGTGCTTAAGTCTCTGGAGGTAGAGATTTCCCGGTCCACTTAACGGAATTGGATTTCGCTCATTAATAAACTTTCTATGTTTAACATTTTTGAGCGGCCTTGGAGAGTTAACTCTCAACTCACCTATTCCAAGGCCCTATGACCTAGCTAGTTGGTGTATGATTAATGAGAAATACAAAAACTTCTAGTTCATTTTAATTATAGCGCTTGATTTTAAATGGTTGTTACTTAAGTCAAGGGTATACGGAAGTGAAATTGATGGTGTTTATCGATGCAAAAGAAATCAATGAAAACCTACTACATGCAAATGCAATAATTTTATTTCGATGAAAATAGATTTCTAAATGGGTTCTACGAAACTAAATAAGAAAAAACTTGTTTTTCTTTTCAGTTATGACTCTTCACGCACTTCAAAAAGCTATCAAAAAATACTAAAATGCTTCAGTGCAACTACTGCAAAAAAATACAAATGATATGCAAATTCTAAGATTACTTGCTAAGGAAGAAAAAATAGTTTCTAGGGAGAATTGGTTCAATCAGTTTTGACAGACAAGCAAGGAAAGTCCCAACAAGAACTCCTTTTCTTAAAAAATTCCCAAATACACTTGATATAAAAGAGAGAGAAATCTAGAGAAAGACTCCTTTCAATACCAAGCAAATGAACCAAAAACAATAAACTAACAAATTGCTTCAAAATGTATGAAAACCGTAAAAAGGAAACCAAAGAAAAAGCAACGGAAAACAAGAAGCATTTTTTGGTTTTTCACTTTTAAGGGAAACAAAAAGATTTCAAATAGACAAGCACAAAACTACTTAAGGACCAGAATTGTGAAAATGAGCCATAAAGAGACTTCAAAATGCATAAGCCAACTATTCTACTTTTGTAGCAGGTCTCAAACAAGCAATAAGAAGCAAAAGACCGAAGAAATTGATTCAGAACAGTAGCACACACTTCCAGTGAACAAAACTCAAAAAACCAAGAAAAGGTCACTTCAAGATTTGCTTTAAATGCTAGTCCCAAGAAGTCAAGGAAACCAAAGAAGTAAAAAGAGGAAAAAACCAAAAGTGAAGCAATGCATAAGGCAAAGATGAGCAAACAAGCAGAGGCTCACTGTTCTAAATGGTTAGAACAACCAAGAACTCCAAGAAGAGGTCTTGGTGCTACAACTGCAATTTCAACTTCACAAAACAGGCACAACCATAAAATGACTAGATTTTCACAAGAAAAAACGAGGAACTAACATACAGCCACAAGAAACACAGTCTAGACACCTAAAAGGTACCACAAGAGTGGTCAACCATAGATAGGAAAGGCTTACAGGTCCTCAAAATTCATATTTTCAAATTTTACTAGGCATACGCAGGTTCGCTGTGTGCAACACGCATGAATATGCGACTGTAACCAAAGAAACACGCATATACGTGGGTTATTTTGGAGAAAATAGAGGGCATATGCGACTGTGTACAACTGAAGTAGCTTATATAAATAGAAATAAGGAAAAAAAAGAAAGACTCAGGCCTGACTAGAAGATCAGGGCTTCTAATTGGTTGGGAAAAAGACTTACTAGACTACAAATGTGATTAAACTGTCAGGGAACCGACAAGATAGGTAAAACAGCCCAAACTAGGAATTACACAGATGTAATCCCTAATGGTGTAGCCATTTCTGTTACGGGAAAATTTAATCTAAGGTCCTAGGTTGAAAGAGCTAACAGAGCAGGGGCATGTCATCACAAGAACGAATCAAATTACCAAATTCTATACTTTAAACTAGAAAGTGAGGGTTGCAGATCTTACCAGTTTACCTTCATTTTTAGTAGATCACGTAGGTTTCAAACCCCCTGCAACTCGTCGTGCTGCAGAACCTGAAAATCAGTCAAGAACAAGTAAAAAGCCTCTTTGTACATCATATATGTCCTAGATGTAAATAGCATACATGATCTCATAAAGATAAGATGAAATAAAATATTCAACATTATTAAACATGTATAAGAGATATATAACACATGAACATCAGGAATATGATGGTACTCCTTTTATTGATAACATGTACAGTAAATAATAGTGGAGAAATCACCTGAGATCTACAACGTCCTTGAGCAAAACCGTCCTCCAGATTCGTCCAGCCCTAGCCTCACAAAGCTTCTTCCATAAATGGTGCACAAAGGATGTCACATAGAATGAGGGTGATCATCACAAGGAAACAAGGGTTTCCTGAAAACATGGGAAGTGCAAGAGGCACAGGGGAAATATCAAACTTGATCAGGGCTATAATATGCTATAATATCAATAATATTCTCTCTCTTCCTGCCCCGGGCCATTCCCTTAAGGCGTATTTATACTTTCTAAAATTAGCTTTTTTAGTTGGGGAATAGTTAGGCTACAAGCTAGGGTAGTTAAGCTATAGGAAAAACCATAAACCCAGCCTCAATAATAGGGAATTTTTATATTTTTTAATATTTTAAATAGTGTACACGAGTCAGCTATAGATGGACCCATGTGTGCACGCGGAAAAAACTGGGCAGAGTTGTGTATGGATTTTAAAATATTGTTTTTTGAGAAATGTGACCAAGTTTGAATGGAAGGGCTTCCCAATGCCAATGCATAAGTCATAAATTATATAGAGGTGATAAATGATGCTATAAAAATATGATAGAGGTAATATTAGTGGTTTATTTAAATTAATATAGTTTCATTTTTTTATTTTAATGAATTAGAATAAAAATTGTTCTAGCATGTTATTTAACTTCTTTTATTAAATTGTTTAATGAAATTGTCTAATTATTTTTTTGTACTACATATTTTGTAGGCAACGACACATTCGATGCGGACATGCCTCCTCCCCCAATGTATGTCGAAGGATTTGAGGAGATGGGCAAGGCCCAAGAGGGTGAGGGTGAGGCACATCTTCAGGGGGACATTGGCGTCTAGGGGTGGAGGCCTACTATGGGATGTCATATGGACTATAGTGATAGATTGGTCAAATTTTTGGTTCAATAGGGAGTCTTCCCTACAAGGAATCGAGATATTGTGCATAGCTGATGTTCCTGGATCTCTACAGGACCTGTCCATGAGATTTGATGTCTCTTATGTGGCATGTCATTAGAGCTAGTAGGGAACTTGCATCGATGAGGGTTGCAGGGAATCATGCAACATCACATCCATCAAATGATGAGGGTGGTCATGATGATGATTAGGGTGATGATCATGATCATTATTTTGATGATGAGGATGGTGACAATGATCCTTTTGGTAGTAAAATTGCTCGGCAGTCACCTAATGATTTCGAGATTCCAGAGCTAGAGGATGTGTCATATGTTTATGATCCTGAAAGATCATACCAACAACCTTCTCCTACAGACCAGCCACATCCTTCTACTGCAAACCATCCACCTCTTATCCATCCTCCACCTCAGTTGAGTTCGATAGATGTACTTGATCAGGTAGTAGTTTACCATCCATCGTATTCTACTGTGGACCAAACTGCAGGCACTAATAGGTGTATTGTATCAGATATTTGATTGCACTTATTTGACTTTTATATATGTATGGTGCATTTTTTGGTTCATGTTTATGTACTTAAATTATATGTTTGTGTTGATGTGTATATTGTTAGGTCATGTTAGATATTTTCATTTAATGTGCTTGTAGATAGATGTGTGTGTGTGTGTGTCTATATATATATATGGTGCATTTTTTTCTTCATGTTTATGTACTTAAATTTTATGTTGGTGTTGATATGTATATATTGTTAGGTCATTTTAGATATGTTCATTTCATGTGCTTGAAGATAGATGTGTATGTGATAGCTATTATTTGACATGAGATTTATATTAATTTGAGGATGTGTGTGGTGATGATGTTAGATTACAATCTTTGTGCTTTTTTAGATGTGATCACGATAACGATGCCCTGTTAGATTATTAGATTTGTGTGATAGCTAATGATGTTTATATGTGATACTAAAAGTGTATATAATTAGATGATGGTAGTGAATTCGAATGCATATCTTAGATGATGTTTATGTTTGTTAGATGATTATCTTCATGATGTTTATTTTTATGAAATAATATTTATTATGAATTGTGTATTGGTGAATTTATATCAAACTTTTATATATGAAATTGCATGTAAAACAACTTACCTTAAAAAAAATGCAAATATGTTTTTTATAAATTATAAAGCTTATTATGGTTGAAACTATGATTGTAAAATTACGATAAATATTTTTCTATTTCTTAGATAGTTCATTGATATTTAATCTAACTTAATTAGTAAAATATTTCAATATTTACAACGATAATTTAGTTAGATCTTAAAAGGATGAAAATGTGTAACTCATTCAATTTTTAATATAAAATATTATTAATAATAAATTATTCAAAAATACAATTTAACTAATTCAATATTGGTTTATAAAATTCAATCTATTGTTAAATTTAAAAAGCTCAAGTAAGAATTTTTTTACAACTTGTAGCCTAGATCCATCTTAACTTTGGATCTACCAAGCGTCGAGAGGGATCAAATCTCTTGAGATGCAAACATATTTTTGAGCAAAAAGATGTTTGATCCCTCTAGATGCTTGGTGGATCCAGGGAGCTGATATATTAATATATATGTAGTTGACATTGAAATATTTTATTTATAATTCATGTTCTTCATATTAAAATGTTAAAACATGTCCCCTCATATTTTTTCATGTATGTATACATTTAATTATTTTTATTATTAATATTTTTTTAATTAATATTACATATCAAATCCATGTTAAACTTTGAAATTTTACAAATATCCCTCATACATTGAATTAGAAAGAAACTATTAATGAAATAAGAATTCTCTCAATCTTTTTCTCTAAAGTGAGAATATAAGAAATTTTTTAATTTAAATTACTTTATTTTTCTTTATATAAAGTATCTATAAAATTAAATTATGTTATTTAATATGGACATTGAAATATTTTACTTATGGTTGTGAGTAAAATATTTTTTTGTTATATATATATATATATATATATATATATATATATATATATATATATATATATATATATATGAAACTCATATAGTGAACATAGAATGAATTAGAATATTTGAAAATTGTTTTCTAGGTAAAATTAGGTAAATTTTTTTACTTTATTTTTTACTCATAATAAAAACTAAGTTATTTTTTTTACTTTCCGTTACATTATATCTCTATATAAAGTTATATAAGATTAAGGTGTAAATCGAAGTATTGTAATTATGACCCAGATTAATTTCTTCTCTTATTACTATTTCTAATTTGTTAATTTCAATTATTATTTTACTATTTTTAAATGTAACGTTATGTGACAAAATCTCTCCCATACTGATTTGTAGAGCTTAATTTAGATTTAATACAACTTAAAAAATCATATTTTATAAAATTAATTTTATTATTAAAGTTATGATATTTTTAAGAAATTTAAATTTAATCTTTATAGCAACTCTTACAAATTTAAATTTAAATTTTTTCTATAAAGATGAGGATAAAGAAATGTAAAATAAGGCTTGTGATTAAGTTACTTGTAGTTGGGGGTTTGCTCTATTGGAAGTTCTCCCTTAAAGAGGCAAGCGAATTTTTTTCTAGTAATAAAGATATAACATTTTGAGGCTATTTTGGTTCTTTATTTGTTATTGTTCTAGTCTAAATTAACTCTTTTCAATAATAAATATGAGTTAAATAATATAGTTTAAATTATACAAATTAAATTATCACGAGACATTCACTACATTCATGTTTTTCACATTTCTCCTAGCTAATATTACATCATGTTCACAATGATAAATACATGTCTACTTTAAATAATTTAGTTACAAATACATAAAAAAGAGATATTTATTTGACATAATCTAAATAGGAAAAAAATGCATCATCGTGTTTATTTGAAACTCAAACAAAGGCCTCTTAATCACCATCACAAATGCAGTGTTCTTGGTATGTTCTAATTGCACCAGTGCTAACATATTCACCCAATGCACCATCTAAACAATATTTAAAAGTATAGCTATATATCAGTGCATTAGATAACGTGAACATTCCATCTCTATACAAAAATGTTATATATGCACATTGGTGCATAAGTGTGACACACCGCTACTAAAATTTAAATTTGTGAACCAATAGTAGTGCATCATAAGTAAGTCAGCACTGTCTATAGTGTGGTTGTGTTTGAGAACGCACTAGATCTTATGCATTACTATGTTTTTGGTGCACGAATGTTTTTTTTTTTAAGTTGGAAGTTATGTTTCCATATTAATAAATACATTTTTCATTTAATAAAAAAATGTATTTTATGTATGAGGCTGATGTATTTTATATGTCAATTATGTAGTAGAGACATCAACAAAGGGAGTAGCAATAATTGGAAATACTTAGTAAAATAATGAAAACAAAAACATGCAGCAACAGTATAAATGATTAAATAACACAAGTACATATCACTCTCCATTATCATCATCTTCATTATCTTCCTCAGTGCCTGGCATGATAACATTGTTTTTCTAAAAAACATGTTTTGATCTAGGGTTGTGTCTAAATACAGACCACCAATCCCTATCTAACACATATGGATAAAAAAACACTGGGTTGCAGTGTTTTGGGAAAACATAAGACTCCCTAGCTTCATGACACATCTTTCTATAGTTGATAGATATCATCCCACTATCATGGTATTCCTTTACATTATTCCGATCAAAGGTGTCCCACCACTTGCACCTAAAAATAGCAAATTGGAATGAAGATAATTCACTTGAATGATCTATTGTATCTTTCCGAAGTAACCTAATGTCCCCTGCATTAGGTTTTGATCATGGTGGATAGCACACCTATAATGGTCGAACTCGACTGCCACTCCAAAGTCTTGTATCATGCATCCATCATCAACATCCTCCATGTGAAAATGGTGTCCATATACCCACATAGATGGGAACAAATGGACCTATAAAAAAATTATGAGAAAATCACAGTGTCATGTGTCTAATAACCTGGAAATAATTAAAAATATAAAATATATATAGATGTTACAATTCAAAGGTCCAATATGAAGTTAAAAATATAAAGAAAGAGATTATAATTACTGAGTTACTACACCCAATCCCTATGTTTAGTGCATCCTCTTCAGCACACGGGTAATGACCAGATGCATCATATTTATGTCTTACTTAATCAACAACCCAACCTCTAGGGCATGTCATTAGCATATTTTATTTTAAATTATCAGGATAAGGCACACTTCTACCATTAAATTTTTTGAATTCTATCTTGTCACTATCTCATTTCCTCCTCTTCTCTTCGTACAATGTGACCCATGGTTGCGTCACTTCCATATTGTAAAGAATGAATTTGTTGATGGCTTTAATTTCAAAATTCGTTGATGAAATAAAACCAACATATATATATATATATATATATATATATATATATATATATATATATATATATATATATATATATATATATATATATATATATATATATATATATAGTACGTATGAGATAAAAATATGCATTAATATGAAGTTCAGTGTGAATATTTATTGTGTAGTAGTAAGCTTGCACTTACTCTTTATCGTGTGCTTCTTTACATTTGTTTCGAGAAGATCCCATTCTCTTTTGTTTTCATCACTTTCGTCGTTGCAAATCACTGCACCTGGTGTGTTGTTGATCTGCTTGATGTACTTACTAGCATAATAGAAAGACTCATATGATATATACCCCTCTGCCGTAGACTCCTTGCGTTTTTCCCCTTGTCGAACAAAACCTTTCAATTTCTTCATGTACCTCTGTAAGAAGAACATCCAACAAGAAGAAATGACCCCAACTAATCCAACCTCATCTATTAGATGAATTAGAAGATGAACCTGCAAGTCCATGAAACTCATCGACAGTTCCTTCTCAAACATACAAAAAATATCAGTTATCTCTTTACGCCAATGTGGAATGTTAGCCATATGAATCTCGTTTGATGTGATCCAACGTACAAATGAAAATAATATAGATATGGCACATCATAGGTCTTGGGGGAAGTCATGGTTCACACATCCACACACGAGCAAAGGATAATGACACTGCGCATTAAATAATACATTATACAAAAATTAATTATAAATTATCCCATTACATAAAAATGAAAAAAATTAATAAAATCATGTTTTTAACATACGTTCTCTTAGAAGGTTCAAATAGTCATGTGATTTTAACCCCGAAAAATGGTCATCCACAATGAAGCAATGTCATAGTGAAGACCCATATAAAGAAGGAACGCTCACAATCATTATAACTTCCTTTACCAAGTAAAGATCATGTTTCTTTAAAATCCATGGGACATCACTTACTCTGAAAGACCAAGAGGGTCTAACCTCTCCTGTAGTTTCTTGTCTTGGCCAATGTTTCTTTTTATTTTTTGAAGAAATAATATCTCTCCTAACAACCAATGTGTCACTTTCTTTCAATGATATGTACGTCCATAAAGAAGACACATTTTTTTTAAATATATTCATGGAATCTAGTAAGTCGGAAATTTTAAGATGCTCCCAATATAGGAGCTCATAAAAGAAAAAATTCCTTTTCATCCCAATGGGAAATTTCTCAACATAGGTGTCGAAGAAATCTAGATCATTAAACATAGGCTCCCCATTTGAATCAAAAATTTATGTAAACTCCTTCTCCTTTTATATCTCATATGCTCTAATCCATCCAATTGGTGTCATTATTGCAGGCTTTTGGGCTTTATCTGGTTTACCATTGAAAGTGGATATTTCTCTTTTGTAAGGGTGTTCTTCTGCGAGGAGTACCCTGGAGCAGTCATACACTAGCTTTCATAGGTGTTCAGATTGCCTAGACTTTAGAGAAGGTCCACAACATTTACATCCATGATACCCTTTTTTTACAAGGCATGTGAAATTATTGTATATAGGTTGTCACATTGGCGACCATGAAGATATGAAAATTTGCAATGAATTAAATTAATATGAGAAACAATATTGTTACTAAACAAATGAATAAGAATGTAATTTACCAAAGAAAACTCCTAAGTTTGGATAATCATGTATGGTGTTTTCACATATGCCATACAATGTAAAAATTCTCTCTGTTTCGATCAGTCTTGATACAACGTACACATGTACCCCTTTCCATAATTCCTTAAATTCGTCTACCAATAGCTATAATTAGAAATCCATATTCTTCGTTTGTCTTCTACCAGGGAACATGAGAGCCAACATAAGATGTTCATTCTTCACAGGCAACCATGGGGAGATATTTTTATTGATCCTTACTACAATCCAAACAAAATAGTTGGTGTTTTGGAGGGAATATGGGTTGATGCCATCAATGGCTATGTTGAGTCGTATAATTTGTACTTCATCCTTGAAATTTTTAGGCCATGTATCCTCTATATGCTTCATGGATATTGAATCTGTTGGGATTCACATAACTCCTAAATCATTTCCGTATAAGTGGCATTCCATCCCTTAAACATAGCTAACTATTTGTAATGGAAGAGTCTTTGAATCCTTGGGATTATAGGCATGTGGCTCAATATCTTATGAGGAGGACCATGTGGTTTACCAGTTTTTTTTAATTATGGTACTTATCATGCCCACATTTTTGACATATCTCTTTGTCTACATAATCTCCTATATATAGAATGAAATCATTCAGAAATGCATGATATGATATGTACTCAACCCCCAACATTTTGAGCAACTGCTTTACCCCTTCGCAGCTACCCAGCAAGACATTATCTCTTGAAAGAACCTTATATTTGAATATCCTAAGTTTGGTGGGGAATATTTGTACAATGCCAATATTTAACATTCATAAATCAACCATTTTTAAATTTGATTGTGTGACAAAATATAAGGAACTTAATCGATCATGCAAGTCGATTACCTCAATATTGCCTAGAAACATGCATTTGACATGCCAAACTTTTCTTTGATGTTGTACAACAACATCATTATCCCAAAATGAGTAGAATTTGACTTACTGCGAGGTCCCAAGAGAGGGGTGGTGGAAGAAGAATTCAAGCTTTCGAATAAGGTATCAGTGATATTAGCATCATCCCCTAGCTCATTGTTATGGAATGCATCTAACAACATTTCCTCCATGGAAGTCATATCCCATAAGAATCATCCATAAAAACCTCCATTTTATTTCCTCAATTTCCAACTTGTGATGAAGAGCTACTATTGTTGTATTCATTCCTAATTGGTGAATTTGAATGTAGTGGGAATTCAATAGGTGGTTGATTTAATGATTCTTTGTATGCTTCCTCTCTGAGTCTTTCTCTTAATGCAACCTTCTCTTGATTTTACATTATAGTGGGATGCACTGGAAGATGGTAGGTGGGTCGATCATCATCACTAGAATCATAATTTCAAAAAATACCAAACATCATTAGTACAATATCAATGCTATTAGTAAGCATGGAATTGCAATTGGTTTGTTGAAATTTCAGTATACCAAACAATTATTACCATATTTGATCCAAGATTGTGGCTAGAAGGTTCAATGTTCCAATTGGCAGGGTGAAGAGGTTGTCCATTTTCATCTACCAACTACTCGCGAAATGTTGCTTCTCATAAGAGATTATGATGTTTTTGAAAATAATATGGAGTAATATTTTCCACATTTGAACTTGATTTTGAATCTAGATCCTGAAAATAATTTGCATACATTTTTATTCAAATTGACATGGATTAAAAAAAATGAATTATATAATTGAAATATAAATAAAATATGAGCTTACTCAAGATGGAAACGGAGAACTCCGCAAAGTAATTTGATCAAAAATATGAAATCATTTGGAATTTGAAGAATTAGCCATTTGATATTAGTGATTTTTTTTCCCTGTATTTGAGAAAAATAAGAAATAAAATATTGTGTGAACATTTAAAATTAAACTCGAGACCATATAATGACAATATGAATTTCAATATAGTTTTGAAACCACTTTTCAAGAACAAGGTGACTTTAAGCATAAAATGTATACTATGAACTATTGTAATTCATGTGAACGTGTCCTAAAGGATAATTTGAGAATAATATGTCATTTTATGTGAAAATAAATTTAATATAGCTTTTCATCCCCACTGTGCGCTAATTAGACAAAGTCACACTGATTTGTTTAAATAATAAGTGCACTAGTGCATTTAATTAATACATGCACCATTTTCTGGCATTTCGAAAAAATAAAAAATAAGTTATCATATCAGTTCTCTTTCACATAAAAATGTAGCGGTATGTTAAAAAAAAAAAAACACCGATACATACCTCTTTCTCGAATTTATAAAATAAAAACAAATTACACCATCTGGGTGCTCTTTTAAATATATACCACATCGTTGCATTTTAAAAAAATAATCACACTGTTTTGGTATTTTGAAAAAAAAATCATGTGATTGCATTGAAAAATATGGCGCCTCAAAAATCTTGGTTTGATTTTTATTTAAATGCACCTGTGCGCTTGAGTATTGAACACACCAGTGTGCAGAGAAATTGAAAAAACAAATGCTATTTTTTTTCTATTTTTATATTTCAAAAACGAGCGGCAATTGATTTTTCGAAATCCAATTTCATAAAGTCTTTTAAATAGTGAAAATTTATTCACCATTTGATTATTTTACCCAAAGTTTCAAGGGAGTGATTTGCAAGAGGGATACACTAGGATCACTATGCAGCAACAACATAATACTTTGGAGGAACATAATTATTCAAAATATTAGAAGCTAAAAGGTATGGTGATTCACTCAAAAACCTGCATCGTAAATTTTAATTTTTATTGTTTATTTTACTAATAAAAAAAATTACAATTTCTGTTAGGGTTTAATTAAAAGAGAGATCATTTGCAAGAGAAGATCAGATCAGAGCTACAAAATATTTTGGATCCGCTGAAAGATCAGAAGTTGAAAAGTATGGTGATTCGCTCAAAACCCTAGATATCTAGAATCTTAAATTTCACTGTTAAAATATTTTACAATTTCTGTTAGATTTATTCACAATTCTAATAAAAAAAAAAAAAAAAAAAAAATTAAAAAAGAAGAAGAAGTTAAAAAAAAAAAATTAATTTTTTTTAAAACCTTCTATAATAAAAAAAAATACTATAGATTTTACTAGTAAAATTTTTACAATCCCTGCTCCTATTTAAATTTAATTAAATTTCAAAAAAATAAATAAAAATAAAAAAATCAATACTTACCTAAAACACTTGCTTTTTCCTCCCAAATTTCGCATTAGGGTTTAACTTTCTCTATCACTTCACAATTAGTTTTTTTCAATTTATGAATTTTAGATTTAATGTGTTTGTGTACTTATATATAGGGAATTTGACATATAAAGTAGGGGAAACACTTATTGAATTAGATCGAAACCTTGTCTGTTGAAATTGGCAACAAGAAGGGATTCTAATTTAATTTCCCCTTAATTAAATTAGAAGGAAACTATAATTCCACATCACATGACAACTTGTATGAGTTAACTATGTTAGGAAGACTTAGTTAGCTCGGTTAATTCAAGTTGGGGGTCAAATTAGAGATATGTAGATTGATCTCTAAGTTTTAGGGGGTCCAATTACAATTTATTTTGAGTTATAATTAGTTAACTCAATTATTTGAGTTAAAATCAATTTAACTAGTTCTATCTGATAGATAAGCTAGTTATAGGTTAATTTAATTAAATCGGATTTAATTCACATGAAGTGATCAATCAGATAACTGATAATTTGCTATAAATATCTATTTCATATCAGTTCTAAGGAAGACCCAATTGAGATTGGAGTTAAAGGGAGGAGAACTATTAGTTGCATAATTAGAAAATTGTACAGGTCATGCATGAGGTCAACAGGATGCCTTAGATGAATTGCGTAATCAAATCTTGTGAATTTCATAATTCATAGAGGCTTAATTCCTCCAAGAATGCATAAGCAAGTTTGAGCAACCTAGACGCAGGAAATTGGTTAAGTATCAGACCATTTTTGTTGGGATCAGAGTGAGACAGTCAAAGATAGTGCAGACGTTTCTCAAGAAGGGAAATAACATTGTATTATTTCATATTCCTAACTTTATGCAATATAAATATAGTGGGGTTTTTAGCCAAGGCTTTCCCTAGATACATATTTTTTTTGTGAGATTGAAATTATTTCTCTTTCTTGTTCATGTGATTGTGCGATCATATTTGGTTTCTGCAAATTTGTAGAAATAGATTAAGTATTTTGTTTTAGAATATTACAAGATCAATTTAACCTATGTGTATTTTCTACATGGTATCAGAGAAGGAAACACTATAGAAGAGAAGAACTAGAGTTTGTTTTGAACATATGAATCAAATTTGCATATTTATTCTTTAGGACCAACATCAGATCAGGATTTCTTTCTCTGGATTGAGACTCGAATATTCCCTTGAGGGTAATTCGAATTACGTAGCATGGAAGGATAGAATGGATGCAGTGTTGGAGGAAAATAGACTGAAGGAATTCATTTACAGTGATATTACCCAACCCACAACAACAAATGCTCAAGTTCTTGATGAATGGAAGAAGAATGTAGCAAAGGTGAGAAGAAATTTGTTAGAAGGAGTTCGAGATCATATTGCCTCAAACCTCCATGGAAATGGAACTCCATATGCTATATGGAAGGCCTGAAAATATCTAGTTCAGAATAGTAGAGACCACAGGAAGCTACTGTTGAATGAAAATATTAGAAAGATCAATATTCAGAAGGGTGAAAAGATACCAAAATACTTGACGAAGTTCACTCAATGTCGAGATGATCTTGGAAATGTTGGTGTGAAATTTTCCCAAGATGGTTTGGTGAACCTAACAATTCTAGGACTTCCAAGAGCTGGCATAACTACTAAGATTCAATGATTGGCAGGGAAAAGCTACCAAAGTGGGAGTGACTGTGGTCCGACTTTGTACAATAAGAGATTCAACGAACACCAAATATGGATCCTCATCAAAGACTGATGATGTAGAGAATTGTGCCTTGGCTGGAAAGGTGAAGAAAGGGAAAGGGAAGGAGTCCCATTCCAAATCGGATTATAATCAGGACTCAAGAAGCAAGACTTGTCAAAGGTAAAATGTTTTCATTGTCATGAGCTTGGATAATACACTACAAAGTGTCCACACAAGAATACTGACAAGAAGCCCTCAAGAGGAGTGGCACGTGAAGCACTTGCTTCATAGTTCAAATTTGATTTCACCATCATCGCATGCATGGTGTCATTAGTGTTGGGTTCTGTGTGGTGCTTAGATAGTGGAGCTTCATTCCATATGACCGAAAAAAAATAATTCTTGAGTAACTTGGAGGAGAAGGATCTCTAGATTCACATCGAGATGGGAGATGATGGGAGTTATAACACTACCATCATAGGTACATTTACCTTTCATAGGGATTCAAGTACTCCTATCACATTAAAAGATGTCATGTATGTTTCTGGTTTAAATAAGGGTGTGGTTTATGTTGATATGTTCGAAGATCATGGTTATGGTGTGATATTTAAAAAAGGAAGGTGTTCCTTCGTCAGAAATCCATGTGACAGGTGAAGAATATTGGGGTTCAAGTAAAGAACCTCTACAAATTGGATGTAGAATATTTTGTTTCCTTGAGCATGAAAACAAAGAAGGTGGAGAGGCGAGAAATGGGTGAGTTATGGCACAGAAGGTTGGGCCATCTACACCATGGAACTTTGAAGATCATGCAGTAGATTTCTACAAGACTTCCAAATGGTGCACTTGAGAAGTGAGATACATGCAAGGGTTTACATTGGAGAATTATACCAAAGCCACCTTTCACGATAAGGAAATTCAAGCAAAGGCAATGCTTGAGAGATTTCACTTAGATGTGTGTGGACCATTCTTGACAACTTCCATAGAAAAACATAGGTATTATGAAATTTTTGTAGATGATTATTCATGCAAGTGTTGTATTTTATTCATGCAGAATAAAGATTATAAGTTCTCAAAGTTTTGTGAGTTCAAGATGCTTGTCGAGAAAGATACATGGAATAAGGTGAAGGCTATGAGGAGTGACAATGGTGGATAATATGTCTATTAATAATTCAAGAAATTTTATACTTAAGAAGGAATTCAGAGGTAATTGATAGCACCTCATAACCCACATCAGAATGGAGTTTCATAAATGAAGAAAAAAAATAATTGTGGGAGCAACACGAGCGATATTGCATGATCAGGGCCTACCATTGCATCTATGAGAAAAAGCATGAAACACAGTAGTATTTGTGCAAAACAGAAGTCCTCATTGAATATTTGGGATGAGTACACTAGAGGAAGTTTTTTCAGGTAAGAGACTGGATGTGTCGCATTTATAAAATTTTGGTTCATAAGTTTGTTGCCATGTAACCAAAGATTCTAGGAAGAATCTAGAGCCAACGGTTGAGTTGGGAATGTTTGTGGGGTACACTGATACACCTCAAAACTATCAGGTGTACTTACCAACACACAAGATGATAGTGGCCAAAAGGGATGCAAATTTGATGAAGAGAAGGCCATGAAAATTTCCCTTGAGAGGGAGCTTTAGTTGCATGCAGTTGAGGAGCTCTTACTTCCAAAAGAAGAACATCTAGATATGGATCAGCCACAAGTAGAGGTGCAGAGAGTGGAAGCACCCACTCATGCAAAGACATCTCGAGATGGAAGGAAGTGCGTCAGAGAAGTTGACAGATTGATGCTTGATGCTATAGAGAATGTGGGAGCACCCACATCACAACACATGTAGAGAAGATCCCCATAGCGTTACACTGGCTACATGGATTCTATGAGAAAATTTGTAGAGATAGAGCCATCCTCTTTTGAGGAAGTAGTGCAGAAACCAATTTTGGTTGATGCCATGGTTGAGGAGTATGAATCCATTATAAGAAAAATTGCATGGGAAGTTTTCCCAAGACTAAAGATCCAGGTGGATCTACAAGGTGAAGTAGGCATTTTATGGGATTAGGGTTAAGCACAAGGCCAAGTTTGTGGCTAGAGGGTTCTCTCAGGTGGAGAGGATTGATTATGATGAGACTCTTGCACCAGTCATAAGGTACTCATCAATCAGATCCATCCTTTCACTCTCAGCACAGATGGGATGGATGATACATCAGATGGATGTAAAGACAACCTTCCTCAATGGGGTGATTGAGGAAGAGGTGTACAATAAGCAACCTGAAGGTTTTGAGTCCTTCAGCAGAGAGTCACATGTATGCATACTCAAGAGAGAATTGTATGGGTTGAAGCAAGAACCTCATGCTTGGTACACCAGGATCAACAACTACTTCACCGGGTTGGGCTTCACTAAGAGTGAAGCATATGTGAACCTTTACCATATTGTGGTAGAAGGTAAAATTTTGATCAATTTACTTTATGTCGATTATTTGATACTGACAGGTGATGAGAAACTCATCAAGTATTACAAAGAGGATATTGCAAGATCATTTAAGATGAAGGACATGGGGCTCTTGCACTATTTCCTGGGATTGGAAATTTGGCAAAGAGATGGCGAGCTATTTGTATCTCAGGGAAATTATGGCAAAAATATTCTCAGGAAGCTCCACATGGAGGGTAGCAAACCCATGGAGAGTCCTCTAGCAAGAAACTGGAGGAAGGAGGATGCTACTTCAGGCAAGTAATATATGCGATCATCTACAAGCATCTTGTGGGTTCACTCATGTATTTGGTGAACTCATGACAAGACATATGATATGAAGTTAACAAGATTAGTCAAGTTATGGTTAATCCTACCAAGCTCTTTTCGAAGGCAAGAAAAAATGTGTTGAGATACCTCAGAGGCACTACATAATTTAGGTTATGTTATAGACAAAAAAAGCGAGTGAAGCTTCAAGGCTTCACAGATGCATATTTGGCAAGGAGTCCATCTAACAAGAAGAACACATCAGAGGGAATCTTCAACATAAACTAGTAAAAAATGATGAAATTAATGACTAGGAGACTAAAAATGTTAGTCACCACAATTATTTCAAGTGAATTACTACTAAATTTGAGCAATTTTAATTGACCGAACTAAAAATGACTAACTTAAATGACTAATTTAGTCTTGGATTAAAATATACGACTAGATAATAAGTGACTAAAATAAAAGCGAATAACTTAAACGACTAATTTAGTCTAGGGATCAAATATATGACTATATGATAAGTGACTAAAGTAAAAGTGATTAACTTAAATGACTAATTTGGTCTAGGATTAAAATATATAATAAGTGACAAAAATAATAATGATTAATGTAAATGACTATTATAGTCCAAGAATAAAAATATGGCCAAATAACAAGTACAACAAGTATATGAATTAGTCATTTATGTTAGTAATTTTTAATTGTGTCACTCCATATATGGAAAATTTCAATTTTGGTACCGAAGTGTTACATTTCACTATAGGTGTCTCTGAATCCATTTGCAGTGTTAAAATTTAGAGACAAAGGGGTCTCTGAATTTACAGTGTTAAAATTATGAATATCCTTTGGTCTCTAAAGTTTAATAGTGCTGATGGATTCATCTACAATTAACATAATTGCAAGTATCATCTATCAACTTTATAGTAATGCCTTCATTATAATTTTAGTAAAGGTAATATTAGTTAGATAGCCAAATTAATATTTATATTTATATTTAATATTTGGCCATAAAGTTTAATTTTTAAATTTAATTGATTTATGTTAAAAGTGTGAGTTGTTTTAAATCTAAGGTTAAATATTCATATTTACATTTAATAACTAGATAAATTTAACATTTCTTATGTTAAACATGTGAGTTCATTTAAATCTAGTATTAAATAATCATATTTACATTTGATAAATACTAAATAGATAAACCTACAATATATATTTATAGACCTATTTAGTAAATAGGTATGAACATTTGTTAATTTAAGTATGAAACTTATTTAAATTTTTAATGATGTATGAACCTTTGTTTTTTTGCATGTCAATGTTATATTCATGTAGGAAAAAAGGAGTACATATAGCCAGTTACAAAGCAGGTGATCTCACCTCGACTTGGTTTGTTGAAAAAAAATTGCACCATATGCAAAAAAATGCAAAAGAGGGACTAGGAACATTGTCCACAAATGGTTGGGCCAGAGGCACCAAAACACATATAAAACATAAAGAACACCAAATAGCATACTAGTCGTCCAACGTGATGGATGCAGGGTTGTCCGGGGTTGTTCCTAAATGCGGTAGAGGACAAAAGTCACATTGACCGTGCCCTTCAAAGTGCACCGACCAAGTCTCCAGCTATTCTACTTTCTCAGTGAGTTCATTTTGGCCTCGCCAAAAAATTACCAGTCTCTCCCAGACTTGGAACTAGAAATAGCGCATTCAGTCAAATGTTGCCACCTGCTCTGCATGCTCCTCATGACATAATTTCTCAGTTGTGTCCACTCTTTCCATCAGGTTGTTGATAAGTGCACGATCGTTATCCAGGCAACAATGTTGGATAACCTGCCCCTCATTTACCTCAAATTAATCAAACCCACGATTCCCTTTTCCACCACAGCCTCCTCCGCCCTGATGAATTTGCTTTTGAACCCTCAAACCCCCACCTCTGTTATCCCCCCACTTACCTCCTCCACCATCCCCATGCGCAACCACACTAACGAGTCGTGCACTCCCCGCAGTATTTCCACCCTGGTGTGGAGCCACCATGATTATTTCTGATTCTTCCGCCCCCATAGGGCCATGGATGACAGGGGAGGGAGAACACCCACACCACATTAGGGACTTCATAATTCACCATGGTCAAGGAACACCGCTGTGTGTAGAGTCGAGAGACCAGACCCCCCATTATAGAAAACAAAAACCACCAGTGAAGGAGCCAAATGTCGTCTCCCACCACCACAAGGAAGCACAGAGACACCTCCCACTACCAGATAAATACTTCGACCACTAGCAAAACCAAATACCATCACCCACCAAACCAACATAGGAACTTGAACAACAAACGATGACAAAGTAGTCGACGCCTGAGCATAACTTCCCCCAGGGCAATGACCAGCCTCCAAATTCTCCACATAGAGATCACACACCAATCCACCAAACATCGTCACACCCACGCTGGAGGGCACGAAATTTGGAAAAGAAACTAGTTTTCTACCACCACCCTTGAGGTTTCATGGACTGTAAATTCTAGCTTCCTCTCTTATCATGAAAAAACAGGCTCACTGAAAGCTAAAAAAAATGGAAACGAGTGATCTCACTTCCCTTTAAATTCATATCCTCAACCCAGACATAGTTAATGGCTAAGAAACTGAGCAGCAGGGACCGATTGAACACACTGCACTAGAAAATTCCCACGATAAGCACACACAAGCCACTCCCTCCGTAAACCATCCTGCGACATTTATGCTTCCTCTTTAGAGGCCACCATCAGGACCAAAACCAAACTATATTTAGGAGTCTAATTTTGGGCTCCCTCATCTGCCCTTGCCTTATCCTTTCACCACCTCCGAACTCCAATGCATAATTATTTTTCACATGAATTTCCAACGTGAAGCCAGTAACTCTCAACCCATAACCCATTAACCCCTCACCCATAACCCCTAAAATCCTTAATTGTTAAATCCCCTAACCCCTAAGCCCCTAATCCCGAATCCCTTAACCACTAACTCATTATTCACCTAACCCCTAACTGCGCCCAAATCCCCTAACCCATAAGCCCCCAATCCATAATCCCTTAACCACTAACTCATTATTCCCCCAACCCCTAAATGCGCCAAAAACCCCTAACCCCTAACGCCTCAATCCATAACCCCTTAATCACTAACTCATTTTTCCCCTAACCCCAATCCCTGATCCCTAAACCTCTAACTCATTATTCTCCTAACACCTAAATGCGCCTAAATCCCCTAACCCCCACTACTACATTTGGCACAAATTCTGACACTTGGTTCTGATGCTTTTGACCAAATGTCGGAAATTTCCCCAAATTTTTTCCATCCCGCCTGAAACTGTCGCTATACCGACGTTTATAGAAAAGTGTCGCAATACCGACACTTAGAAAAGTGTCGCAATTACGACGTTTGGAGGAAGATGTCGCAATTGCGACACCATGGCCCAAAGCGTCGCTATTGAGACGACTCCAAACGTCGCAAGTGCGACACAATGTCTAGGTGTCACCATTGTGACGTTTGGAGGCGCCCGTCACAATAGCGACGCTTTTTCTGCCGTCGGTATAACGACACTTATATGCGCGCTACATAAAAATATGAAACTTATATGTGCGCTACATAAAAATTCGAAACTTATATGCGCACTACATGATAAAAATGATTTTATTGTTTCGTATCCGTCGCAATAGCTACATTAACGTCTGATATCACACGCGCATTCGCCCTCCTCTCTTGCAGAACAGCATTCACCCTGAGCTCTTGCAGAATAGCATTTTCCCTCAGCATTCGCCCTCAGCTCTTTCAGAACAGCATTCGCCCTCAGCTCTTGCAAAATGGTAAGTTCTTACTACAGGCCCTTCCTCCTATAGTAGGGTTGACTCTATTTGGATTTTTTTGGTCAATTCCATTGGATTGTGTTAGGCTATAGGGTTCTTTCTAGATGTCAAGAATCAAGATTCAATACCCTCTATTATCTTCATCACCCAATACAAGATTTAAATTTTTCCCAAAGAAATGCTTATTAATTTGGCAGCCATTATTTATCCCTACTTTAAAAACCCTACATTTAAATGAAAACAAGCATTGCATTTCAACTACAAAAATCTATTAGTGTTCAAATGTACATGTGTGCTACATTAACGTCTGATATCACGCGCGCATTCGCCCTCCGCTCTTGCAGAAAAACATTCACCCTCGGCATTTGCGAACAACATTTGCCCTCGACGGTCGCCGAGCTCTTGCGGAATAGCACGCATTTGCCCTCGGCGTCGCCCTCGGCTCTTGCGGGAAACGGCATTCGCCTTTGCATTCGTCCTCGGCTCTTGCGAGCATTTGCCACTGCATTCGCCCTCGGCTCTTGCGGAAACGGCATTTGCCCTTAGCATTCACCCCCTCAGCGTTCGCTCTCAGCTCTTGCAGAACAGCATTCGCCCTCAGCTCTTGAAAAATGGTAAGTTCTTACTGCAGGCCCTTCCTCCTATAGTAGGGTTGACTCTATTTGGGTTTTTTTTGGTCAATTCCATTGGATTGTGTTAGGCTGTAGGGTTCTCTCTAGATTTCAAGAATCAAGATTCAATACCCTCTATTATCTTCATCACCCAATACAAGATTTAAATTTTTACCAAATAAATGCTTATTAATTTGGCAGCCATTATTTCTCCCTGCTTTAAAAACCCTACATTTAAATGAAAACAAGCATTGCATTTCAACTACAAAAATCTATTAGTGTTCAAATGTACATGTGTGCATCACTTTTGTAGGGTATTCCTTTTCCACTTTCACATTATCCAAGAATGTGTGCAGTATAGTTCATATTTTTTGTGATTTAGATGATCTTGAAAAAGGAAAGGTAAATTATTTCCCATGGAAAAAGAAGGTTTTCCATTTTTATAGGTTGTTTGGACTTACGTGGAAAAATTTATGGTATTCCTTTCATATTATATAGTTTAAATTTGAATTAACAGATTATTATACATGAAAATATAATTACCTATGTGATGTCCATCATCACTAATTAAAATTATAGGGTTTCAATTTCCTAGACTCTAACTCATCTGATGCTAAATTCTAGGTTCTCTTTGGTGGATCACTCTTCCATTGATTTCCTTTCCCTCTGGATCTTGTCGTACTTTAAAAGTCATCAATGATACATATATTATTTCAGGTATCCCAAAAGGCTTTATAGTAGAAAATATTGTGAAGTTTTTTTTGACACTTGAGGATTCTTTTTAGAACTGCAACGCGATCTATGCTATCGATTTATATACCAAGAAAATTGTCCTTAATAACCACACTATGAGGTAGGTTCAACCAGTTTGAACTTGTTGGGACATAGCATATGAAGTTGTGTGATCAGTCCATATCACAGGTCTATTATGGTGACAAAAGTGAAGACACGTAATGATAGTTATTATGTTAACATGACTAGAAACATTTTCAAAATTATCCATGCTATCAAGATGTCAAAATTCCAGGCATTAGGTGTCAATACTCGTAGCTAATAGATAATAATAATAATATAATAAAATCACAAATTTATTCTTGAAATATGATTGTTACACATTGGTAACCTAGTTCATGAGTTACTATCACCCAAAGACTGCAAAACAAACTTAAAATATAAATTAAACCAACATGAGAATCCAACTAAGGGTTTCTCGACAAAATCATGCCATAACCTGGCATTTTGAAACCCAAATTTGAATCCATCATAAGTAATACAATGCAAACTCAGATGGATTTTCAATGCATGTTTGCATGCTACACTTATTCTCTGTCT
This sequence comes from Pinus albicaulis, assembly GCA_034641835.2. Taxonomy (NCBI): domain Eukaryota; kingdom Viridiplantae; phylum Streptophyta; class Pinopsida; order Pinales; family Pinaceae; genus Pinus; species Pinus albicaulis. The sequence goes on along the minus strand of CM076575.1, from coordinate 1,687,762,717 downwards.
AGATATCATTTTTTAAATGGAACCATTAGTCAAGCCCACAGTCCTTTTTATGTGAAAAATTTCAGCTCTATTTGAGCTCTTTTTTGCTCCACCACTTCCATAAACATATGCAAACATATATCATGATCTTGGAATTCCATTACATATGTATGTGCCAATGTTCCATAATCATGCCCCATCATCAATTTAAGAAATTTCCATTGAATATCAAATTATGGAGGGGGGGAACTTTTTGCTGCAACATTTGGCTCAAAATCAGGGACCATCTCTGTATGAGGTGAATGAGAACTATAGATATTTGAAGAAGTATATTAGTGCCTTTCCCTCTGGCCATGGAGTCATATACAGTCATCCATCACAAAAATTTGTCTTTGTTCATTCTCACCTTGAAAGTTGCAAAAATTCATGCCCTAATTGAAATGACACTAAATTTGAAAGATATAATACAAATGCAAGCTAGAAGTGTCCTATTAATACAAAGGGAAAACCTTCCTACCTACCCTAACTGAGATAAATTTTGATTGAATAGGAAACATGATATCGCCAATGCAGTTGATCCAACAACTTGTTAAATGTATGGGACTAAATCATGCATTTGATTTCCAGGGAAACATGCGCATGAAGAGAAAAAGTGTAGAATTAATGGAAAATCCATACATGCCACTTATAAAAACTACACCGAAAGGTCAAAAAATACTTAAGGCCTTAACTTAATTTGAATCCAAAAATGACAAAACAGGATTAGTGAAAACACGAGAGTGGTGTGGGTGAACAACATAAATAAAAAGTGAAGATACCTTCCCCCAAGATGCCTTTGTCACCGTTGTATGAAAACATGTTTTCCTTTCCCTTTATACATGCAAGTGAATGCATTATAGGTATGGTGTTTTCCCAGAATAGGAGAAGCCTACTTAAATATATCATTTGTGGATTGAATGTTTGGGTGCCTTAATGAGCAATGACATGTTTCCAGGACTGAATTCAATGCAAGGCATATTTGAAACTCTAACTCTGTCTTCCGGTGTCTTATTAGAAATTATTTCAGTTTTCATTTTGTGTTTTCAAGTTAGATATTGTTTTCAAGTTTTTACATTTATAATTTTATTGCAATGTGGCAGACTGATCAGAGCAGTGCAGGAACAACCCCGAGATGGGATGATCGTGGAAAGAGGCCAGCGGAAGAACATGTAAAGTGCCAGCATTGCTCTATCTTCAGGTATTTTAGTTATTTACATAATTGAAATAATATTAATTTTGTTCAAATATGAAAACACCTAGCCATGGTACGCCTGATGATTCCCTCTTTGAGGAATAGCTTTCTTCATCCCTATCTCCAGTGTTCTTGTTGCAAAAAAATGCACGAGATGCAAGGTCAGAATTTAATACTTTGATAGACGTGCTTCAAACACCTGAAACAGAAGAGAGGATACAACATCTTATGAGGCAGCTAGAAAGATATCAGGTAATAATAAAATGTCAAAAGGATATTTTTTTGTTATGCATGAGATGAATTGTGATAGTTTGATTTTTAATTTTTACATTGACTAAACTAACAAAAAGTTCTTTTGTATGTAGCGTTTTCTGGCATTTGCTGAACCCGATTTTGGTGGTAGTGGGACACAAGGGCAAGAGATTGCCCAAAAACCCTCTCGTACACCTTCTACTCCTTTAGGTGCCAGCCAAGAAACACACCTTGCCCAAGCAGACACCCAGCCAACCGCTGAACGTGTTGGCAATGATGAGGCTGATATGGCCAACTACATTATTGCGTTTCCTAGAGCTACACGTGTCAGCTCCACAGGGACCATTAATGGCACGTTGTTGGTGAACGATGAGGGTGTCCCTATAAAGCATGTACAACTCCCAGGTAAATTTTAATATTTTAACTATTTCATGTAATTTATCTAAAACATATTTATCATGATTTTTATTTTTAAATTAATGATAATATCTTTCTTTTTTTTTGGTTTTATTCTGTGTAGGAAACAATGAGTTCTATAGGATTCTGGAGAGCCAAGCGTCGGTAATTTTTTTCCCAACCATACGTACAGGGTGGAATTCCCATAATTCCAACCTGAAAAAAGAACTTCTAGATTATCTAGAAGCCCTTTTTGGAGTCGGTACATTTGACAGAACAGCGGTGGCTCGGGTAGCCGGAAAATATTTGAAATATACCAGGGACACCTATAGGACGCAATTGCAATTTAACCTTAGATATGAGAATCCTCTCGCAGTTTCAGAGAGTGAGTGGAGAGCACTCATCCATGACGGAAAAGAGAAAAGGGCAAAGAAAGAAGGAAAAATGCCAACTGGACCTGCAAGGTAAATTACAACTTTAATTCAATAGCTTTAATTTTCTTTATGTCTAAAATAAAAGTGTGCTACGTCATATCTAACTTCAATATTTTGATGCTAGGTTTCCTGACACCTCAAAGGCAACCAAAGCTAGGATTGAGAAAAGGGGCCATCACAAGCTAGGCCAGGGTGGCTACTTGAAATTAGCTGCAAGAATTGTAATTAAGTAGCTAAACATCTTATAATTAATTGTATTGCCTTCCAACGTTTTTTTAATCCTATAAAATATGATTAAATATACACAATCATATGTAATGTAGGGTGATGACTTCGGAACAGAAACTACAGAGGAAGATAAAAATATCGCTTTCTGTTTCGGCTATCAAGCTGTAGTTGAACGTCGCAGAAGCTTGGGGCAAGTCCCAAGATCTAGAATGCCTGATAAGGTAAAACATTAACCTTTCAATATTTTTGTTTTTGTCCATAAATTTAATGTCTAACAACTTTGTTTAAATCAGGGGAGCAGCACTACCGACAAGGAAAATAACCGAGTTTTAGAGCCAGATGTAGATGATCCTCATGTGCAACCTGATCATTGTAGTGGGGACCAAGCCGACAATGCTACTATCAGTGAGGGTCGTGACGGTAATTAATTTCCACTTATAATTTTTTCTAATTATACCTTGATGGTTGTCCTTATAACGTTTTTTGTTTAAATGATAGAGAATGTTTCCCTTGAGGATCTTACCACCAGAGAGGAAGACAGGGCAACAGTCTCAATGGTGACAACTGGAGCACCAGGTAAATAATCTCATTGCAATTTTTTGTATTAATATTACCGAACTAATTCAATGATATTTAAAAAATGACAATAAAAATTTAATATTATTTGTTTTTGTAGGCGATGCCCCGTCACTGGATGAGACTAGACATTGTGACAACGCAACTAGGTCAGTGGCGACAACTGGTGCACCAGGTAAATAATCTCATTGCAATTTTTTTTATTAATACTACCGAACTAGTTCAATGATATTTAAAAACTGACAATTAAAATTTAATATTATCTGTTTTTGTAGGCGATGCCCCGTCACTGGATGAGACCAGACATCGTGACAACACAACTAGGTCAGCGGCGACAACTAGTGCACCAGGTAAATAATCTCATTGCAATTTTTTTTATTAATATTACCGAACTAGTTCAATGATATTTAAAAACTGACAATTAAAATTTAATATTATCTTTTTTTGTAGGCGATGCCTCGTCACTGGATGAGACCAGACATCGTGACTACGCAACTAGGTCAGCGGCGACAACTGGTGCACCAGGTAAATAATCTCATTGCAATTTTTTTTATTAATATTACCTAACTAGTTCAATGATATTTAAAAACTGACAATTAAAATTTAATATTATCTGTTTTTGTAGGCGATGCCCCGTCACTAGATGAGCCCAGACATCGTGAATATGCAACTAGGTCAGCAGTGCGGGTCGAAAGGCACGAAACAGGAGCAGAGCACGATGATATTGATGATGTAATTAGGAGCTTTAAAAATAGGAAGAAGAAAAAGAAAATTTGATAATGTAAAATATTATATTATTATAAGACAAACATTACCATACTTGGAACGTTTTTTGCGTTATATAAAAAACTCATTTATCATACTATTTTTATGTCAAGCATTAATTGCAATGTTTCCTTGCGTACTTTTTGTTGAATTTTTTTTTATTATTAGTTATTGAATATTTTTTTTTATGCTCATGAAAGTAAAAAATGAAATATAGATTGGGTATTGGGGAATTGAGAGTGATGTGAGGGGGGAGGGGAGGGGCCATAAGAGCTTCCACCTTCACGTGGTTGGCCTTGTTTAGTAGAGAATAATTTATTGGAGCGATTTAATCTTGGAGCAAACCTCCCTCGATCCAACGTAGCAACGAAAAAGTCACTGTTGACTTAGTTGCTACTCTTTCAGATCGTGGGAGGCTTGTTCCAAGTTCATGCGACTCCGATAAATTGTTCTTGAAACGAAGAGGAGCTTATTCAGGTATGTTTTGACATTTTCAACATATGTTCTAACATTATCATAAGAATGCATCTTAGAGTAAAAAATACTACATCAATTACTTCTATTTATTGTATAGATAATGATGGATTTTGATTGACTTGGCAGTGCAGGTACAAATCCTCTTGCATCATGAGAAATACAACTTGTCAACCAGGGTCATGTCCAAGATATTTTTGCTTGTGCGCTTGACCAGGTTCGTAATGTCACATTTTGTAAGTTCCTTTACAGTTCATAATTCAATATTAAGCTTGTTCATGATTATTATCTAGGTTTTTTTGTATGTGTTTTTTCATCTATTTGATTGTAAGCAACTCTGCATGTTTCCTGTTGTTCACTATGATTTCTCCCATTACCACTCCCAGGATGAATCTGACTTTATTGTTACATAGGTTACTTTATCGTTACTATGATTTCTCCATTTACGATTTCATAGGTTACATCATGTAAAGTTGTCAATCTCAGGTTGGTGATGAGCTTTAGTTCTCCAGATTTGGGGCTTTTCTGATATTTTCTCCCTCATGTCATTCCCGCATCACCTTGTTGTTTGAGCATGCCAATTGTCTACCACTTGTACCAGTTGGCACATGTCAATCTCTGAGTGGTGCCACATTTCACCTATTTTCAGTGAGAGTTTAGGGTTTCTCTAACATAGCTTCAGAAATCCGATTCAGTGCCTGCTTGAATATCGTCACATAATAATCATGGTTTGGATTGATGAGCATGTTTTGAATGGTTGGTTGATTCATAAGAACCACCCATATAGTCATCTTGAGATATTTCAGAAGTTTTCTCGGGTTTCCTTTTTCACCGTTTCTAGTGGGTGGGATGGTGTGGGGTGATCCATCAATACCGGTGCTCTTGTAGTAGGGAATTTGTTTTTGGGGATATAAAGGAGCATTTGATGTAGATATCCCATTGGATGCATTCATAGATGGGCACGAGAGGTCAAGAATTTAAATTAAAAATATGCAACCTCTAGCATGGCAACCTGAAGGCCGCGAGAGACACTGGTTAAAGATTGTTTTGTGTTGGCCTTAATATAGTCGTGATTTCTTTCTATTATCTTAATGCAAATATATAGTCCGGTCTCATTAAAATGAGGATTGTGGTTGTATTTCTCTTTGGTTGTTTCTCTCTTAATGCTCCAGAAGTTTCCAAAAGTTGCGATAGTTGTTTAGTTTGCCTGTTACAACTTAAAAGTGGTTTCTAGCAACGGGAGTCATGTTTTTTAAGGTTCATACTAATATGAAGATCTTGTAATTATATATTCAGCATAAGAGAAGATGGCCTCTTCTTTGGGCGGTATGAAAACAATTGCCACATCTACCTCATTGGGTAACAATGGAAAGGGGAAGAAGTTGGGTGCAATGTTTGATAATTATGGTAGACAATTGTCCTCTCTTTCAGTTTTTTCACCCATTTCCTTTAATCGCTCAAGCAGAAGAGGGACTCTGAGATTACGCGACAGAGAGAAGGTAGTTAATACAAGAGCTATGGAAAAGGATTTGTACTTCAACAAGGATGGCTCAGTGACAAAAAAATTGCAGGTCAGAGAAAAAATTATGTGTAAAGGAAGGTCACCTGCACGTGAAACTTCACTGCGGTGGATCTTTCCTTGTCCACTTATATTCAATTTTAATGTGTTATTTTAATTTTTCATGGAGGGTTGTTTTGGCATATGGTCTCGCATTCAATTGCACACTTACTGAAAGCATTGTCAATTTGTCTTGCAGGCGGTGTGAACAAACTTGTTGATCTTGTTGGAGTCACCCTTGGGGCGAAGGGAAAAATGTTGTCTTGGAGAGCAAGCATGGTTCTCCAAAAATAGTTAATGATGGTGTGACAGTAGCTAAGGAGGTAATTTGTATATGTGTGCTCTAGTTTTCTTTTTAACGTTGTATTAGTTCCCCCTCTTAAATGTCTTAGATTTGGTAGGCATAATTTGAAAACTAAAAGGTGAAAGGAAACATATTTTTTACCCAGTGGTCTACTTGGCCTATGGACTAGCCACATTAGAGTAATGCATAAAGCTTTTCACAACAATAAAAGGAAAGGGTTATGGCTGAGTCAAATTTTATTGTTATTGATAGTGTAATGAAATGTATCTCAATGCTATGGTTTTGGCCTTTTTATTGGTTGAATTAGAGGACCCAGTTGAAAATATTGGGGCCAAGTTGGTAAGGCAAGATGCGGCAAAGACAAATGATTTAGCTGGGGATGAAACCACAACATCTTTTGTTCTTGTACATGTTGGAATATTGAAAAATTCCAGAACAATGAATGGAGAATAAATCTCCCTTCCTCTAACATAGAGAAAATAAAAATTTCTTTGACAGGAGAAAGAGTTTCAATACTTTGAAAACAAACTTCTATTCCCTTCAATAACTAAAAAAAAAAACTATTACACTTCTTCCTCACTAAGAGGGATTACAAAATTATGACTGCTACAAAACGCAGTGCATAAAGCCAACTCACTGTCTGTTCAAAACAAACATACTTTGCCTCTAAAACACTTTGCTGTGTTTTTCCCTTTCGCACTGCTGTGCATACACACTTAAAAAGTTACACTCAGTCTTTCACTTTTTACACACTGCTGTGTCATAAAAAATTTACGTACTTTCTATAAAAAAAACTACCAAGATTTTTCGTCCTTTTTATTCTTATATGCCGTAACATATAAAACATATTATAATAAACCCTCTTTTAAAAAAAATAAAATAAAAATTAAATTCTATGGCCCACCTTTCATTTCGCATATGATATATATATATAACATATGTTTAAAACATATGTATATATTAAACTATCAAAACATTAAAGAACCCTTTCCGTCGGACTTCAAAAGTCTGAATAGATTGAATTTCAAACCAAATTCGTGTTCCAAAATGGGATGCTGACGTCTGCCTAATTTTAACTCGAATTCTCAATCCAATGTGCCCTATAAAAAAATTGGGTCCGGTTTTCAGGTTTTCAGATTCCCTTCAATTTCATGCGATCCAATATTAATGCTCCACGTGTCCTCCTTTTGAATTTACAAAACTGTCGGGTAAATTTCTGTTTGTTTAATTTCTGGTTGGTGAATTGAGTTAATGCTAGTTGTTGTGTTTAAATACAATCCTGTACAGAAATATGGCTGCGGCCGTCTACAAAAAAAAATTGCAGGAATTTTAAATGCTGAATTAAATTTCTGGATGGCATGCAAGAAACCTCCAAAAAAAAATGTTGATGCTGCATCTGTCCTTCTGCTGCAGCAGTTGAAGTTAAAATTCAACAGCACAGGGTTTAATAAGTGAGGGTGTAAAGGTAACTTTTTGTCGATAGTACTGGATTAAGATCATCTATTCATTTTTGTAGGGTCTTATGGTGTTTGGTTTTTTAGTTTTGGGTTTGGCTTATTGAGTCTAAGATAGTTTTTGAGTGAAAAAATTGCTATCAGGTATTAAAAAATTTTGGTTCTTTTGTCAAAATTTATGAGCTTGTTAGGAAATACAAAATTGACAATGGTTGTATCTTAAATTTGTGGAAAATAATTTAAAATGAAACCTTTTTGTTTAGGTTGTTGCAGCAGGTGCAAACCCTGTTCAAATTACTAGGGGCATTGACAAGACAATAAAGGCCCTTGTTTTGGAACTCAAAATTTTGTCAAAGGAGGTAAACGCTTGCCTTTTGAGTAGGCTGGTTTTCTTTTTTGCTGATGGTTTGGTGTATCTAATTGAATTAGTTGCCTAAGGTATTTTTGGTTGCAAAATCCTTTTCATTTTTCATACAGTATTGACCTTGTGGAATACAATTGATTGTATGGTCTTGTTAGATCTACAACATTTGTAGTTGTTTAGTCTTATGGTCGAGGTGCACTTTTATTATGGAAATAGTTGATGCAATATTGTCATTTAATCCTTATTGCAGGGTAGCATGTTGAGAAGTTTCTTGTGAAACATTTGGTATTCAAAATGACACTTGATCCTATACAGCATCATGCACTTGACTTCAAAAATTCATATTCAAAGTGTGCCAGACAATTCTTGCAAAATTTCAAATATTTATGTTGTTTTAAACCATTATCTTTTTCATGTATTGGATGCTGAAAATGTGAAAAAGAATTTGGTATGAAACCAACTGGTGAATAATTTCCAACAAAACAACCACTTCCAAGACATGATTTAGAAGTAGAACAAATGTTCTTATGAAGCATAGAAAGATATCCTTGATGCATTGTCAATGTTTGGCTAGGGTTATTTTTGGAGAAAATAACTCCTTATTCCTAGAATAGTGATCTTCAATACAAGTAAATGCCAGAGAAGAGAGATCATCATGTGACGCAACAAAACTGAAATTGGACCCCCAAGGAGAGTTGGTGTGTCTACAATCGCTCTGTCAGCATTTTCCCTTGGTGTACCCCGTTCTTTTCCTCCAGCCTGAGTCTTAATTGACTTCTTCTTTCTTCGGGTTTATTTATCAAATTTGTAGAATTTGATAAATAAATACTATCCACAATGGTTGGACTTTAATTTATATTCCCGACTTTATATTATCTCCAAGCCTCATAACCAATGTTTAACTTTCAACACTTTGTATTTATACTCCATGTTTCTTTTTAAATAAATAACTTGTAATGAACTTTCGGCTCTATATTTCACCACCCAGCCTTACAACAATCACGCTCCAGACTTATGCTAATTATACGCCAATCGTTTAATTAAACAATTTCATTATACTCCGGCCCCACCTATATATATCAATAACCAATCAAACACTCGTATCGTACCTAGCTATCCTCCGCACACCTTAGTTAACCTTCGGGCAAGTTCAACGTGCGACCACCGTCCGATGGCCCTTCTCCAAATCAACGACTCTTGGCAATTTCGCTCGGCTTCCAACGTCGGGATTTAACGTGCGATGGCATGGGTTAAACGGTTGTTTTCTGGGGTCACTTCGCCACGTGTCACATTCCCTATGGAATCGCTCACGAATAGGAAATACCGCCTACTCCGCAAAAGCGGTGCGATATGGGCAACCCGCTTTTGTGATTCCACTCGTGGTTTTGGTAGAGGGCTTGACCACGGGTGCAAGTCTGGTTCCACTATCCTTTTGTTTGTTAACTCATGTCCAATCCTCGGGTCAGGTTCCGAAAGCACAACAATTTTGTCTCTTTATTAAGCGGGATTTTTATATTTGAACAGTTTTCACGACCCCGGTTCTCTACACAGACCTCGCCTTCGGGTGGGGTGAGTTCACAGGGTTATCCAACAATTTACGGGAATTCAAAGACAGAAGAATGGAATTATCAGTACCCAATCGCCTCACAGTTAAACAATTCTTCATAATTAGCATTTCGAGATAATTCAATGGCAACTAAGCTTGGAAATCATTTAACTGGAAACAATTGTTCACACACAGAGGTTTATTGCAGAAATCCCCTCTCTTTTTCAGAAGAAAAAAAACGCTGCGTATATTAGATATACCAGTACATATTCAAAATACATTCTCAGGTGAGTAAATTAGTGAGAAAATCAGCATTGCATCGACATACTGTAACTGCAAATTCATGAGATGAAAAAGCAAGTAAGAGTATGTTCTACAAAACAACCAGGGGGAAATTAATCAACCCCTTCTCAATGACACTGTACATTCCTGAAAGGATTCTCACAAACAACCAAAACACAGCTTTAGATTAATATTGGTCTTGTAAGCTAGTATCTAGACTACAATCGAATATAAAATATGGTTATCTATAAAAGCTAGAGAAATGTGTCCGCAGATAGGTAGGCAGGGCTGCCTGTCGATTTTAGGAGATAGAAAGTTGGTCTATACAGGCTCGCTTGTTATATTTTATCACGCTCGCTACTCTCCTCTTCCCTCTCTACTTTTATTCATCCGAGGAATTAAAATTTATATACATAACATATGGCTCTTCGGTTCCTCTGAGAGGATCGTTCTAGAAATCAAAAGGTCTAATTATAATAATTCAACTAACTGAAACTGTTCGACTCCTACAACTCTAACTAGTCTAAGTAATACAATCAACTGAGGTATTGACACCTAGCTGTTACAACTCAAATGTTTTCGAACCCTCCTAGCCACAACATGTGGACAAAACCTCCTACATTGTTGGCTAGTGCCTAATGCCCCTGCATCATCGTGTGACATAAACCTATTAGCAAAAGTGAATTCCTTGAATTTCACCAAATATTTTCTTTGAATTCCTTGCTTTTAAAAGCCAATGATATCCCTTATTGTGTTAATGTTACGTAAATTCCTTGTCCTAGTGCCTCACACTCTACTATGAATGTTTTACCAAAATTAGGTGCAACCGATGTTGGTGTAGAAGACATGGCATCCATTAAAAGAAAGAATGCCAAAGTAGCCACATCATTCCATATAAATGATATTTTCTTCAAGAGATATGTGAGTGTACTTGAAATGCATGCATAATTCTTAACAAATTATCAATAATATCATGTAAGTCTAAAAAATCTTCTAAGAACCTTGATTTTCTTAGGAATAGGTCATTTTGTAATAGCTTGCATCTTTTGAGGCTCCAAATTCACTCCTTCCTTTAAAACAATATGAACCAAATACTCAAATTCTTATTTTCCAAAAGCACATTTGGATATTTTTACATAAAAAAGATTGTTCTCAATAATTATTTATATAACTTTTCCACATGTTTAGTGTGGTATTCCCATGATTTATTATAAATTTTATAAGATGGGATCAAACAAAATTGTTCTTAAGTCGAGCCCGCCAGACTTCAAACGACGATAAACCATAATTAGAACCAAATTCGCATTCCAAAATAGCCTGCTGACGTCGGCCAATTTTGTGACGCGAAAACCAAATGAATTCCGCCCTAATCTTTTTCTGGTCCGAAGTTGGGCTGGCGTACGGAGGGAGAGTTGTGACGCGAATTTCTTATCAAATTCGCCCTAATATTTTTTAGGTCCGGATTTCCACTGCGCGAGCGGCCCAAACAAAGATCCACTCCAATCAATTTCTGCCATGTGTCCTCAATAAAAACTTGCCCTGCTCCCGGCTGTGGGTGCATTCGATGGCATTTAAGGCGATGGGACATGGATATGGTGATTTCATATCAATCACATTAATATTTAACGCTATTCAATTAAGTTTTCCCGTCAAATCCGCATTAATTAATTTTTAACACTGTTCAAGATCAGACCTCCACTCCTCTTAGCGATTCCGCACGCTCCAATATGATCCGGTCTTCGGCTCTCATTATTAATGATCAGAGATTAATTATGATGGGCGTCCTTTGATTGCATTGCAGTCGGGTCGAAAAAATGGCATTTAGCTATGGTTTTTTAGATGAGCCGGTTGCTGGATTACACTGCTTGCTAACTGTGACGATAAGGAGAAGTGGCCAGCTGAACTGCTGCCTAGACCTTGCAGCATATCTGCATTTCTCTCGGTTTTGTCTTTGTCTGTCTTCCTCTGTTAATTGGAATTCTGCTTCTCCGTCTCCTCTTGTGCCCACTACACCTGAGACTGCACCCATGCCTCGCGTGCGTCATAGGATGCGTTGCCGCAGGGGGAGCACTAGAGGTCAACCCCTGCGCGCTCCCTCCAGCCCCTCAACAGAGTCGACTTCCAGCCAGTCTAGTGATTATTATGTAGGTCGATATCCAAATACTAGGAGTGGGCGGGGTTGGGTTGTAGGACCTGGCCACCGTATGGATTCCCCTGCTCCTCGCTTCCCCACTGCTACTTCACCTTCTCCCATGACGCGCACTGCGCAATTTTCCTTTAATTGCTCTCTTAACCGCCCGCGAATCACGACTTTAGTCAATGTGGTCTTCCGTGAGGAGGCCCAAACGGAGGAAGAATGCACCCGTCCGGCGGGTCTGAGCTCGGAAAAAACCGGCCAGCATTCGAGCCTTCAGGAGGGGAGCTGTGGCATGCATGTGGAGGTAGCACCTAGCGATCTTGGACCTTCCGAAGGATGGTGCCGAATCGTGGAGGAACCACCGGAGGAGTAGTTTGGTTAATTTGTTTTTCTTGCTTAGCAGGCCCACTTAATTGGGTTGCTTTTAGATTATTTTACTGTGCTGGACCTTTGTAATATTTTTGAATTCTGTAAATTAAACGTTCAAGACTGGTTTCCCCGTATGAGGGTAGTCTTCTTAATTTTTTGATTTTTTGATGACAAATTTGCCATGAGTCTGGCGAGGCAATGTTTTTGACTTCGGTGTAATTTTATTCGCAATGTTAATAGATTAACTTTACTTAGAATTCTCACATGATTAGTGTTTTTCTTGATCTGTTCAAGGATTTTGGGTACTTTAATTTGTATTTGGAACAATGCTCTATCTGTTGCTTTACTGTTCTACATACTACTATTTCACTTTCTTATAGATGCCTCGGGCATATTTGAATGCTTTCTCAGATTGTCGATAATCTCCATGTGGACCGTTACCGGATTTTATATCATGTCCCTGTATGTGACATGGGGTATTTTTCTATCATTGTCTGGGGTGGGACTTCCACTTTTCTGGATGGATATTTGGGTTCCAATCTTTAGATGTGAAAATGTAATGACTTCATGGACTGTTTTACTTCATATAATATATTAAAAACAACTTTTTTTCTCTTGTGAAAAAAAAATGATTAATGTTTATCACTCTGCCTTCAAAACTAGCGATGCTGGGCTATGTTACTGGTTTATTGATATGGTCTGATGGTCTTTTTATATTTTGGACATATCACACTCCTCACATCATTAGCATTTTTCTCTATTCAAGGATTTTGGGTACTTTAATTTGTATTTGGAACAATGGACGTCAGTACGTACTTTATATGTTGCTTTACTATTCTACATACTGCTATTTGACTTTCTTATAAATGCCTCGGGCATATTTGGATGCTTTCTCAGATTGTTGATAATCTCCATGTGGATCGTTACTGGGTTTTATATCAAGTCGCTGTATGTGACATGGGGTATTTTTCTATCATTGTCTGGGGTGGGACTTCCACTTTTCTGGATGGATATTTGGGTTCCAATCTTCAGATGTGAAAATGTAATGACTTCATGGACTGTTTTACTTCATATAATATATTCAAAACATCATTTTTTCTCTTGTGAAAAAAAATGATTAATGTTTATCACTCTGCCTTCAAAACTAGCGATGCTGGTCTATGTTGCTGGTTTATTGATATGGTCTGATGGTCTTTTTATATTTTTGACATATCACACTCCTCACATGATTAACGTTTTTCTCTGTTGCAGGATTTTGGGTACTTTAATTTGTATTTGGAAAAATGGACGTTGGTACTCTATCTTTTGCTTTACTATTCTACATACTGCTATTTCACTTTCTTATAGATGCCTCGGGCATATTTGGATGCTTTCTCAGATTGTCGATAATCTCCATGTGGACCGTTACTGGGTTTTATATCAAGTCCTTGTATGTGACATGGGGTATTTTTCTATCATTGTCTGGGGTGGGACTTCCACTTTTCTGGATGGATATTTGGGTTCCAATCTTCAGATGTGAAAATGTAATGACTTCATGGACTGTTTTACTTCATATAATATACTCAAAACAACGTTTTTTCTCTTGTGAAAAAAAAATGATTAATGTTTATCACTCTGCCTTCAAAACTAGCGATGCTGGTCTATGTTGCTGGTTTATTGATATGGTCTGATGGTCTTTTTATATTTTGGACATATCACACTCCTCACATGATTAGCGTTTTTTTCTGTTGCAGGATTTTGGGTACTTTAATTTGTATTTGGAACAATGGACGTCGGTACTCTATCTGTTGCTTTACTATTCTACATACTGCTATTTCACTTTCTTATGGATGCCTCGGGCATATTTGGATGCTTTCTCAGATTGTCGATAATCTCCATGTGGACCGTTACTGGGTTTTATATCAAGTCCCTGTATGTGACATGGGGTATTTTTCTATCACTGTCTGGGGTGGGAATTCCACTTTTCTGGATGGATATTTGGGTTCCAATCTTCGGATGTGAAAATGTAATAACTTCATGGACTGTTTTACTTCATATAATATATTCAAAACAACATTTTTTCTCTTGTGAAAAAAAAATGATTAATGTTTATCACTCTGCCTTCAAAACTAGCGATGCTGGTCTATGTTGCTGGTTTATTGATATGGTCTGATGGTTTTTTTATATTTTGGACATATCACACTCCTCACATGATTAGCGTTTTTCTCTGTTCAAGGATTTTGGGTACTTTAATTTGTATTTGGAACAATGGACGTCGGTACTCTATCTGTTGCTTTACTATTCTACATATTGCTATTTCACTTTCTTATAAATGCCTTGGGCATATTTGGATGCTTTCTCAGATTGTCGATAATCTCCATGTGGACCGTTACTGGGTTTTATATCAAGTCCCTGTATGTGACATGAGGTATTTTTCTATCACTGTCTGGGGTGGGACTTCCACTTTTCTGGATGGATATTTGGGTTCCAATCTTCAGATGTGAAAATGTAATGACTTCATGGACTGTTTTACTTCATATAAT